>LS997567.1:3338662-3773662 GCA_000469685.2 Haemonchus contortus | reverse complement strand
CGCCACAGAAATACTCCAGGACCGATCTGGAGGGCAACCGCTACTCTAATGAAGCCGCAGCGAGAGCGGAAGGCAAAGAGGAACTCGAAGACAAACTGCTCGATGGCAGAGCGAGTCGGCAAAGAATAGGTTCCGGACGAATGTGAGAAGGACCAGCTGCTTCTCAGCTCCTGTAAAGGAAAGGAGCAGACGCGGCATGGATGAATTGGAAAAAGTCCAGTGGCACCATTTGAGATAAACTGAATTCCAGGAGGCACAAAGAAAAGGCTCGTCACACTGTGAAGAACCCCACGATGTTCCATGGCAGCAAGTGTTGGTTCGTTGGCTAAATAATGAAAGGCAACTTCGTTCAGAGGAAATGAGGCTCTAGAGATGGATGGCAGTTGGATGCGGCTGGACCAGTTCTCAAACGAACACATCAGGAGAACTATGCGATTCTCATCCAGTTGAAAATGAAAGAGCAGCTTCCGCGAGGGTGTCGATGCAAGCCGAGAGGATCACGGGGTCATCCGATCAAAGAAGCAATGGAATTCGAAAATGGTAGAAACCACGGGGAGTCTCGGAAAAAAAATGGTGGGACGTGATCAAGCAGGATGCCACCGAAGAACAGCAGAATATACTGAAGATAAAAGGAAATGCAGAAGACTAACAGGAACAGTGGGCTCTGCCACGCCACGGAATTAACGCTAGCAATTAGAAGAAGAAGTTGTGACTTTGGTACGGCTCTGGCTCTTCTTTCAAACCATGAAAATAGGAAAAATTCCGTTTTGGGACCACTCGAGACAGCTTGCTTCCACTTTGTTTCAAGACTGTTCAAAGCTCTTGGCATGTTTTGGTGTTCATTAAGCATCAATTCGGAAAAGACCTAAGTGGTTCGATTTCGTTTCAAAGTTCAAAGTAGGCTTGGTTTTAACTGTGTGACATCGGGGGAAGGGGGGGGGATACCAAAATGGGATTGTCGCCAAAATCTTCACCCTTTCCTTCCTTATTCGGTAGGGTTAACATTGTTATTTGCCACTTGACATGATTACCCAGGAGCAATAGGAAGCTCCCCAAAATCTACTCAGGAGAGCCTTGTGGAGGGCTTGCTTTGAGTGCTCAAATGAATAAATAGCAGGAAACCGCCATGAGGTCAATTTGAGCGTTTCAACAAATAAAAAAACTCGCGAATTCATAACTTACCTCAAAGGAACACTCGAATCCTGCAAAGAAAATGTTTGTGGAAGTCACTCCACTGGCACCCCAAGCCATACTAAAAACTTCTGACTGCACTGTCTGTTATGGGAAAAACTAAAAGTGCTTCGGTCAGCAATAGATAAGAGGGTGAAAGATTAAACCTACTAGGATGGCTTTCCCGCTCTTCCCCGAATGAATCAAAAAATGGTTTCGTATTCAAACCTTAAATATTGGTTTCACATTCAAATCTTAAATATTTACTGTTTCAAGTCATTGAGATAAATTTGGAAATAATTGACCCTCTGATTGGCACAAAGAAAGCAATTTAATAGGACCGTTGGATCAAATTAACCGAAAATGCAAACTCTAATATGTGTAAACCGGCAGCCAAATATTTGTTAATTTTGTTACAAAAAAGTTCATATCCGCAAGTAATACACTTCATACCGGTAGAAACTAATTTTACGCGTTAAACCATCACCCTCAATTCACGCATGGATATCGATTGCACAAAAACACAGCCAACATCTAAATGCAAACATTAATTGAAGGGCTGGAAAAGCACAAATATATTTCTAAAAGCAAGTTCTAGCTAAGTAAGTAAACAGACAACATTAGGAGGCTATCAGAGGTGCTGTCATGGGCACACCGCAAAGCTGTAGTTACTAAAGCAGTAACAATGGGTACACAGGAATTATGCTACCGTAGTAACGCCAATCACACAAAGGGGGATCGAGTGCCACTTTAGAACAAGTAACCATGTGGTACTGAGTTGCTTACTGCACTGTACTCTACTACTGCCAGTCAACAAGTACTTAGAAATTTTTTATCGACTTCTAATCGATAAAATTGAACGACAACAAAGCAAATCAACAAAGCTTCCTATCCATACAAACTTATTAGACATATTAAATGAATTCCATCCATGATTAAAGGTGAGAACATCGATTAGCTCAACTAGTACCTTCCAGTTTATCACCAGTTGTTGCGGTTGACGCGTCAGCAGATGCCTTTTGAGGTTTTCTGACTCTTTCACCTCCTACAAGTGCAAAGGATTAACCAACAACGACTCCTATGCATATCAATAGGTCAAGGGAAACCAGGAGGAAGGACAGACTGATGGATACAAAGGTATCGCAAACGGATCACTCCACGAAATTCTCTCTCAAAGCATACCTTTTCCAGAAACATGACGGAGAAGCCTCACCAACGTAGCATCAGCTTCAAGCAATGTCAAATCATGAATCGAACCCAGGAACTGCTCACTTAGTTCTGGATCATGTAGTCGTAGCAGTACCAGGGCTCCTTCTCGATATGCTCTGAACTTTTATCCTTCTCTCAGGGAGTAAATCTACAGGATGAGAATGCTCTTATTTACTCAGAGTTGACAGGTGGAGCTTTACAGACTGCGTTAAACTTCAAGCCGAAATCAATGTAGAGATCATCCTAAAATACGTCGAAATCAAAAAGGAACTACCTTCTCACTGAAAATTTGAGCATACTTACCTGAACTCGGTGCACAATTTTTCCAGTGACAAGGCGTCCGTTGAAATCTCCTAGCTGGACGAATTTTGACTGTCGTAACATCCGTGCAAAAGTCAAACCCTTAAAATGGCGATGGGATTTGACAATATCGCTGAGGTGTCAAAAAAGAACTAAGAAGTTCTAGAGTTTCCCGTGAATGCTGATGTAAGCTGATAAGCACCAGGGTGGAGTTAGCTCATCATATGGGCTGCACTGTGTGTGGGATCGGGAGGACGAGGGTCGGTTTCGGCGGATTCCCCTCATAAATTGAACAATGGCACAATGAATTCATCAAATCTAGGTATCAGGATATGGCACTTGTCCAGCGGCAAGGGATTTTCCAGAAACAGTACAGAGATGAGGGCCATGTTGTTATATTGAAACATGAAACAGCCGAGCTGTATAGAAAAAAAACACCCGTCGACATAGTTCACTACATACAGCAACCTTTCAAAAGAAGCAAGAAACTGTACTGACGGCTAATGGGTGATCGCGTACAGGCACCTACAGTTTTTTCGTAGACACTCCCAACAGCCCACAGTATGTCCACTGAACTCAAGGAATGAAGGGAACTCTCTGCTTAGAATGTGCAAGACCTTACCCTATTCATGTCCGTCACGTCACGTCCAAGACTATCCACGAAATCGTCAAATACATCGGAAGATTCTGCCACTTCTGCACCTGCACTAGACGAGTCAGCCGTGGAACAGTATCGAAGAGATGTGCCTCGCATAATGCTCGAGCCGAGCGTCATGGTTCGGGCCAGGAAACGCATTACCTTAATTTCACAGGGTTCTCGAAATTAAAGCATTGCGATCACTAATTTCCATTCTAGATGGATTAAGAATTAGCTGATTTCAAACCAGCCACGCATCGGTACTGCCTATCATTGAAAGCGTACCCCCTTGAACAAATTTAAATGAAAACGATACGAACTCAGTAGAAGAGTAAGTAGAATCAAATGGAATAAACCCAAACAAATTCACGAAGCAAATGCAAACAATAACTTCATTGAATACCTTTTCTAATTTGATAAGTTTCAAGCAATCACAAAAACAATCTTACACTCATGTACTCGAATTTTTCGGGAATGAACAAATAACGGTCACATCAACAAATAAGAAATAGTCACAGAGGATCCAACGATTTTGGTACATATTGGGCGAATTGAGCACTTATTTTACAATCACCATCATACAGGTAAAGCATTGAATGCCCGAATTCATATCTACGAAACTTCCCTATCCTTCTCCTCCACTATCTGGCGTCATTGCATTCGAAATCACAACGAATACCACGACAGGGACAATGTACATCCACTGAAAATGATAGCATTACTCTGGGTTGAGAAAGAAGAAGGAAGTGCACTACGGTATCATAAAAGAATAAGGCATGAAACTCCTTTGGCGCTAATCAACCCCACTTTTGGGATGCGCCCAGCGCTCGATATCCATTCCATATGGTGGCGTTTTCAATGCGTATGAGGCCTATACAATGAATAGCGATGACCAGCCAATGCACAAGCCAGCGTTTTATCCTCCTAGGCGAGTCGGGTACCAATTAATCCACCTAGGAAAGATGGAAGGCTGTGTTTGGCTAGGGCGAGTGACAGTCAGGACCATGCTTGGGTGAGAACGAACCACTTACCACTACACCAAATCCACCCTATCACTTCGTAGTACACGAAAACCAAATAGCAAAATATATCCCAGCGCAGGCCATCGCTGTAAAATCATCTCTGCCTCTGAAAGCACAACCTCTTAAAGGCACAGTTCACGATAATTCAATGGGCGGGACGTCAACGGTCTTCCCGCCTCTCGACCGATGTCACGTTAGACGTCAGAGACGAGTGTCGAGACAGTACCGATTGCAAATTTTCGTTCTAGGACCCACATACAATCAGCTGTCGCCGAGTGATGAGGCGATGTTTTTCTCCTATTCTTTTTTTCTGCTATTCTTCTTGCTGCCGCGATCCCTTGTTTAATTACCTACTCCTAGAGGCTGAAAAAGGTGAGCTACTTTTGCTGTTACTAAGGTTTTTCGTTCACTTATTCTTTTAAGTGAATGAATTTTCGCTCACCATTGTCTTTTATTCGCACCAGGACCCACACGTACTCATTGAGACACATAGTATAGCTCGTCCAAACACCCCACTCTTCTTCATTTTTCTGAACTCACCGTCCAGTCCCCTGTTTAACGGTTTTTCGAAGCCTTTTTTCAGTTTGGAAACACCGATTCACGCAATTTCTCCACCTTCGTCGCACTATTTTCGATCTTGCCGTCCATTTTTCATCATTATCTGGACTACCCAAAACTATCGTGAACTGTGCCTTCAACTCCCTGACCTATAAAATTCGCTCGTCCCTGTTGAGAGCACTCTTATGCAAATCGAGTTACTACTCAATTCCTACATAAAACAAAAGAACGCTCACTGCTAGGCGATTCCTACCACTATGCAACGCTATCGAAGTCAGGTACTCGTAACCCACTGCATCAGTTCTCTACATTGCTTTTTCTACCTAGAGGTAGTCTGAGCTATTGCCATCGCAACTCTCAACCGCTCCACTGCAAGAGGAGCCAAATAGACGAGAAAACGACCATTCCACCCTAGGCACTTTTATATTAAACTTCAGTCAGGTTCTTATACACACCTCACTCGAGCGCCTGAACCATGAACATAATTTACTCTAAATACTCACATATTTTGCTAAGAAACTACGATCATCGGCGTCTGCTCCATGCTGTCGAGCTCGCCGTTCTCGTTCCATCATTTGGACGAACAACTGAGTATCAGGCCTAAAAATCAAGTAATAGAACTATAGAATAATTCCTGTTGTCTAAAATACTGCAGGTTAATCTTACGTTGGCAGAACTCCTTTGGTGTTCACATGCACAATAGCACTTGGCTGAGTGGAGCTCGAAATGGCCACCTGAGCACAGTCCGAATTCGAATCAAGTGGCTTATCACCAGCTGCTACTATGTCGGGAAATACTGTGAATGACTGAACGAGTTGCCGTTCCGCATCGATGGACAGCCAGAAATAGTGAAACAGGTTCGACTGCAGCAATAAGCACTGGAAAAAAGAAAAACCATTTAATTGGGCTTATCTATACCGATGTAATGGCAATAGGTACACTAGCACACATACCTGGGCCGGGAAACGAATCTTAAACCAATATAGGTACAGGCCAGTGAAGCCTCCCGTTCCTCCGAGGACGACTAGTTGGTAAAAGACTCATCTAGTAAGATAAAAGCACTAGTTTGGACATCGGCCGGCCGCAGAAATAAATTGTATAAGCCACATACACATTCAAAAGTGACAAGATTCTGGACAGAGTCGAATGCGCGAGCGCACTCTAAGACGGGAATGATTACCGTCAAAGACTCTCCTCTATTCTACAACTAAGCAAGAGTAATGGAGTTGGTGTAATCCTACAGGCGAATCAGTCATGACTCAGTGAGCTATGGGGTCAACTCAACCCACTTACTGGAACGGATTACCAGTAACCTCAAATGTATGAAAGCATACCGTTTTGGTGGATGACAGCAACTGATCTTTTGGATATGTCGAGCTCTTCGCCAATACTTGATATGTAGACGATGGATCGGCTGTCATTCGTTCACCCAGTCGATTACCAGTGGTTGCTCGAAACGTCGCTGTATAGTTACCATCAAACGATCTTCGCAATTCAATTTTTCCAAGAGGATGAACATCTTGAAAATCTAAAACAGATCATTAAACCCATTATTAGAGAATGATTATAAAAGAAATATAAATAAAACCTTACTATTCAACGAGTACTCCAAATCCACTAACCATTCGGCGACGCATGCGGTTATTACCGCATACAGCAGAGGAATTAACATTCCTGAAGGTAAAAAAGATGCATTCACGATTATAACTTATTCTAAGTAAAAATTGTAGCACGTACCGAGAGTAACGGAGCTCAACCTCACTTTCAGATGCGACAAATTATGAGCAAGCTCGAAGAACGATCTCTTGAACGAAAAAAAAAATTCTAAGAAAACTGCTGAATGAAAAAACAAAAATAACAATAGATGTTGATATCAAACATCATAATACAAGTAAGAGAACGAAAATAACAACTTTTACTGCAAACATGGAAACCATCACAACATGCATGTAAGGCAACGATACTATCAGGTAATCAAAATACACAAAATGTAAATGATAACGACCCTTCAGCACTTACCAATAAAACGGAGCGGACTAGAATGGATGATAATCTTCGACTTTAGAACGAAATACTATTAGAATTTGCTAGTATGGTTACATGAGGTGCTACGGTAGGAGATGAATGCAAGATGTTAACCAGATCAAGATGGCAAGTGAGAAAGTGTGCAAATGGTCGACTAATACCCAGTAACATAACAAAAGCATCACAAAATCAGAAGCAGAGCTCAACACCGGTCAATACAATTAAACGTCAACACATATCAATTCGTCACCTCAGTTCGTTCTATCTTCAGCAATATACAACTCTTGGACTTGATATTTTCTATTCGAACGGCGCTCTCTGAATCGAGCGACATCCTTCCGGGTAATGATACCACGAAGCTGGAAAGCAAAGTATAAAAGTATAAACAGGTCATAGTTCTGTTCACCAAAGCGATACCTTATTATCATCGTTGACGACCGCGAGAAAACGCAAACCAAGTCCACGAAATAGTTGGAAAATGAACGGTAAGGAAGCGTTGAGTGGAACACGATGAGGATGAGGATGGATAAAAGGCTCGAGATCCATCCAGCACTGCTCATCCAAAACCGATAACCTCAGAGAGTCAACAGACTTGTCCTGCTGCCTAAAAAAGAACGAATCTTCGATATAGATAAACAGAACGAAAAAAAACACTCCCCAAGATGTAGAAGCAAAACTTACACATCCTCATCAAAGAAATCACTGAGTCGGACTCTTCCAGCTCGGTCAATACCCTCGAGACCATCCATGTCAGAATAGAAAACCTTAAAGGTTGCATATGAGAGTAGGCCAAAAAACAAGGGTAAGGATTCCTTTTTTTATGAGTTCTAAAGCTCGGTAGAGATTCCGCGACGGCATATAAGAAGTCCGAGCCTAACCTCAGGAAACTGACGGAGAAAGTCACCCTAATAAACCGGGAGAAATGCTTTTCAGGTATCACTGCGCAGCGGAAATAGGCAGCTCAATCACGTACCCTTTTCTCGAGCAGAGTTATCAGTTGACTTCTTAATATAACCCCTTTTAGCCGCCCATAATCAGGAAGCGATGAATGCGGTGATTCTTCAATTCGATCGACAACAGGGAATCCGTGGTGATTCGTACTTCGTAATATGGCAATTACCCTTGATACACGTTCACGGCGTTCCATTGCCACCACATCCGAACGCATCACCTTTCTTAAACAAAAATAATGCCGATCAATACTTGCTATGGAAGAAAAAGAAAAAATGACTTACTCAGCCAGAATGTTCCTGCTCATTTTTGGCGGATGCCATCCTAGGATTGGAATCTCTTGAATATCAATGTGCATGTCGTATAATCCTTCATTGAATATGTCGCCGACCCACTTTGTAATCATCAATACCAGCATTATAGGCAAGCCGAATGTGATATCCTAAACCCAAAGCTTCTATTTCGAACTCACTAGATGTTCCACAATATCACTTCACGCCGATGGAACGTATGATCAGAAAGAAATTCCCCAGCCCTCTTTCGCTGGCTTGGTCAACATTACTACTGAATGAGCATAACCGAGCTAAGTAATTCAAAAAGGCACGTGCACAAGAGTGGATGGAATAGAATCGTGACATTTATAAAGTTAGAAAATTAGGTTCTTACCAGGGAAGGGTTTTAACTTCCCATGGAACTTTGAATGGAGACCTAGGTATATCGATAGGGCTTCGAAAGTTATTCAGAAATATGGAAATTAAAATTGCAAAATGAGTCTACCAACAAAGTTGTGAGCGTTCAAAGTTTGCATGCTTAAGCATGGAGACATAGTGCCAGTTGATAACCCCAGCTGCCCGCAATGGCTACAACGGTCCCCGTGGCGTAGTGGCAGTGCTCTCCCTCTTCAGGTGAGGGTTTCATTCCCGCTGACGTTTTTGCTTTTGCAAAACGTGCTTTCATCTGAATAAAAGCTCCTGAAACGTTTTTCTTACTAATTTAAGTTAGCGCGGCTTTCGGCTATCATTTGAATCATCTATCTATCACCTATCACTGCACTTATTCAAAACTTCTCCACGTCATTTTTGTAACGCTCTTTCATTTTCAACATCGAAACACACTACCCACACCCAAAGTAAAATAGTTCCGGACACGCGAGAAAAGTCGGCATCGATGAAACGACTCAAGAAATGGGTAGAGAAAACGTGTAGTTGGTGATGGTTGTAGAGACCGCATGTACAAATGAGGTTAGCATTTTGTGAACAATATATCTGCTTCACTCATTTCTTGGATAGTTTCATCAATATTCAGTTCTTCACGCATATCTGTCTTGCGTGATTTGGGTTTCCCCTACACCTCAACAGATTTTGAATAAGTGCGGTGATAGGTGATGGATAGGTGTTCAATGATGGCCGAATCAAAGCGTTAACTCAAATCAGTGAGAAAAAGCGGTTTAGGAGCATTCATCCGGATGAAAGCATGTTTTGCAAAAGCAAAAACTATGGCGGGAAGCAAACCTCCATCGCTCACCTGAAGAGGGAGAGCACTGCCACTACGCCACGTGGGCCCTTGTAGCCATTGCGGGCAGCTCTGCTTATCAACTGGCACTATTTCTCCATGCTTAAGCATGCAAACTTCGAAGGCTCACAACTTTTTAGGTAGACTCATTTTGCAGTTTTAATTTCCATATTTCTTATTAACTTTCAAAACCCTATCGATATACCTAGGTCTCCATTCAAAGTTCCATGGGAAGTTGAAACCCTTCCCTGGTTAGCATATTCATCTTCCGTACGGCTAAAATGAAGAATATTGGTACCCAAATCGAGGCTGTCGTGCGGGGAAATGAGCCAACATATAACGGATTCGATGGATTGGAAAGCTATGAGGTGCTTTACTACATACTTTAAAAATTAAGTAATCAAAAATTATGGAAGGGATACCTTTGTAGCCTCCATAATTATAGCTGTAAGCGATATCGTCATTCGCACTATACCTCCCAGCTGCGCAGCCGCTCCAGCCAATGCATATTTGCCAGGATCGATTCCTGTCTGAAATGCAAAAGTGACAACGGGGCAAAAATGGTAGAATAAAATTGCGCGCTTACAATAGTTGGGAAAGCGCGGCCAACGCCTATCCCAAAGAGACGTCCCCATGCCGCTCCAGTCAAAATCGCAGGAATGAAAACTCCTGCAGGTACCGGTAAAGCAAACGTCCACATTGTAAGCATGTAATATTCGATCGAGAAAATCAATAAAGTCCCTGGCCGAAATGAATCTGAATAAAGACTAAAACGTTCAACGAGTACGAGGAAGTTGCACACTTACACCATCGCTACTTACTTATGGGGCTATGAAAGAGTGCTTTCACACTTTCTTCTGGATTCTGAAAGAAAAGCTTCGCTACCGCGGAGTATTCTCCCTTTTTGCACCACATCTAGACAGTCTCACATATAAATAAACAAGCTGAAACACTGAGAAAGAATCACGACAAGCAATTTACCTGATTTACTTCAGTGACGTTAGGATTCACACCGACGGGCTGACAGTCATCCACTAGGAAAATGGTAATGAAGCCAGCAAAAGCGGATATCGCAGCTACCAACAGACATTCCAGTAGCCGCTGCCATTTATTCGATACATATCTTAACCATTACGTATTCAACCCTAATCAAATGAGTTCGTGTTTCGTGCCGGATGAGTTATTGAAAATTCAGATTAAATTATTGGTTTTTTTAAAAGGAACTTACTTCTTCCTGAATTCTGTCAGCCTGGAATTGAGATGATTGAATAGAGCACCCGTCAGGCCACCAATAACTCCAATAGCTAAGAACAGCGGAATCTCCCAAATGTTGTAATTCTTGTTCTGAAACACAATTCGTACGTATTTCTTTGTTAGATCATAAAGGAATTGTAACAAATGAAAACAGTCGCTTACCGCATTACTGGAACAACTTTGCTAACAAGTTAGAAAATCTTCTATGGCTGCAACTGCATAGGCTATACACTCTGTCTAGGGTCTATTCAGCAGTGATCCCCTTCCAGACCACAGCGCACCCCTGATACTTGAACTCCGCGCCACAAGAATTACCCAATAGAATATAGAGAAAACTTGAAACACGTTTTCAAAAGCTTAAATTGCCCCGAGCTCAGTTTCGTGGGAGGGCCTTACCATTCGCATCAAAAGAAAAAGAAATAATAGTCGGTACCTCGAAGACCCCAAAGTTTGCCAATCCTGTCCAAGATAGCCATCCACTTCGACCATTAAACCAGCTAAGAATTGAATTAACAGTGAAGGCTGAGATCATCGCGGAGAAAAACTGTAAAGAAGGTTTGAAGCAGATGAAATACTAAATTTTTAACCTACTCAAAAAGTAGAGTAATGTCAGTGGTCAAGCAAGATCAAGTAGTATTTAAGTCACAAAACGAAATAACGTATTTATAAAGCTGTCTTGGAACTTGCGAACAAAAGGGCAGAATTGTAGAGGAAAAGATTCTTCCGCAAAATCAGGTGATAATCAATAGATTAGCTCGCATGACATTTGCATCCGCTCGAATGGTATGAAGATCGAAGGAAAATATTTGGGAATCTTTGATGAACATGTACTCACCATTCTCCAAGTTAAATTCTGATTCCAAAAGCTTGCACCTTCCTCTAATGAAAATAGAACACCACCAATGGGTGCACCGAAGGCTGCTGCAACACCAGCAGCGGCACCGGCCGAAACAAAGTCACGACGCTCTCTGAAAAAGGGTGAAAACCCGAATTTGAAGACGATTTTAAATAAAAAGAAAGGACCTAACCGATCATTTCTAAACTCTTTGAATAAGCCGGTATCAAAATGTAGAGACTGACATCTGCCCTGAGAAATACCGGCACCCACAACAGCGCCAGAATGAATCATCGGTCCTTCCTGTAGGAGGTGTTGGAAAAACTGTTTATCAACTGGATTTGAGCGAGAAGAGTTTTACCTTTCCTGCTGACAAGCCTCCACCCACAGCGCATGCAACTCCGATCGCTTTAGAGACGAGGGTTTTCAGTTTAACGACTTCTGGTATTTGGATACCATTCAGAAAGCATTTGATCTGCGGAATTCCTGACCCTCCAGCTATCGGTGCCCAGAAAATAACCTAAACTCGTCATAACGTTAGGAAAACCTCTGGGAGAGACAAATACACCGAAGAGGAACAGGAAGGAAAGGAACTGGAGAAAGGAAAAAGGAATGAGAAAATGGAAGAGATAGAACCTCAACAAAACCGGAACTTGAAGTTTTTCCTAGCAGGGTACAAATAAGAGTGTCTGGAGGGTGAGCCAGGTCGGCCAAAATTATAAATAGGATCCGACTGGGTGGACGAAAGCCGAATAGAGATGTGAAACATGGATTGGACGAGAATAAACAACTACGATAATGAGACACAGTACTACATGGCCGTTCCGATACCATGCTTATAACGCCGTTGAATTTCATGTTACGCTGTTACGATGTGAAAGGCTGCTTTCATAGTCCACAACCAGTCGCGCGATCGGTCGCTCGATCTGCTCGGGACCGTCCTCGGCGGCTCCCATAACTAGCGCGGCCTCCTCGACCGATTAAGCGGTGGCGCGATGAGTCGAGCGACCAGTCGCCGGTCGCTAGAGACCGGTCGCGTGACTGGTCGCTCGCAAAATCGTGGACTATGAAAGGTGCCAAGTAACCCTCAAAGAACTCACCAAGCACCCAGCGATTCCAACAAGTAAGCAGTTATAACAAATCCATGCCGTCACTACCTTCCACATACAACCATCACCAGTAAGCTCGGTTTCCTTATCGCAGTTTGACAACACTATAAGGAACACATACAACTTCTAGATGCAGAGATGCACCACTTTTATTTGTACAGCGGTTATACTTACGGTTTTTGATTATGAAACCAAACTTGATATCTTGACTGTAATGTAGCATAATATCGATCAATGCAGCTACTAGAGCTGTAAAAATTCCTATGAAGAAACAGACAATCCATCGATTACGTGAACGTCGCCACAGCTTCACCTAAAAGTGATCGAGCTCAAGCGGAACTCCTGAGATTACTTAATTCAAGAAATCGTACTGAATTGGATCTTCCAGATGAGGATCAATTACTATGAATCGTCTGTGCCGAAGTAGTTAGAACTCCGCTTAACTATCAACTACAAAACTTACATGATGACTTGGTTTAGCTTCTTCCTCCCGATACAACTGGTTCTCAGACACTTCATAATTGAGACTTTCATATTTTGACGATAAAGCATGCTCCTGCTCCAGTTCTGGAGGCGGCTGTTGAACTCGACGCCTCCGTAGTCGCTCCTCATCCTGGAGGCATGGTTCTGACGCGAACAGGGCAATGAGTCTTTAGGTTGGCAACCAGGAAATTGGGTATATTTGAGAGAATATGACCTTCTTTTACAAAAAAGGATTATTAAATAGATATGTGTATATACTATATACAATACATCGCCTCTGAAAGATTAAGTACCTAGTCTATAAATATAAACAACCTGCAAAAGCAGGTAGTTACAGTTAGTAATAATCGAAGTACTCGGGAGAATACGCAATATTTCGCTGCCAACCTAATAAAACGGTCACTAGCTCGTACCTCCCTCCTGCGTCGAGACAGGTTGCTGACGTTCGGAGATGAAGCTACTCTCTCCAGTCCAACCACTGGATCTTCGTAGGGGTCAAGGCTAAAAAAGCAAACAGCAAGCTAGGCAAATCATGTAGAAACCCTTTTTCCCATCTGAGAGAATTTCGGACCGAAATTCGGGGGAATTGCCAAATTTACGTCCCACTATCAGAATAATACGCCTGCGAAAGTTTCTGTGGCAACTTTGCAGTTGCCTTTTATTTTGCAAAAATTAACATAATCCTTAAGAAGTAATGATCACACTGAACAAGAACAATGACATCGTGTAGAGTATCAAAAGCTTTGCAACGAATTCCCCATTTTTGCTCAAACTAGCTTTTTTTAGAAGAATTCATTTGCTCAGCTGAAGCCTGCAACTGCACCAGGGCATGATTTTCTTTCAATAAAGCTGTTCATTTCAACTAAAAATAACGTACCTACTGGAAGAAAGAGCTCTTTGACGGTTCGAGAAAGCAGTGCGTACCAAATCTTGATGTGCACCTTGAACAAGAGGCTCCTTGTCATCCATCTCGGCCAAGTACTAAACAAAAACAACTTGAAAGGGGAGTAAAGCATATTTTTCTACGTTATGACGAATCACCATTACAATCCATTCAAACCAACTATTGATCAAGCAAATGGAAAATAGAGCACAAATTAGCGGGATTAAGAACAAGGCGGCTTGAAGTTTTTGGTGTAACTGCACACAGCGCAGCACACCGCACGGCGAAATCAAGCTTTTTGGTTTCCATTATAATTTCTTTTGATTTATTTTCGTTTATTCTCATGGATACTTTCTTTTGACTCTCGCTAGATAACCCAATTCATTCTCAGCTCAGCTACGTGACAGTTACTACTTTTAGCCGGAGAGTCAATGATTTACTGGAGGTGAAATGTCTCAGAAGAACCGTTCGTGGCGAAAACGGTACGAAGTGTGGCCGCCGTTACGGATGCCGGAGGAAGGGGTTTTCACCGAGAGTGGCTACCTTTTCCATCATGAAACACCTCAAAAACTTGATACGACCCATAGGCAGAGACTCCTAGAATACGGTAAGACGATTTTTAATGTTTAGAACGACAGTATGGTTTGCTTGCGTTGATCATACAGAGTCGTCAGGTTCGCTGCCCTTGTTAGCTTTCGCCACTTCTTTCGATTTGCCGCATTTTCTGCCATTACATTGGCCTCGAGAAGGTCCTCCTTGCTAAACTTCCTCCACTTCTTATTTGAGGTTCATGTGGTCGCTTCCCTTGAACATTGAATTCCATAGCCTCCCTTATCAGATAATTCATTGGCCTTCTCAGTATGCGTTTTTCTCGTCGCAGACGCTGTTTTTACGTCTTCAACTGCATAGAACTGAACTGATCAACCTCATCCAGCGGTAGGCCCATCTAAGTATACCCGTATCTGGGGTGTGGTGCAGTAGGAACGAAATTATCGCTCGCGGCGAGAGAGACGCCGCGCGCAAAGGAGTGTAGCAGAATGCAGCAGCAATTAAGGAATACAAGAACAAAGGAAGTAACAGTAGAATCATGCCAAAAGTAATAATCGTATAACGATTGAGCTGTATGAGGAAGGCGAGGCAAATGGTCCGCGACAGCCGCGTGCGGCGGATCGATTACGCAAAACCGTTGCTACTGCCCGTCTCCCCCGTATCTGCCAAGCGAAGTCACCTTTCATGATACCTGCCTACTGGCCTGCACTTGCTGCATCGTCGGTCTCGCCCGTGTACCTTTCCTTTCAGCTTTCTGGAGCACCGTCCACCGTCGGTCTACTAGATTCCCCCTTCACAACCATGCCACATTTTTCGAAGTTTTACAGCCTAGCCCACAGATTAGCAATTTTCTAGTCCCTCGATCCTGAGCTATCTTCAATCCAGCTTGGAACAGTGCAGCGAAACCGGTTAGAGTAACCTGGCGTCTCAGTTAGTTTTTGCCCGCCGGCCTCTCCCATTTTCAGTATTTTTCAGCATAAATAAACTTTTTTCATACCGTTTTTTTTGCAGGTATCGTAATCGCACATGGAGATCGTTTTACCGTTGAGGAAGATGGCAGAATCCGTAAGAACTGGCTCAAAATTACACAGAAATACGGATTCATCTATGAGGACGCTCGCATTTACGTGGGATATGTTGGTAGCCTGGAGTCGGTGAGTTCTTTCAGGCTAACTTGTGAAGCTTATGGGGAAGCTGAACCATAGTAATCTGCTTCACGAGCTTTACTACTACAGCTTTATTTGGATAAGCTGAACTTTATTTGACTTCTATTAAAATTCTTATATGGGATTTTAAGACGGCGTTTTATCCCTCTGAAACACTTTCCAGGGTAGGATATTAGGAATTTAGGTAGTTAAGTCTGGATTTACCTGGTTTTCCTATCAAATTTCGTCATTTAGTAGGCTAACATTTTTTCTTACGATTAGCTTTCACTAAAGGTAGGCATGGCTAAGAGCAAAAAGCAATTTACTTCACCTGAGCTCGATTTTTAATCACCATTACGTTAGAAATTATCAATTTTCAAGGTTGGGAATGAATGTTAGCAATGTGATCGATCAATAAGAAAAAAGTTTGTTTGACTGGGTTTGTTTCAGGTAAAAGAACAAAGGCGTCAGAATGATCTGCTTGTCAAAATAGCAATGTGGCCACAACTATGTAAGTTTTATGTTTTTCTAGTTAATTTCAGTCCTTGAATTGAATTCAAATCCACCAAAGGTCGAAAATTGGAATGGCGAAGTGCAGCACAGGTCCAACGACGAATGATGATCATTTTTGATCCCTATTATATCGGAGGTCCTTCACCGTTGTCACAGGAAACAGTTCTACGCATTCATGAGTAAGGTAAACAGTAACGCGTTTGCCATTGTATTCTACATTCCTCTTCAGGCTTGCTCTTCGTGGTAAAACTCGATATCAAATTGCTGAGTCATTGAGTATATCGAAAAAACGAGTAGATAACGCTTTTACCCACAGGAAGCAACGAATAGAACGACTTGGTTGGACTGCGGAGGTGAGTCAATGAGATTTTTAGATACTATGCATTCATTAACGCGGAAACGCTGTCTTTTCTCACTTGAGGACGGAAATTGAGTCTTTTTTTCTTTTTCTTTGCTGATTTTTTTTTCATTTCGACTTTGGAACCTGGAAGTGTGGGATGTTGGATTCACAAAGCGTACATGTATTTCTAAAATTCAGGACGTCGCCCGAGACCCATCCATGTTGGAACGAAATTGCCTCCCGAGGGATAGATACTACAGGCTCTTTGGTATTTTCGTACTCTGTAATATGGCCACTCTAGAACCGTTTTTATTAGAGATTTGTTTTAGAGGTCGTTGTATCCAAGTCGTCGTTATCTGAGTCAAAAGTTGCCGACTACCTTCGGTCTTACCCATCGGACCTAAAGTCCATCCCTGCACATTTCAACTGGAATGAACTTATTCCGTTATTTCGACCGCTGCAAGCTCACGAGATTAAACATGAGTGGTACGTACTGTGTCAGTTGTTCTTGTTCCGCTGCCCATCAAATGGGGAATACCAGTTTTGTCAGGCCAGTAGCCATGAATTCTGTCCTTCTTGGTAAAAAATCTAGGGCTTTGTTAACAAAAAAAAATTGCCAGTCCGTAATGAGCGCTTTGTATTTCTTCCTTCAGGCGGAGTATTTTGAAAAAGCTAAGCAAATTATACCTCGCCTACCTTGAGTCATTCGACGAAAACCAAGCATGGGCTTGTGCGAAAGCTGAGGTGACTCGTAGTTATTTCTACTTCTACGTTTTGCTTACTGGTAACCTTTTTGTATTTAGGTCATGCCAGAAAGGCGATTTTCGATATCTGACTTGATACATTACACAAAAGCTCTAAGGAAATGCACTGATAAAGATGCTAACACGCTCCGATCTCAGTTCATAGATAAAGGGAAGCTTATGAAAAAGTAAGTACAAGTTGAATTGAGTTTTGTTTAATTCAGTGAATTTACTTCTTCAGACTGGCTGCCAAAGGTATCGTTGATGTTGGAAGTTACAACTTGAATACCTGCCCGTTGTACAGAAGGATCTCAAATTTTTTACGACAGCGAAATTCAGAAGTTTTTCGACAGCTGCGATTTCCGTTAACTGCTCGAGGTAAGGTATTACTCCTCACAAGTCGAAGTAGTTACTCTGTTGAATGCTTACAGATATGCTACGCATCCTGGAGGCATGTTATAGGCGTTTGATTTCACAGACGGGTGATGCTGCTTCTAATCCTCGAACATCTTTGCCCAAGATCTCGATGCACCTTCTGATCGAGTGCATAATCGACAGAATGCACAAAATCGATTCCTCCTGGCAAGCACCTGTGATTTTCCAGCCATGGGTAGTTTATACAGCATCATTCTTTTGTTGTAAGCGCTCTACAATTCTGTTTAGATACGTTCCTGGGAACATGTAATGTCGTTTTCGAAACAATCAAATAATGAAGAGATCGGCAATTCGATCGTAGACAGACATCGTTTGAGGGAAACGCTTTTTGAAAACCCGAAACAGTAAGTATTTGCCAGAAAGCCTTTATTTTTTCCATTCCCAGCAGCTGTGTCTTAGGTTTTTTGTGCATTTGTGCATATTGTACGGTAGCAGTCAGTGTTTTCCTCTTTCTTTTACCCAGATAATGCTACATAACCCATAAACCGCAACCCAGATCCCTCTAATCCGTGCCGCTACGGTGCCTCCTTATAATTGTGGACAGTTGGATCTAGTGGCCATTACAATTTTGTGATTCGAGTCGGTTGAGCTGTGGGGGCACCCGTTCGGGTTTGCGCGCGTCCGTAGAAACTAGGTCACGCCGCACCCATCGCATGCGGCGGGTCAGCCCGCGATCTTTGACAAACGTCGCAGTTGTCAGCGGGGCATACGAATGGCGCTCAGTCCACGACAGTGAGCCAAAGAGAAGATAACACGGACAAATGCAAATCATTCGCTCCATCGACACTTGGTGGTACTGTAGTGTCGTCTAAAGACCTCAGTGTGGTGCGCCGCGCGCGGAGTGGGCGGTGGTGACCTTCTTTTGCCGGACGCGTGCAACGGACGTTCTCCGCCGTTCGGTGCTGAGGCGTATAGAAGGGAGAACAAAAGTGGTTCTTTCCATGAGCAATCGTCCATACCTTGTGCTGTAAGGGCTTACTGTTTATGTGCTCTGGGAACTACTGGTAAATAAATGATCAAATTTGGTACGAACTATCCGTCTCTGCCTTTTTCAGCTGTTTGTATGGTTCTGAACCGTCTAGCAGGGAGCTCTACAGTCTCTGGGACGAGAACTGGACAGTATCCCATGCTTATTCACAAAATGGAGCATCTTCATCACAAGTAATGACTTTATATTGATTTCCCTTTTTTCTTTGGTGCATACGAAATTTGTCTTGAGGGTATCCATGATGAAATCGACGTGGGCCGTAGTTCTGACAAGCAAAAACGCCTCAATTCGACGTCTACTACTTCATCGGATCGTTCCGGTGCTGATGCCACCATGGAGCCGAGTGTATTTGAAGAAAATACTTTACAAGCTCCTCCTCCCTGCCTGACTCCGCCCACAGTGGAGATGTCAGAAGAGTTGTTTGAATCAGATCAAAATCGAGAATCGCCGTACAATATTTTCGAGGATATAGCTGATGAGACGATTCTGGCCGGCAATGTGCTAACACAAAATGAAAACGTACGAAGTGATGGTGAGTTCATGCTCTGAGTTTCGTTCAAAGGGACTTTTGTTTAGATGGATTTTTACTGTATTCTATTGCACTGGTATTCAACTGTTATTCTATTCAATGTAATTAAGGTTTGGTTGTTTCTCCATCAAAACCAACCAGCCCTCCGCTTCAAACAACCAACCTTCCTACTGATATTTTCGATTCTCCTGAGCCTTCACCTAAACGTCGTGGGGTTCACTGGGAGGATGAGGAAGATTCGTTTAGGTGAGTGTGTCCATTCTATTTTCATAGCCATCCATGGCTGCATAAGAATTATCAAAACGAATAGTGTTTCTTTGATTGACCATATTTCACTGAGAGGGTATGGTACGCGAGCGTTTGCGGCACGGCTGAAGGATAATATTGGGAATGATCGCGACTGTTTTTAAGCTTGTTTTATATTTCTTTGATTTCTCTATCCTGATAATTTCAGCATTCTGAAAATTTCTGCACCAACTCGGTCAGTCATCACAAAACCGCTGGGGCATAAGAATGAACGAGATATTGAAGAATCGTACGAGGGTTGGATGCAGTTTCTGGCCTAGGTATTTATCTACGTTGTGTTTATTTGGAATAGCGTGAAATTCGAAAGTTTCTCGTTGTTGATATCTCTCATTCCGGTTAATTCATAGCCCTAGGGTTTTTGCGGAAAATGCTGCGTCTTTTCTGCATGTTTTTATGGTCAGAGGTCGACTAAGTTAGCTATAGCTGTGTTATGTGAAAGCTTTGAATAGTGTTATTAGTATGTAATAAGTAGTAATAAGTCGTAGTCACAACTATTGATCTCCTTGTAATGTTTATAGTTGATCAGTATGTTCATCAGTATGAAGTATGGTTCCTCGAATGATTGGCACTCATACTAACCGGAACACCAAATAAGGGATTCGCGTACTACGGTAGTCCCTTATATAACTCGGTTCTACTTTTTCGAGTCAATGAGAAACTAATTTTAGTTGTTGTTCCTTTAACCCTACTTACCAGATTATTCCCTCTTTTTCTCCCCAAAATGTGGGCTCTTTCCCCACCCGTATCGGCCGATTAGTGAACGGTGTTTTTTTGATAGGGGCATCCTCTCTGATCTTTAAGCTGCTTTCTGAAAAGCATCCATCGATTTGTTGTTAATTTTTATCCTTAACCATTCATATAGCAATATTCTTGTAAAATTTCTAACCATAAATAATCGCAAATGTTACCCAGTTGTTGAAATTTTGTTGATTTACGGAATCTTGAAAGAGTCAATTCCGAAAGTAGGTTTACTACATTGTTACCTTGTTATATCCTCCTATTCGTCTCTTTCTGTAAATACTTGTTGTTGATACTTGTTTGTGGTTTTAAACTTCAAAATGAATGACGTTATATAGTATCGTGTACCACACACTAGCGAGACTTGTACGTACTACTAGCTGTATAAACAATCCCCATTCTGTATCAGGGCCAAACCTTAGTTACGGAACTCATCTATGACCCGCTGAGAAAATATCGGAACTTTGTTCAAAACTGCGAAAGCTTAGTATATCCCGAAAGTGAAACGGCTACTCAATTTCTGCTGCTGCCCAAGAAGAAATATATCAAAACTGGTTACTAGTCCAAATAAATAAAGCGGACGAAGAATCCTCGGCAACCGAAAAAAGCTGAGATGGGAGTGCCTACACTGCACTAGTTCGTCTCCGCTATAACATGTGTGCAAAGAATAAAAACAACATTCATGCTACTACTACCACCATGCCAAGTAATCAGCTATAACAACAACAACATTTATCAAAATATAACATTTAAGAGGGTTTACATTGCTTCTTGTTGGGCCTTTAGTTGAAGCAATAAAGCCTTCTTCTCAGCGATACGTTCTTTTCTCTTTTCCAAACTGATCTTCTTAGCGGTAAACCTAAAAGCGTAAACTTTAAGGGAAAAACAAACATAAGTGAATTTTAAGAGTAACAACTCCGCAAAGGCATGAACAATTACAAGTCAAACAACTCCAATCACTCACCTTTTAGGCTCTCCTGCAGGCTTCTTGGCTGGCTTCGTTTTACGGTCCGGGTTGGCGCGGATGGCTTCGTGTCCCTTTTTGTACATCTGGAAAAAGGAGCAGTAGAGGATTACCGCGGACAATTCGCAGTGAAAATGTAATGAATACTGTAGCTAGAGCAGACCTCTTCCAAGTTGTCAGCAGTTATTCCATTAGCAATGAACTGAGAGAACTGCCTCTTGTAGGCATCCTCATCTTCCTCCTTGAGCGTACGCATGTACTCAGCGACGTGCTTTCCGAAAATGCGATCGCGGTGGGCCTCAGCATCGTACTTCTTAGATTCCGAATCGTAACCAAAGAATCTGTTCTCACTGAAAATTCATAGATAGATAGAGATGGAAAGGAGAAACAAAGGAACAAAAACTGGAACGACAAACAAGTAATTAGCACAAACCTGTGAGGAACTTCGATTCCACCATCAGCAACTCCCTTCATAACAGCAAATACCTTGCATCCGGTGGTGGTACGAGCCAATCCAACGTCGAGCACAGCTTTGAATGGATTACGACCTCCCTCGCTCTCAACGGTGTAGAATTCACCGTTGACCTGAAGAATCACTTGAAGGAAAAGGATGGAAAATAAGTCGGATCCCACTCACATCTTCTTGACCCTTGAATGTCTGGTCCAGCTGGAGGTTCTTCAAGTGACGGCGGGCAAGCAACAAGCCTGTGGCGTATCCAGCAGCGTAATTGGTAAGACCAACCTAAAACAACAAAAACTACAGTCGCAACTGCAACCGCAACTTCGAAGGCACCGACTTACCTTGATGCCGAAGGCTGGAAGCTCGTGCGAGTAGGCTGAAGCTACGATGACGTCTCCTTCGATTTTCGAGTACGCAATCTGAAATTATTAAATTAATATCGGACTCTAATCAAACTTGTAGTGTTGGAATTTTTCCTAACGTCTGGCATGTTAAAATCACTAAAGTACATATAAAAAGACATATCATACCAAGATTAACCGGAGACGATTTGCGCGGGAAAAAAACAAATTATTGCTGATATAAAAAAATTGATCGGAAGAGAATACTTGAGCATTAGTACGCACAGTATATACCTAACTGTGGCAATCAAACTCGACAAACTAGCACAACTACTTTTTGAGGGAAAAATTACTTTACAATACATAAGAACACATGTTTGACAATAGAAGAACTCATACCTACAAAAAACAATAAGTATTTCAAAAAGTAAACTGCTCCTACCTGTGCGATCACATCCTTGTTTGTGAAACGCACAATCAGACGGTACTTGGGCGTATTGTACTTGTTCTTATCCTGTACAGTTAGCCTCTTTCGTGCATAATAGTCGGTCTTTCCTTGTCGTCTTCGCTTTAACTTCACCTGATACCGCTTGAAGTAAGCCTTGTTCTTAACGACCTTTACTAGACCCATACCCTGGAACGCAGTGTTCCTTCAAACAACAAGCAAACAATCGTTCAAGCGTGGATCAACGTAACAGTAAGTAAGTACAATATACGAACGGCTAAAGTAAAAGAGTATGAGTAAAAAAAGGTAACAATTTAGGAAATAGTTGTAGTCTTGAAAGTCTTGCGAAAGAGAGTAGCTCTACAATCAGGGCGTAGAGACAGGTAGAATTGGGTACACCAAAAATGGGACATATGGCCCAAAAAAATTTGTTGATTGCTCTCCATAAGGATCAAACAGAATCAAAAAGTCTCAGGCTGCTTCTTGTAAAATATGACACGGCCAGAGAATATCCGTAACACAAACTGAAACTGGTTGAAAAAGAAATAAATCTTCATTCTAAAACAGAAAATTCATACTTACACTTTTCTAGGTAAATCATATTCCGAAACGTTGTTAAACATCGGTTCAGACTTTACTATTTTGGGAGCAAAACTTGGAATTATTTAAATTCGATCACGACTTCGAATTACCAAGACAAATCAGGTAAAACTTGTTGATTCACTTCTGATTAACTCTTCCGATTTTATAGAACTTGAACGTTCCTGATTCAGAAGAAATCTGATCGTTTACTAGATGAGATCATGGTAATAGTACTTGTCAGTTTTCAAACACATCCAATTTGAAAACGTTCTAAATGTAACCCTAACGGAGCTACACTCAGACACAAACTGTAACTACGGAAAGCTATCAGGTAACAATATAAGAGTAATTTTCACTAAAAACAACCCTCATGTTGCTAGCTTACTCAGAAATACCGAGAAAGGATGTAGTCGGCAACGAGGAGACATAGGTGAAGAGAAAAAGAGAGAAAACCATGGATAAGATCGACAACGGCTTCGAAATCAATAATTAAAATTGTGAACTAAGCTTTTTAAAGTAATGACTAATAGATACTAGTAAAACAGTGCTACATGATGCCCAACTCCGTTAGGGAAAGGCAACTGTGTGCAATTTCAAAGCCGAGCCATCCATTCCGCTGTAGCGAACGTCGAATGCGCAGCCGGGGTCCTGGAGCGAAAACGGTAACGAAATGTGGGCAGTGCACTTTGGAAAGTGTCGTCCTAGAGATTTTCTTTTAGGTTAAACCCTGTAAATGTTACTTGTTATTATGGGAGTAATTATTTTAATCAAGTAAGCTCTCTATGGGAGTAAGTAAATTTGGATACGTATATCTGGCTCCGAAAAACTTTGAAGAAGCCTAAAACCGAAAGTTTACAAACACTCAGGAATGAATTCCGACCAATTGAGTTAGGCACATAAAATTAATCTGACTGAAGGCAAGAGATGGGCTCAGGTTTGGGACCTGGGCCCAGCTCGGCCAAGCAATTACAGATTGGACAGCCTCAGAATGTGGGAAACAATCCTGATCCAAGTTTGGTAGTGATAATATTTTTTATATTTCCGCCAAGCTTCACTTAATGTCCGGTTGACGAAGCAATCGATATGGCGAGGAGTTTCGCGCCATAAACCATTCATTCAAATGTAGCACAGAACAGGAAGGTGGTGCCAAAATTTATCACTGAGTTGAGGTAGTATGGTACAACTGATACATAAAATTATACACTGAGCAACTTTGGTTCCCTGGTAAATCCCGCTTCCATCAGAATCCCAAGCTTAAATCACAGTTTTGTTGTGGGATTTCTTTATCATCCTTTCACACGTTTCGCATGGAGAGCTGTTGCTACTCGAGAAGCATTTGGACGGCCCATTTTGGAGCAGATCCACACGGAAGTCTCAACCAAATTGTCCAGATCCACTCCCTGAATACTTGTGGAATTATCGAACAGTCTACAGAATTCGTGATACAGTAATCACGCACAATAACAAAACAAGAGACGCCAAATATCAAGAAAACCTTCACATATTTAAATCGCAAAAGCCGACGTGCAAGTTGGGTCCTGGGAAGAGTGCGCTGCGAGGTAGCCGACACTCCAGCCAAGACCCAAACCACACCTAGAGCACTTACGGTTTCGAAGCCCATATCGTGCAACATGTAGACCAAGTCCTCCGTGGCGACGTTACCTGTTGCACCTTTCGCATAAGGGCATCCTCCAAGTCCAGCTATTGAAGAATCAGCAACACGAATACCATGCTTAAGAAAATACACTTGAACAGAAGTGGTAGCCCAAATTGTTTCTAGTAAAACTTACCTCAATAGCAACAACAATGTTCGCTAGAGCCTGTCCATAAGTGTCATGGAAATGGACAGCTAGCTTATCTACAGGAGCGGTCTTCAGAATCGTCTTCAACAACTTTGTAACCGATCCAGCACTTCCAACACCGATTGTATCACCCAATGAGACTGAAGAACGATTCAAGATCAGAGGAGACTGCATTGTTTGCTCCAATACTCTAATTTTTTGAAAAAAAAAGAAAAAGTTCTGACGTTCTTGAGCGCTGGACCCAACGCCAAACCTTACAACTTAACGTGCCCCATTGCTACATCTTGTGACAGCCCCGCCCTTTCTCGTATGCCCCTACTGGACCAATGTAAAAGGCTTCCACAGCTACACTAAACTACAAAAATGTTAAGGGATTTTTACCTTCGTAACAACCAGCGTCCAATAGAGCATCCGTAACTTTCGCCACAACGTTGCTGTCGATTTTTCCTTCGTAGGGACATCCGATAACGCATGATACGTACCTGGGTGTGTTGCGATTCGTGCGATTTTGGGTGCGCGCGGCTAGTTGCGCGGCGAAATTCGGTGCGATTTGGACGACTACAGCGTTTATCATTGGGGCCCAAATTCAAAGTAAACTAGGTTAGTAGGATTGTCCGAACCTACTAAAGTACTCTCCTTCAAGTTTGTGCCCCAGTTATAGGCGCCGGAGTTGTTTGAATCATCGCGAATTTCGCCGCGCAATTTGCCGCGCGTGCCCAAAATCGCACGAATCGCACGTCCCCCTACGTACCTATATCAACTTGTACAAAAGTGGTAACAGATGAAAGCAAGTAGTCACATACCCTCTAACTCTCAATCCCTCTTTTAGGGCTGCTTTTGTTACATCCTGAAGTTTTTGAAGGCTATCGTTCACATTGGCGTTTACATTTTTCCTAAAATCAGGACGTATGGATGTTGTAAATGTAAAAGAACAAAAATTAAGCCGCACCTACATAGAAAATGAGTCCGATGCTGCTCCAAATACAGCGATTTCTTTGGCGTGACCGTTTTCTAACTAAATAAGGATTACAATGTAACAAACGCTATTTTCATCCTTCCTCAACAAGCCGATGAAGGAATCGAAGCTGAGTTTTCGAAAATTGTCCGCGACACATACTGACAAACAGTATGAAATATTTATTAAGTTATATATCGGCTATAAAATACTCAGGTACCCGGTCTAACATAAATCTTTCTAAAAAACAAAAAACAATTACCTAAACAGTTACTAATATGAAGACCAAAACTGCCCAACTGAGAGATATCAAGTTGCGTAAAAGATACGGCTGTTGATTTCGGTCTCCATAGTAGTAACCAGTACCCCCAAAAAGCTGTTAACCTACCCAGAGTTTTAGTTAAACAACCCTAGGGTTTGCAACCTTTCCCGGTAGGACTAGTCTTAGCCCTACGTCACAACCACCCACAATCGAAGTAGATCTTTTCAATAGCCGACATTTCTATCACTGAAAATCATGAGTTACCAGGACTTACCACATTTTTCAAGCCGGCAAGGTTGGGAACCAGAACCGGATATGAAACACCAGGGAATTTCTCGATTTTCTTAATTACTTCCTGATGATCGGCCATTTGAGGTACCCATTTTGGCGATACGAAGCTAGTGGCCTCAATACTCTGAAAATTGAGGATAAAAACAGAAAAATGCTGATGTAAATGTAAATGTCTCACTTTGAGGCCACATTTGCTCAACCTGTTGATGAGGGCGATTTTGTCCTCGGCCGTAATTATTTGCTGAAACTCCATAATTACTTGTAAAACGGAAGGAAAGTACCGTATTCAGTGAAAAAAAAAACAAAATAACCTTTTCATTCTGCAATCCATCCCGAGCTCCCACTTCAACGACTTTGAATGGCTGTTTCTGAAAAAAGAAATGGAGGAATTTTTAATTAAAATAGCAAAAAACTAAAATTCACCTTGGTAGCTGCAGTGGCGAGTTTTCGACTGAAGTTCAGGGATGGAAGCCGCATCCGTCAAGAAATCAATTACAACTAAGGAAAACAAATATTTCTAACTGGCGGCCTGGCGAAAAAAGCCGGTTCGGTCGGTGGTCGCGCGCGATACCCATGGGAAATTAGAATTTTGACTTTCCTGTCTTCAAAAGCAAAATCCTTAGAAATTTACCGTAATATTTCTATTCCCACTTAAAAACTGAGACAGGATTTCAAAATGATTTTCTATAAAGGAGGTGCTGGATTCTAAAACAATTAAGAATTCTCTTACGTTCGTCGCGTCGCGGCGAAAATTTGGTCGCAAAGCGGAGAGCCTCATGAGGCAAATGGTTCCTGAGCTCTCTTTTCTACCTTAAATAAAGTTACCAGAGGTGAGTGAAGGCTCCCGACGGTATATTGATGATACCACTGAATTTAGTCTTCCAACATCGTTCTGCTTGGGAAACCCAAATCTTTGGGCCATTTTAGGCGCTACTAAACCAAGTGACATCAGAATTTTACTGGTTTGGCTGAAAACTTCTGAGCTTCTCAGTATCCTTCTGCTTCCGTTTTGTAGATAAAGGCCTAAACCAATCCTATTCTTTGTAGCACTTCCCCACTGCCATGAGTTTTCTAAGTAACCGATGTTAATGTAGCTCCAATCTAACTAGATGTGCAGGCAACCAAATGGGCAGCTACCGTAATTGCATGAAATTTTTGCAAAATCGCCAAGGGCCTACTTTTTTTTGCCCATAACCAATATAGGAGAGTAGTTTGTGATCTCCCATCCAAATTAAGTTTATAGCAGAGCCATTTCATTGGGCAGATTTTTTAAATTATTCTCATGGTGGTCCTTGCAGTAGTTCTGGGTACTTTGTTCTTTTCTAGCAAGTTCCTCTCACCTACTTTTTGCGTTGCTTTTTTTCGCCATGTTTTTATGCCACTTGGTTTTTTTCATGCTGTAATTTGGTCAATCGTAATTATTTATTTTCGCGATGATTTTTTTTTTTTTACAAATCTTCCTTCTCAGGCATGGGTGACGCTGAGAAGGCCGCGGAAATCCGCGAAAAGAAGGCGAAAAACATGATGAGGGAGCTGAAAATCCAGAAGCTGTGTCTCAACATTTGTGTGGGAGAGTCTGGTGATAGGCTTACTCGGGCAGCTAAGGTTTGCTTGTTTTTCTTTGGTCATTTATGTCTTCCTTCGAGCGCGGATGCACCTACATTGCGAATTTTCATTGTTTTTTGCAGAGTAAATAAGGTAAAGGTACATTTGTTAAAAATTCTTGGACCAATTATGGCGGTTCCGCTCCCACTCTTTTCTTTGAATTGTCATGAATTTCACTTAGTGGTGGTTGGAAGCTCTTTAAAGGTTTGGCTGCACCCAACATTCTGCGCCCTGCAACGAATTTTAAGGATCTTGGAGTGACCCCCCTTGTAGACAACTTTTCCTTAAGGAACTAGTAGAGGTTGAAGTGGAAAGCACCTGTAGTCGAGGTTGAAAATTCAGTAATAAGTAGAGGGGAAGCTACAGCTCCTGCGACGTTACGCCAGGTAAAGTGTAAGGGCAACCGTGTCCGTTTCATACTTAGCGTGAAATCCTCATCTACTTTTCTACTCCTGCCTGCACCCTCTCGGCGAAATAATGTCCTGTAGCTGCTGTGACTCGCGAATTCCTCGCACTTCACAAAGGATGAACGACTCCTCCAACTGCAAGCATATCCTTTCGCCATGATTTGTCTTTCTGCGTTTCAGAAAAAGAGGGTTAAAATCATAAAAGGGAGGTTATTTGCTAACTGGAGGCCAGTCGCCGGTTTGGATTTGATGTTTAGGATGGCGTAGTGATTGTATTTCACCTACTCTCCCCTTCCCCTTCCTGCCCGTTGAGTTATGTCCCCTGATTCACAAACTGAAAACACTGAGGAAAGGGCACGCTCGCTTTCCATGGGGATATCGCACGCGGAAGCTTGATTAAAAGCCAAGTGTTCTCATTTTTATTTCTATTTTACTTTTTTGTAAAATTCTTTTTTGCTAACTGTGCAGAACTCGATTTTGGCGATGTTTGTCACGTTGTAGGTTTAGCAGAGCGGGTTTAGAATTCTTGTTTAGGTATTGGAACAGCTTACCGGGCAAACCCCAGTGTTCTCAAAGGCGCGGTACACAGTCAGGTCGTTTGGAATCCGTAGAAATGAGAAGATCGCCGTGCACTGCACAGTTCGTGGCCCTAAAGCTGAAGAAATTCTCGAAAAGGGACTCAAGGTCAAGGAATTCGAGCTGTACAAGGAAAATTTCTCGGATTCTGGCAACTTTGGTTTCGGAATCCAGGTGGGCATGTCTTTCCTTTGGTATATTCGACTTTTTTTTTGTTCCTTTTGAATTCTACGAAGAATTTTGTTTTTCCTCTGTATTACAGTTTGTCCTTATTGCATGAAAAGAGTTTTTTTTCATGAGTACATCCTCTTTTGAATTCACGTACCTTTTAATCGCCTAATTGCGAGGCGGTCCTATCTCTTCAACCCTGTCCCGGGATTGTTCACTGGGCTGTTTTAGATTGTTTTTGGGTACCAGTTACGAGCCCTTCCAAGGTAGCTATGTTTCAATAATATGCTTTTTGGGTACCTGTTAGGTGCCTTCCCGAGGTAGCTAAGTTTCAAGTCTTTTGCCGTGATGTAAAAATTCTCAGCTCTCCTCGAATCTTCCATCTTCCTTAGCAAATTATCAAATTGAAGTTCCGGTATTTT
Source organism: Haemonchus contortus (assembly GCA_000469685.2). Taxonomy (NCBI): domain Eukaryota; kingdom Metazoa; phylum Nematoda; class Chromadorea; order Rhabditida; family Trichostrongylidae; genus Haemonchus; species Haemonchus contortus. Next base: position 3,744,148 of record LS997567.1, on the reverse strand, counting down.
GGACAAAGGGTTCGGTTTTTTGGACATAGGGTTTACACAAACAACTAAGGATAACTGGCTTAGTTGTTTGTGTAAACCCCATGTCCAAAAAACCGGACCCTTTGTCCGTTTAGCAGTTATTGCGGAGCTCCCAAGAACAGAATCGTCCGTTTTTTAAAGTTACGTTGAGACTATGAGTAATTTCGAGTAATTTTGTTCCGTCCAGTTTGCTTTTCCGTGAGATTGAGGCGTGTTTGTTCTAGGAGCACATCGATCTTGGAATCAAGTACGATCCCGGAATCGGTATCTATGGTATGGACTTCTATGTAGTCCTTGATCGTGCTGGTCGTCGTGTTGCCAGAAGAAGACGCGCTCCTGGTCGCGTTGGTCCATCTCACAGAGTCTACCGTGAAGAGTCAGTGAAGTGGTTCCAACAGAAGGTAATACATTTTTTCATAATTGTATGCCTTCTTTTATAAATTGTGTGGATTTTTATCGTTGATGTTTTGTGTTTCAGTATGATGGTATTATCCTGCCACCGAAGCCCAAGGTCAAGCGAACTGTGCACCGTCGACGATAATTTTATCCTGATTTTTGTTGAGTTCATAAATTGTTGTTATGTGAATCCTCTTTTTTCTTGGTGCTCTGGGCTTCCTCCTTTCTTGGTTTTGCGTGTCTCACGCGGAAAATACGATGCTTTTCGAAGCCTTCGCATGAATGCCTAATGCTTCATGGGTGGAGCTCCTTATAGTCGGTCTCCATGGGCGTCTACAAGAACATACCTCTTAAGGATTACTTTGAAAATTCCGTGTAGTTTGAAGAGTAGGCCCGAAATGTTGGGCCCTCGTTGCCATCATAGTTCTAACCATTTACCAATTGGGTAAAGAAGCGGTCTGAGTTCTTTGGAGGCCGGCTATGTTTTCCTCAGTACCTATCGCTCTTAAAATTTGGATGTTGCTTTCTGAAAGATGGTAGACTAACCACGTTGCATGAATGCTTCATGATGGGCAGGACTTCTTATTAGTCGGTCTCCGACGGGTGCGCTTCGTTGCGCGCGTCCATCGAAACTAGGTCACGCCGCAGCCGTCGCATGCGGCGGGCCGGCCCGCGATACTTGACAAACGTCGCAGTTGTCAGCGGGGCATACGAGTTGCGCTTAGTCGACAACAGTCAGCCAAAAAGAAGATAACACGGACAATTGCAAATCATTCGCTCCACCAACATTGGTAGTACTGTAATGTCGTCTCGAAACCTCAGTCAGTCGGGTGCGCCGCGCGCGAAATGGGAGGAGTGACCTACTTTCAACGGACGCACGCAACGGACGTTCTCCATCTCCGACGGGCTGTAGAATGTACATTTATGTACTTTCACCATCCTCTCAAGAATTCTGAAGAAAAGTTTAAAAAATTCGGACGCAGTAAAGGCTTGCAAGAAAAAACGCTTTATTTTCACCATAGACCTATTCTTCCACCGAATGTACCGAAGCAGTCCAAGGTGTTTGGAGACCGGCTATACTTTCCTGAAAACTCTATCGTTCTTGGATGTAGCGTGCTTGCTTTTTGAACAATGGCGGACCTCATGTACGAATGGGTCACTTCGTTGCGCGCGTCCGTCGAAACTAGGTCACGCCGCAGCCGTCGCACGCGGCGAGTCAGCGCGCGATACTTGACAGACGTCGCAGTTGTCAGTGGGGCATACGGTTTGCGCTTGGTCCACGGCAGCCAGTTCAAAGAGAAGATAACACATACAAATGCCAATTCTTCGCTCCACTGACACTTGGAGGTACTGTAATGTCACCTCGGGACCTCTTTGTGGTGCGCTGCGCGCGAAGTGGGCAGGGTGACCTACTTCCAACGGACGCGCGCAACGAACGCTGTTCTGTACGAATTACCATAACTCTGATGGTGTACGTATTTCTACTGAAGAGTCACTGGTTAAAATATAGACATGTTCAGTGTACTCACCGGTGTCATTTTGAAGAAAAGTAGTGTTGTTTAGTTCAGTTCTTACTTAGGAAGTACTAAATGTGTGATGGAGCCTGAAATTCTTGATGACTCAGATGTACCGGTCGATTTGATATGAACGGGTGAAATGTATCGATTCCTCATACTTTTTGAGGCTTAGCAGTTGCATCTGCATTCTGTGTTCACAACCATTTACAAAAAAAGTATGTTATGGTTTTGTAATTGCGGCGGATTGTCTCAATTTGGTTTCGTGTCATAGCAGTACTTCAAATATGTATCAGCAGGGGGACGTGCATTACGTGCGTCCGAGGACGCGCGCGGCAACTTGCGCGGCGAAGATCGTGGCGATTTGTATGACTCTGACGCCAACTTTCGCTGCACAAACTATGAGTAGATTAGTTTAGTAGGGTCAGATCGCGCCGCTGGCTGAATGATAGGCGCTAAAGTCTCAAATAGTTACGAACTTCGCCGCGCAATTTGCCGCGCGCATCCTCGGGCGCACAACTTGACACATATCCATCGCACACAGGCAGAAAAGTAGCAATACACTGCAAGCAAGTATTTGATGCTCTTCCGAAAGGCGCGACGCAATGAAGTTCTGCGACGCGCGCCCTAACTGTGACTATAGCACCTCAGTACTGCAAGGGGTGTGATCTCGTTTTTAGATAAGACTAGATGTGATACTCAGATCTCTGGATGGATACGAATGGCTGCTTTCATAGTCCGCCGGCCGGCCGGCCGACGTGCCACGAGGCAGTGCTAGGGGGAGGAGGGCGGCAGACGGTCGGTCAGCCCCTCGAAGGGCTGTAAACAAGGAGGGACAAGACCAAAAACCACTTGCACAAGCCCCTGATTGTTTGGCTTTTGATCTCGTTCTCCTTTGTTTTCAGCCCTTCAACCGACCGTCTGCCGCCCTCCTCCCCCCTAGCACTGCCTCGTGGCACGCCGGCCGGCGGACTATGAAAGCAGCCAATGTCGAGGTCATCAGTGGTGCTGTACATCATCGCAATTCTATAGGAAAGGTCTACAGTTGTATTTGCGTACCCTCGTCTTATCATTTACCAAAGGTCCACATGAAAACTCAGTAATAAGTATTTCATGTAGCTAACTTCCCTTACTGGATTCCTTGGTGGCGCACCTGATGCTGTTGAATAGTGAGCATTCTTGAGTGAGTGTGCCAATATTTTTGAATCATAACCGAAAATTTGTTACCTCTAATTATTATAATTCACTTGCTTGGTACTTCGTTAGATGGAATCGTTTCCAGAAAGGGAGCCGGTCGTTCGGCGCGATGGGCGGGGCCGCCCCGCCCATTTGAGGCGGCGCTACTCCGCCCATCGCGCCGTTCAACTCTTTCAGATCGCGTAATCTTCTTCTCTCCTCTTCTCTATAGATGATGAATTGGGCTTCTATCATCTATAGAGGAGAAGAAAGCGGAAGATTATGCGATCTGAACGAGTTGAACGGTCGATGGGCGGAGTCGCGCCGCCTCGAACGGGCGGCGCGACCCCGCCCATCGCGCCAAACGACATACAACCGGAATAGAAACGAAATTGGAGACCTGGTGAAACTAAAAAATTTTTGAGATGGTATTGTTCAATTGAACATCTAAAAACAATCTGCTCAACCTCAACTTGAAGGACGTTGCAGCTTAATCGTCCTGGAGCTCTCGCCTTATATTTATGCACCTACCCCAACACCCAGAGCGAGGACGGCTTCCTCATTTTAGAGCAGCGCTGAGTGAGTACTACAACTCGAAACAAAACCTCGAAATAAGCATGAAATCGCGCCAACAGCTCTGAATGAATGTATATTGATAGGATGCCGCGTATACAGCGCGGGTTTACTTTACGAAGATAACGTTCTGAATTCAGGAAAATTCCTGAAGGGGGCCTACTGGCACGTGTGTAAGCGAAGAAAAGCTCGTCTCACATACATATTGTGAGACAATGTCCTTAAATATCCTGTAATAGGGAACTTCGCTCAGGGAAGACCTTCTATGGGAAAGGAACATAGGGTAAATAGGAACAGAAAACGAACTCAAGGCTCATACAATCACCTTCCCTTCCGGAAGGGCAAATCACACAGGAGGGCGTTTGGCATCTCCGATCATAAAGACGATTTCGAACCAACTGTTTTTTGAGGTTCAGGGGAGGTATTTCGACCACTCGCACACTATCCTGGAGATCAGCTTTTCGGAGACAGGCGCGAATGGCAGCGCTCATATCATCTGAAACGAAAGGTACACAGAGAGGTACCTTCGTTGGTCCTTCCTCTTGCGCATGTTCCACCCTAGCACGTCTTCTACACCACACAGGCTGCCCGTTGCAACCATATCCATTCTCCTGCGCAATCCGGTGAGCCATTTTCATGGACTCCTCTCTAAGAACGCCTTCAGACGAAACTGCAGAGGCCGTTTTAAACATATTCTTGACAATGGCAGTTTTCGTTTTCAATGGATGCGCTGAACTGCAATGAACAAGGATGTTCTTACTGCTAGGCTTTCGATACCACTTTGTTTTGTGGATACCATGCGAGAATTTTATCTGAACATTGAGGAAGGCGAGCCAACTCTCTGCCGGTTTTTCCCTAGTGAACTTTATATGTTCAGACTGCCTATTAAGAAGTTCGAAACAGGTGTCCATCTCAGTCTGAGTGGAACACACGATAAAACAGTCGTCGATGTACCGGCAGTAAATAGTGGCCTTCGTTCCAAGACGGGCCTTTCAACTTTTGACATAAACGCTATAGCCAGCGCTGGTGCTAACCTCTGCCCCATAGCTAGTCCTCTCACTTGCTTATAGTATTCACCCGACCACCTAAAGACGTTGCACTTTAGGCTTTCGTCGAGCAGCAGCATAATGTGCTTGATAGTGAGGCCATACAGATTCAGACTAGCATGGTGCTCAGGCAGGATTTCGAGGACTGCTTGCAATGCACTCTCCCTTGGCACGTTTGTGTATAATGAAGTCACGTCAAACTCCATTACATTTCCTTCTTCTAGCCTGGCTTCGCGTAGTTTTGTAAGGAACCCATTAGTGTTTGGTAAGTGTGCTGGGACGAACCGCAACAGTTGTATTAGGATTAGGTTGAGAAACCAAGCAATCCCATCCGTGGGGCCACCAACACAACTTATAATGGGCCTTACTTTAAACCGGCTAGGGTCCTCTAGGTGTACGCCATCCTGGGGAAGTTTATGCGTTTTTACAAGCAAATATAATACGGGACATATGGGTAGGTAACATTTAAGTCTGCTGATCACAGTTTTTGGCAAATTTGCCAACTTCGCCGTCTCTGTCCACACTTTGTTCAGATGCCGATACTGCCTCGTGAATTCCTCTGGGGCCGAAGGACTGTACGTGGATTGATCTTGCAGGTGCAACCGCGTCATTGCCTTGTCCAAATCCTGCGAGAGAACCAAAAACTCTCCTCCTTTGCCACTTACGCTTATTTTTATTATACCCGACTGCGATAAATCCCTAAGCTCCTTGAGTCCCCGTCTTTGAGCAGCACTTAAGTTGGGAGGAGCACGTACGCCTATGCTTCTACGGAGCTCTGAGAAGAGTGCTGTTGCGAATAGGCGGAACTTAGTATCAACAACAACATTAGGCTCTTGTGGCGGAAGAAACATAGCGGGGAAAGGCAGCGGGGGAATCGCCGTGCTGTGTTCTGCATGCTGAGCGCTATCGAGAAGCGAATCCATTTTAGCTTTTCGGCGGAGGCGATCATGTAAAGTTTGCAAGCTGCCCACCATTTTACGCAGTATACCATGGCTGAGCGATTGACTAGGGGCGTAACTGGGTCCTAACTCTAAAAGAGCGACTGCATCGTTTGACAACTCTGCGTTCCCAATGGCCGTAACTCTTGAGCCAGACACAGAACTACCGCTCGCTTTTTCAGCTGCAGGGGTCGCTTCCATGTGTTCTGAGGCCAGCTGACATCGCTCCTGATTTACTAACCCAGAGAATTTCTTCTGTAATCTTACTTTGGTAACAGAACGAATAGAATCACAAATATGTTTCGACTCACCCACTATCCTCCTCCAAAGGCTATCCGGCAAGAATCGTTCACAACATAATTCTTTAGCAACACATTTCGTAATACATGAATACAATTGATCACGTTTGTTCTTGAGTGCCATCATAAGAATTCGTCGCTCCAGCGTTCGAACTTCTTGGGATCCTTTGGGGTACCCGCAAACTTCATGTAGTTGTCTGTTTGCGATGAAGTTTGGGATCACGTGGTGCTTTAAGCACCGGCGCAGAAAGTGGGTGCATTGTCTCGTCACGGTGATCTTCTGCCGGAGAGACAAGACTTCCTTCACGAGTCGGAAATATTCGGCTGGTACTGAGCTCAGAATATCCCATGTCCGACTCTCGATTAACCTCGGCATATTGAACACAGTCGATACCCCCGCGGGGGCGCCGGGGCAGGGGTAACGGGTGAAAATATCCAGACTCGCTGATTAATCAATACCAGGGGCGATGCGCGACCATCGGCAGGGACCTGACCTCGTATGACCTTAATTAGTTGTTTACATCTTGGGGGGTCCCCTGGAGCAATCCCTGACCTGACCTCTGAGTCCCAGCACATATAAAAACGCCGTGAGGAACTTCGGGCTCAGGGTGCAGACAAACAGCTCCAGCCGGTTTCAGGTCAGCTCATCGCTTCTGTTTTACTTCCCTTTAGAATTTCCTTCTTGTAGTTTGAAATGGTAACCCACGAATCACAAGTATAGTTTCGACTTACAGGCTCCGACGAAGGCGATTTCGCCGAAACGTAAGCCGTGTGGATAAAGTGTTTTTTAAAAATCTCGAAGGCTAATAATACAACCTACGACGAAGTTCAATATGCTGAGCTTAATCGAGGGTCGGACATGGGATAGCTAACTTCCCTTACTGGATCCCTTGGTGGCGCACCTGATGCTGTTGAATAGTGAGCATTCTTGAGTGAGTGGGCCAATATTTTTGAATCATAACTGAAAATTTGTTCACCACTCATTAATTCACTTGTTTGGTACTTCGCTGGATGGAATAGAAATGAAATTGGAGACATGTTAAATCTAAAAAATTTTTGAGATGGTATTGTTTAATTGAACATCTAAAAAGAATCTGCTCAACCTCAACTTGGAGGACGTTACCAAGTGCAACTCACTCATCCTGGAGCTCTTGCCTCATACTCACGACATACCCCAACACCCAGAGCAAGGACGGCTTCCTCATTCCAGAGCAGCGCTAAGTGAGTACTACAACTCGAATCAAAAATCCGAAATCAGCCTTTTCTAATTAACCCATTGGAGACAGCGCGTGTTTTGGTTTTTTCGGCCGCGTGGGACATGAGTGTTTTGGCGGGCACGGCCACCTTGACGCGCATGCGCGTCAAGATGTCCCACGAGGTGCACTTTTTGGAAGCCAAAGCTGAGAGGCAACACCAAAAGTGTATTATGTTGGTGAATGAAAAGAGTGGTCGACAGACAAGTTGTGCGCCACATAGACCCCTGGCCAATTGCAAATTCTTATAACATCAACGACAAGGAACACCTCGAAAGCAACACCTATAAAATGGCTGGAGTTGTAAACGCTTAGAAGCTGTACAAAGTTAAGGTGAAGAATATCAGAATTCAGAATAGATTTATTGGCTTCAAACTAGAAGTGGTCCAATCTCTGCTAAATGCTGATTGTGGCTACACTTCGAGCCATCATTGTCACTCCATGCGACATGAGTCGGAGGAGATACCTAGAGGTCTAAAAGGTATCAACAGTATGAGGAGTGTAGAGTGTTACGCAGCAATGTCCAAGGAGCAAGAATTTGCTAGGGCATCGAAAAAAAGGGTCAACACGCGTTGCAGTAGGTCCAGGGAATTATTTCGGATTGATTAAATTGATTGATTGAAAAAACACAAGTCTTGTCGCGTAGAAACGTAATCTCTTGAAGTTGTTGCGCATAGTTACTAATTACTTATGAGTAATTCTATGATTTGTCTATGTGTTTGTCCTGAAAATGAAGTGAAAGTTCAGTTTTAGGTGAGACTTTTACAAGGTTTAGAAAATCTCTGGTGGAATAAACCATATTTGCTCCGATCATGGACCACGCTGTTTGTAGAAGTCTTAATGTTTTGTCTATTGAATAAACACAGAGCAATTCCAAAAAGTTACGATCTCGCAAAAAAAGAGTGGTGACAAAACCTTGACGCGCATGCGCGTCACACGGTCCCTCGCGGCCTCCAAGGCTTGACGCGCATGCGCGTCAAGATGTCGTCAATGGGTTAAAGTAGCACCTCTGAATTAATGTATATTGATAGGATGCCGCGTACACAGCACGGGTTTACTTTTCGAAGATAACGTTCCGAATTCAAAAAATTCCTGAAAGGGGCATACTGGCACGTGTGTAAGCGAAGAGAAGGTCGTCTCACATACATATTGTAAGACAATGTCCTTAAATATCCTGTAATAGGAAACTTCGCCCAGGGAAGACCTTCTATGGGAAAGGAACATAGGGTAAATAGGAACAGAAAACGAACTGAAGGCTCCATACTTTCATTTTTTCGTTTTTTACATCTGAGAGCAAGATGGGTGTGGTGCAGTAGGAACGAAATTGTCGCGTCGCGGTGCGAGGGTCGCCGCGCGCGGAGGAATGTAGCAGAATGCAGCAGCAAGTAAGAAATAGGGGAACGAAAGAACTAACATCAGAATCATGCCTAAAATAATGATCGCATATCGAATGACCTGTATGAAGAAGGCTAGAGTTGCAACAACGGCGAAGGGACTGGCGCGACAGCCGAGTGCGGCGAATCGACTACACAGAACCGATCCTACTGCCCGTCTCCCCTATTATTGCCTTTATAACCGAAAATTTTCCCACCGTCCACCAATTTACCTGTTTGTATTTCGTTGTCGAAAAACAGATATGGACGTCAATAACAAAGATACCACATGTGATATTGTTTACTTGCAGAATATCCAACAATAAACAAAGTCGAAAGAGGAACCTCCTCACTTGTTTAAGGGTTCGCGAGAGGAATTTATAGTTAATCGTGTTCCACTCGAAGGAAATTTCTTGGATTTCCAGTCCATACCGTATCGTTCGTTCAGAAGAGGCGACACATCCCTGACTCCTAAGAAGTGGACCGGAGATAAGATCTACAGAAGTCACTTGTGAGCCTATTGCCAGGCTATAGCCAGACGGCCAGCAGCCATCTCACCATGGAGACTATCGTGTGAGACGAAGGAGGACATCACGATTCTTCGGTATTCAGCGTAAGAATTGGCAAGAGTATCAGTTAGAGGCCCATCGAGTTTTTTACTGTTAACCGTAAACTACCGTAAACTGTTTCTGTGAGAGTTTCCTCTCGCTTCGTTGTCATGAGAAACATAAGTGGAACCAAGATTTTCTTATACGTTAGGGTACCGTATCAATGCACTGACTATACTAGTACCATCTACTGTTCTTTCCTCTCATAGTGGTAATACTTGGATTGATAGCTCTTTTAGGTTTCGTGATCATAGTGAAATAGTTAATATTCAGCATTTTCGATTTCGGTGTCGTTCCGTTACGATATAGACCTTCGCGTGGAAGGTACTTTTGACGGCGGCGCTTTTTCTAAGCCGTGTCCGAATCTGTTCTCCCATAGCTGGGTGTGGTGCAGTAGGAACGAAAATGTCGCGTCGCGGCGAGAGAGACGCTGCGCGCGAAGGACTGTAGCAGAATGCAGCAGCAGTTAAGGAATATCGGAACAAAAGAACTAACAGTAGAATCATGCCTAAAGTAATAATTGCATAGCGATTGAGCTGCATGAAGAACACCAGAACTGTTATAACGAGGCAAATGGTCCGCGACAGCCGCGTGCGACGGATCGATTACAGGTTATTAACTTTTGTGTAATGTAGAAACAGTACTGGGTGGGAATGTAGTTGGAAAGGACCACTACATCATGCTCTGCGTTTCCAACGTTGATTGCTAGAGCCAGAGAAGGAATCTAGAAGCTCGAAACGATTCCGAACGAGGGGTGTAGAGTTTTTGACTTAGGGCTAAGGCAAGGTGCCCCTGGGGTGAATGATATGGTTTCCATGCAAAAGTTGGAATGGAAGAGGTGTTCAGTAGGATAACCTAATTGAGAGAACTCAGAGAAGGGCCCAAAAAACGGATGGCCCACTCCAACTATCATTTCGCTTAGAATCGCCGTAGCCATGTAATCGTCTACACCCACCGTATTTCACGGTATCTTGACGGAACAACCGTTTATCAGAAAAGATGATCTGGGCGGTATTACTTATTATGTAGTCAGAATGACTACAAGTTGCAGAATGTCCTCCATTTGGCCCCAAATGCTTACATCAAAGTGAACGTAGGGCGCCCCAAAGCTGAGACCGCGACGCAACCGCAATCATTTCCACCTGTACAAACCGATCAGCTTTCCTTTGCCTTGTCAAAGTGATTCAATGGGATGCTCGGCTTATCAATGAGCATATGGGCCATCTAATCACATATGTAGGAATATTTATTAGTTTACTATGCAATTTTACTGCGGCTGCTAATGGTTAGTGAAACTTTATTCGAGAAATTCTTTTATAATTCTAGTGTACATTCACGAAAAATAACTTTTCAGGTGATTCGCTTCAAAAAAGGACCGGTGATTATGAGGTTGTGCACATTCATGAAGTTACCGATGTAGATAAATTTGTGGTTCGACGAATTTCCTTCACGGCATTTGGTATTGGCTTGAGATTTTGCATTTTTTCTCCGATTTTTACTTATTTTTTTCAAATATTGGCTGTCTATTTCATTTTAGGACATTTATACGTTGTCATATTGAATCCGGGTACTGATATTTTTGATCCTTATGCCCAAATTAGACTAAGCGATGGCATTTCGCTACCAATCGATGCCACCGATCACTACCGTGGATACCTTCAAGGTTTGGTAATCTCACTTCTGACCATTTTGTGACATTCGAGAAACGTCATTGTAATGGACAAAGTATCTAACGTAACCAGACAAATTTTTCGCTTTTTTTTGTTGCATTTACTACTTAACTACTTTGTTAAGCTATCCAACGAAGACTGAGTACCCTAGAAAGGCTTTTTATAATGTCCCTATCGCGGTGTGAGTTACAGTATATGGAAGGGCCATCTCAGTCACAAATGTAGTTTGAGGCATGGACCGAAATTTCAGCGTGGTCCCAAGTCCCTACCGTACTTTTAGTCCGGATTCGCATACAAAAACAGCTTTGTTTGAGGGAGTACAGGGTGCTGTCTACGACTGTCTTCTAAGTGATACCTGTTATTTTGATGCTAGTTTTGTTAGCGAGCAAAAGATAAATTACGGTAGGAAACTCTTTAGAATGAGGGAAAGGGACTGGATTTCTGTGTGTTCAATTACTAGTTGTTTATTGAAGTTAGACCTTTGCATTCAGCTGGCGATAAGTTACTCGAAAGTTACACCTGGTCAACTAGTTTTCAACTTCGTGTTGAGTTTTTTTTTGAAGGAAATCCTCATCACACGGTTGTTCTGTCGCGAATTATGCCTAGCGTTTATATTGGTATGATCTCCGCTGGAAATGATTCCGTCTACATCGAGCCAGCCTCACTTCATTTTGAATCGGCAAACCAACGGTGGGAAGCGTCGTGACACTGTTCATTATAAGATTTCTTGTCTGTGGAATGTATTGCCCGAAAATGCTGTACTCTTTAGTGATGTACTGGTATTTCGCTCCGGTAACTTAGATGGAAACAGTATTTTCCGTGGCTTAAGCGAAGATGGGATACTGGCTCCAGTGCCTGTGAGGCCTTTCTCACTAAATTATTCTTTTCCTTCTTACTTCAAAACTTTTGAACGTTGAGCATCCCTCAAAGTGTCAAAATATACAACCTTCTCGGCAAATGTGTCATTAGGTTTGTTTCTTCGGCAAATGGGTCCTTGCCACTTGTTTCCTTACAATGTTCCTGTGCTGATTTTCGAAAACTGTTCGTTATATTACGAAATTTTGCGGAGCGCCCCAAGTGGCTGTAAGAGTAAACAAAGATGTTTTTCATCTTTTAAAACGACGTGTTTATCCCCTTCAGAATTCTTTTACGACCATTACCGGGGAGTCATCAGTTCGTCATCGGAGGCAGGTGATTCCGACGGAGAATGAAGTCCGAAATCGTTGTCCTTTGAAAATTGTGGCAGACTACAAATTCTTTTCGATCGTAGGGAAGAATAACACCGCTCTCACGACACGTTACATTGTAAGTTTGAAACGGTTACAGTTACTGAGTTGATACCATTTTCATAGTAAAGTATTCAGGTGAACATGGTAGCTAGGGTAAATGAAATTTACACTGTAGTGAATTGGGATGAAGGGCAAGAGGAAACGGAATTGGATAGAGGCAGGTCCGTATTGGAAATTGAATCCCTTTTGAGAAGTACTTAATTATGCCTACTGTTTTCTAGATTTGTTAATATGGGCTTCTCAATCAAGGAACTGAAGATCCTAGACAAGCCATCGAATCAACCTGGACATTACAATTCTCGCGATGTGATTAATAACGGTGTCTGGAATTCTAATCGTCTTTTAGAGGTTAGAAGATCAGTACAAAGTATCACCCCGAACGAGCAGTTACATTTCTTTTTTCTCTTTTTCTTTTCTGTTATTTCTCAAAACTTGATGCAATTATTTTCATAATTGTTGTTTCCATACTCGCACTTGTAGGCATTTACTCGTGAAGAGGGATCACCTTCATTTTGTCTGGTTCATTTACTTACTGCTCAGTCATTTGCGGATTCTGCTCATATCGGTTTGGCCTACGTGGCGGATACTCGGGGAGGTCCGGGAGGGATTTGTTCCGAATCAACCTTGGTAAGTACTACTCAACCCCTTATAGCGGTATTGTTACCAGATGGAGTCGTGTTTAAGGTTCTCGATCGTCAAATCAGTTTCAACACAGTATTCACAAGTGCCATAGGAAATACTGGTCTACATGATTATCCTTTGGTGACAAAGGAGGCAGAAATTGTTGTGGCCCATGGTGAATCCTTTCTTCATTAGCTATTTGATTTTTTTTATCCGAGGAAGAAGGCGGCTCTTATGCTGGAGTCAGGGCGAATCAGGGCGCTTAAAGATCCCTCGCTCACCTCTCATTGGTTGGTGCCGCACTGCATCAGAATCAGCCAATTAGAAGCGCGCGAGGGTCACAGACGCCCTTTGTTTGCTGTGTAGCAAAAGTACCACTTTGAGCGAGATTGTGAATCCCCAAGGTTTTGTTTGTAGAATACGCTCACAGCTGGGGTGCACAACATGATGGGCTCGAACGAGATGCAGCTGGCCGTGAAGAATGTTTACCAGATTATTCTGAAGGTGGAAATTACATAATGCATATGTACGCACAAAATGGATACGATCCAAATAACATAGTAAGTAATACAGATATTGACAGATTGACAGGTTTTCTAGGATTAATTTCTTTCAGCGTTTCTCGCCTTGTTCACGGAAAAGTATTCGTCGGATGTTAGAACGTCGTTGGCATCGTTGTTTTGAGCCGGAGAAGGCATCGTTCTGTGGTAATGGCGTCGTTGAAGAAGGAGAAGATTGTGATGAGGGTAATTTCCTCACTAAAAACGGTAAATACTTTATTTAACTTCAATTCGTGCTTTTTTCGCTTTACCTCCGTCATCTTTAACGCGACTTGCGTGAGAAACTCTCCTCTCCTTGGAATCGGTCTTTTCACGAACCAGACCAGCTTACTGATTATTTTGTAAATTATTCCTGAAAAAATCGTCTGGATCCCCAGTTCTTTCTTGATTTTATTCATTTTAAAGACTGATTCTTGATTTACCGATTTATTTTCTAGGTAGCTCCAAATGCTGCACGACTGAATGTCGTCTGGCACCATCCGCTCAGTGTTCTCCTCACAATCAACCGTGCTGTAATGCAACTTGTTCTTATCATCCAGCAGATCACATATGTCTTCCAGGAGATCCATTACAGTGTAAAGCTTCTTCATATTGCACGTAAGTTATTTTTCTTCCGATTAAATCAATCTCTGTGGGCGCAGAACAGACATTGGGTGCAACGCAAAGGGTTGTGCCATTACGAGCGAAATTTCGTTCGCCACTGATGGCACTATGTGCTGTGAGATACCCAAAACATGATATTTTGTTTATTTTTGATGATATTTATAAAGAGCATGAACGTATCCTGCAGGGGACATTCGGGAGAGTGTCCAAGTGCTCCGGCAATCGCAAATGGCTCGCCTTGCATAGAAGAAGGAGAGTGTCAAGATGGAGTATGCCTCCCATACTGTGAACGCAAAAGCATCGCCAAGAAAAGTTGTATATGCGAAGAAGGTAATTGTATTTACTTCACTTACAGTTGCTTAAAAAAGCCGGCAGGACATATATTGATAGGTGTAGATGTGGGCGGAGGTGATGTAGTGGCAAGTGGCGCACTTCACCCACGGATGGTCATAGTTCGAATCCCGGATCGATACCCGCTTAGGCTTAGGCGGCTCACTACAAAACTTAGGGACATTCGTGTAAGGTTCCCATCCTGCGATGACTAAATTTAAAGTAAACACGCGCTGAAGCGGGCCAAATTCTACGTTTCTGCGGTTCCGAGAGGAAAACCAAGTTACGGCGCATCCTTGAAGAGTTTGTGTTTGGTGACTCATTTCTTGTAGAATCTGGCTGGCCCGAGCACCAAATACATTTACGGCTCTAGTATGGATTGTGGTAGCATGCTGGCTGCCTGCCAAGCAGTATTTTGTACGCAGTAATGTATGATCGTTGGGAGGTGTAGTGGCAAGTCGCGCACTTCAGACACACATGGCCACGGGTTCGAGTCCAGGATCGTTATCCGCGTGGACTAACCAATTCTTCCATCCCTTCGGAATCCGTTGATTGGTACCAGATGGATAGAGGATAAAAAGCACTGAGCTCTATATGGGCTGGCCACCGCAAGTCATTGTATAGGCCATGTAGTCATCCTAGAGGCCATGCATTCAATACACCACTAAGATTCTGAATGGAAATTGAATAAATGGCACAACCTTGTGACTGGATTGTTTAACGCCCCAAGACCTCATCCTGCAACCTTTCACTGTTACAATAAGCTCCACATTTTTCTCTTTCAGTCCATCTATCCTGTCGTAGATGTTGTCGTGATGTCAATGGGACAGGTCTATGTGAACCAGAGTTGGGAGCAGCAGATCTTGTCGATGGAACTTGGTGTGCTCAAGGATACTGTAGGAAGGTCAGTTTTTTATTCCCCATTTGTTTTATTTTTGGTTTTTCTAATTTGGATGAATACTATTTAAGTCTAAATGTGTTAACGAAGCTGCCGACTATGTGACCAGACATTTGAATGTACTCAGCGATCGAAGTCGTATATGTAGGTTTATCCTTCGTTCTTTTTTTCCTGTTATTTTCCTCGAATAATTAATTTCCTATGTCTGTTCCAGGGCCAATAATACAATCAAATATCGTCGCTATCATAGTGCTTTTATCAATTGCCATTTATATTCCAATTGGATGCTGTATCAAGAGAGCCGTAAGTTTTCTTTTCTGAATTCCCCTAGTTTTGCTTTATTCTGTGTTTTTCCTTTTTGCTTCTTTACCTCCATAGCTCTAGTTTTTTTTACTCTTTAAGACTCCCTGGCTCTTCACCCTTTCGATTTCTCTGAAGCTGTCTCTGATCATTTTATGCTGTACCTGTTTCTTTTTCCTTCGTCCTTTTCTTTCCTACCTATATTTCTGTTTATCTTTTGCCGGTCTTTATGAATTGTATTTACCTGTATGTTTCTGTTTGTTTACTTCCCTATTGTACACATTAGTTCTTCCTTACATTTTTTTTCTTTTTCTTGAAACCACCCTTAGGTAATTTGCTAGGTAATTTGTTGAAGCCCCTGCCTTCGTATTGCGCCTCGATCGGTGTAACTTTCCATTCCTCTGTAATTTTATGGATTTTCTACACTAATTTTCTATATTTCTTTTTGCCTTCGTTTCTTTTTCCGTCTTTTTCCTTTTGTCTCAGACTGCTCTTTATCATCCTCTTTTTTTGAGCGATTTCTTCACAAAGAAGGGCGGATATTGATAAGGTAACTAGTCCATGGTGGTCAATTAGTTCTTCTGTTTACAGGACAATCAAGAGCTGCTGTCATCCCGTCGAGCAGGCCGAGTTCGAACTGTGGATGTGACTCGCCCAGTGGAGTTATGATGTTCAGTGTTTTCGTCGATCTATAGGGATGTTGTTCCCGCAATTATGGCCAGTTGTCCGAAGGTTGAGCGCAGCTTCTCGGACTCCTTCCACTCACTTCCTCTTCTCAGCTCAGTCGTTCAGTTTGCTCACCTTTGAGTGCCTGTGATTTCTAGCTATTCCCGTTTCCGTCCATTTTTCGGGTCGATCAGATGAATGATGTTTTCGGTGCATGGCACAATGATCACTTCAATATGTTAAATTTCTAATTTTTGGAAAGCATGTATGTTTGTGCCTTACATACTTACTACTTATTAAATCATGTGCCTTGTCAATTGTATTTACCAGTACCTCTATGTCAAAGACGCACGGTTTATTCGATCATTTGGTTGTTATTATCCGATTGTTATGCTTTATTTCTTATAAACTTTATGAATGACTTACTCCTTTTTCTTATCAATGGAATCTTATCTGTAGAAACCTTGCCGAGGCTTATCTTAATTGGTTTACAAGAAGTTGATTAAAACTACTGGAATTCGGAGGGCATGGATTAGGTCCCTATCTGAAAACCGCTCTTCGTGGATGGAACCCGAATGTGTTATTTGCCAAATTCCAAGAAAAAGGTGTTTTTAGTTGTCGTTTTCCAGCCGTGGGAGCACTGTTTCATGGGTAAGCACTTCCCCTTTAGGAACCTAGAACGGGCTTCCAATCTCCCTCGATTACTTCAATGCAATGTTCACGAAAGAGTGTATAACTGTTATCGTAGCAATTCCTTTGGTATACGCCGTGCATTTGATTTGATCCGTGACAGTGGCAAATCAACGGGTTGCAGTGCCATAATGTTCAAACACTATTGCAATAGAAGCACCTGAAATACTCCGAATGAAAAAATAGCTTACAATTAGTCGATCTAGGCAGGGTTCGACCCATACCAGTGAAGTTTACCCTCTTGGAAGCCTCACTACAAAACTAAGGGACATTCGTGTAAGGTTCCCATCCTGCGATGACTAAATTTAAAGTAAACACGCGCTGAAGCGGGCCAAATTCTACGTTTCTGCGGTTCCGAGAGGAAAACCAAGTTACGGCGCATCCTTGAAGAGTTTGTGTTTGGTGACTCATTTCTTGTAGAATCTGGCTGGCCCGAGCACCAAATACATTTACGGCTCTAGTATGGATTGTGGTAGCATGCTGGCTGCCTGCCAAGCAGTATTTTGTACGCAGTAATGTATGATCGTTGGGAGGTGTAGTGGCAAGTCGCGCACTTCAGACACACATGGCCACGGGTTCGAGTCCAGGATCGTTATCCGCGTGGACTAACCAATTCTTCCATCCCTCCGGGACCCGTTGATTGGTACCAGACTCGTCTGGGAGGATAAAAAGCACTGAGCTCTATATCGTCTGGCCACCGCAAGTCATTGTATAGGCCATGTAGTCATCGGAGAAGCCATGTATTCAAAACGCCGCTACGACTCTGAAGGGAAATTGAATAAATGGCACAACCTTGTGACTGGATTGTTTAACGCCCCAAGACCTCATCCTGCAACCTTTCACTGTTACAATAAGCTCCACATTTTTCTCTTTCAGTCCATCTATCCTGTCGTAGATGTTGTCGTGATGTCAATGGGACAGGTCTATGTGAACCAGAGTTGGGAGCAGCAGATCTTGTCGATGGAACTTGGTGTGCTCAAGGATACTGTAGGAAGGTCAGTTTTTTATTCCCCATTTGTTTTATTTTTGGTTTTTCTAATTTGGATGAATACTATTTAAGTCTAAATGTGTTAACGAAGCTGCCGACTATGTGACCAGACATTTGAATGTACTCAGCGATCGAAGTCGTATATGTAGGTTTATCCTTCGTTCTTTTTTTCCTGTTATTTTCCTCGAATAATTAATTTCCTATGTCTGTTCCAGGGCCAATAATACAATCAAATATCGTCGCTATCATAGTGCTTTTATCAATTGCCATTTATATTCCAATTGGATGCTGTATCAAGAGAGCCGTAAGTTTTCTTTTCTGAATTCCCCTAGTTTTGCTTTATTCTGTGTTTTTCCTTTTTGCTTCTTTACCTCCATAGCTCTAGTTTTTTTTACTCTTTAAGACTCCCTGGCTCTTCACCCTTTCGATTTCTCTGAAGCTGTCTCTGATCATTTTATGCTGTACCTGTTTCTTTTTCCTTCGTCCTTTTCTTTCCTACCTATATTTCTGTTTATCTTTTGCCGGTCTTTATGAATTGTATTTACCTGTATGTTTCTGTTTGTTTACTTCCCTATTGTACACATTAGTTCTTCCTTACATTTTTTTTCTTTTTCTTGAAACCACCCTTAGGTAATTTGCTAGGTAATTTGTTGAAGCCCCTGCCTTCGTATTGCGCCTCGATCGGTGTAACTTTCCATTCCTCTGTAATTTTATGGATTTTCTACACTAATTTTCTATATTTCTTTTTGCCTTCGTTTCTTTTTCCGTCTTTTTCCTTTTGTCTCAGACTGCTCTTTATCATCCTCTTTTTTTGAGCGATTTCTTCACAAAGAAGGGCGGATATTGATAAGGTAACTAGTCCATGGTGGTCAATTAGTTCTTCTGTTTACAGGACAATCAAGAGCTGCTGTCATCCCGTCGAGCAGGCCGAGTTCGAACTGTGGATGTGACTCGCCCAGTGGAGTTATGATGTTCAGTGTTTTCGTCGATCTATAGGGATGTTGTTCCCGCAATTATGGCCAGTTGTCCGAAGGTTGAGCGCAGCTTCTCGGACTCCTTCCACTCACTTCCTCTTCTCAGCTCAGTCGTTCAGTTTGCTCACCTTTGAGTGCCTGTGATTTCTAGCTATTCCCGTTTCCGTCCATTTTTCGGGTCGATCAGATGAATGATGTTTTCGGTGCATGGCACAATGATCACTTCAATATGTTAAATTTCTAATTTTTGGAAAGCATGTATGTTTGTGCCTTACATACTTACTACTTATTAAATCATGTGCCTTGTCAATTGTATTTACCAGTACCTCTATGTCAAAGACGCACGGTTTATTCGATCATTTGGTTGTTATTATCCGATTGTTATGCTTTATTTCTTATAAACTTTATGAATGACTTACTCCTTTTTCTTATCAATGGAATCTTATCTGTAGAAACCTTGCCGAGGCTTATCTTAATTGGTTTACAAGAAGTTGATTAAAACTACTGGAATTCGGAGGGCATGGATTAGGTCCCTATCTGAAAACCGCTCTTCGTGGATGGAACCCGAATGTGTTATTTGCCAAATTCCAAGAAAAAGGTGTTTTTAGTTGTCGTTTTCCAGCCGTGGGAGCACTGTTTCATGGGTAAGCACTTCCCCTTTAGGAACCTAGAACGGGCTTCCAATCTCCCTCGATTACTTCAATGCAATGTTCACGAAAGAGTGTATAACTGTTATCGTAGCAATTCCTTTGGTATACGCCGTGCATTTGATTTGATCCGTGACAGTGGCAAATCAACGGGTTGCAGTGCCATAATGTTCAAACACTATTGCAATAGAAGCACCTGAAATACTCCGAATGAAAAAATAGCTTACAATTAGTCGATCTAGGCAGGGTTCGACCCATACCAGTGAAGTTTACCCTCTTGGAAGCCTCACTACAAAACTAAGGGACATTCATGTAAGGTTCCCATGCTGCGATGGCTAAATTTAAAGTAAACACGAGTAGAAGCGGACCAAATTCTACGTTCCTGCGGTTCCGAGAGGAAAACCAAGCTATGGCGCATCCTAGAAGAGTTTGTTTTTGCTGGCTTATTTCTTGTAGAATCTGGTTGACCCGAGCACCAAATACTTGTAGGGCTCCAGTATGGATTGTAGTAGCATGCTGGCTGCCTGCCAAGCAGTATCTTGTATTCAATATTGATTGATCAGGTGGAGGTGGTGTAGTGACAAGTGGCGCACTTCACACACGCATGGTGACGGGTTCGAATTCCGGATCGATAACCGCCCGGACCAACCAATTCTTCCATCCCTCCGAGGGTGGATAATTGGTACCAGACCAGTCTGGATAAAGAAGTTAAGTTTTACATTGCCTGGCCACCGTAAGTCATTGAATAGGCCACATACGCATTCAATCGGCCACTACGATTCTTAGTGGATGTCGAGTGCGTGGGCGCATCCCTTAGACGGGATTGCTTGACGCCCCAAGACGTTATTATCATATTTTAAACTATTTTGTGAACGATGAGATGAAATTGTACGGTAGGACCATGTAAAACATAGCGAGTTAGCCAAAGCAACGAGCACTTTGAACTTTCGCAGACATTTGCTGATTCATCGGAGCTGTTACACCCATGATATAGGCGACCGATCAAAGCTCATATGACTTCTTTATATCTTGGCCAGTTGGCCTGCTCTTGTGATTCATCGTTCTTACAATTAGTACTTTCATTTTGCCATACCGGTTACTGTTACGCCTACATGCCTTGAAATTGACATACAGTATGGCTATCCCTCTATGAGTTTACCTTCCATAGCTCTTTTCAGAATTTCTATAACCTACAGTATGCTTGCATACAGTACTGTAGCACTACTCATATACTGTTCCACCTGATTGTCAAGTAACATTCAGGTCGAGTGAATTGTAACCTTCATTCCATGGATTCATAAAGGATATTGGGAGGTAGAGAGTGATCCCATCCAATAGGACAATGACGGGTTGAGCTGTGAATGGGGCTCAACAAATGATCCATAGGCAGAGAAAAAAGCTTGCCCACCGCTTCCTACCTTCTGGTTAAGGATGTAGTGGAAGCAATGGGAGCTTGTGTGTCGAAGACCGTTCATGAAATGGGAATTTCTTCCTACATTTCTATTCCCACACTCCAACTTCCACTTGTTTTCTTCTTCTTTTGCTTTGATCGTTTTAGTACAGGCGTCCTTATTCCCTAGTTTTTTGGGGCGTTTTTTTTTTGTTCCGCTATAGTGCAGTATTGACGGGAACCAGCGAGACCAGGGCAGATGCCAACGCCCACCCACGGAGCTCGTTTGGGCTTTGCATCGGGGTTCAACACTGCACTTAAATGGCGCTAATGTTGGGTATATAATATGGGAATTACCTATAACCAGGTGCAGAACCTTTGAAAGCAGCCATGTTTACCTGTTTAAATTAAGTTGAATCAGAAAAACAAACCAAAAGTACATAGAATGAGTTATCAAACTAGGAGATTCTTTACCAGTTTTAACTTTGAATAAGGATCTTGTTTCTCTCTGGGAATGCAGAAAATAAAATTCCATCAATGTGACTCAACTGGAAATATTGTTTGTCTGTTGGTTGTTGCGATAAAAACAAATCGTCGGAGGGTGAGAGAGCGCATATGGGGCGGAGATGTCGGGAACGCCGACGGATCGATTCCGCTGAAATGCCACAGAGCGTCCTGTTGGGGCATTGAATTATCATCGTTTATTTGATCATTTTCCTCTAATTTCAGGTTGAATTTCAGCTCCGTTCTCATTTCGTTGTGTTTATCCTGTCCATTGAAAAGATCTGGCTCATTCAGGTCAATATGGCACGAAATGAGACCGTGCTGTCGGGAGGCTCGTCTATTTCGGGTCAGTTCATGAATCATCTACTGACGCACTTATCGTACTCTTACTTTCTATTGTCGTATAATGTACGCTCGACAGTCTTTTCGCGGTTATTATGGCTTATTATGGCCACACTTCTTAGATTTTCGCCGCAATTATGGTTTCGCTTGCCAACTAGTAACCACGGTTGAGTTGAGTAACGACCTTTTCACAGTAATCCCGCAACGGAGGAAACAGTGGCTTCGTTATGAACCTCCAACCAAATTTTATCAATCTTACAACAATTAAGTCAAAACGAGTCATTTCGAAAGTGCTACATGCTAAAGCTACGAAACCTTGTGCCGCAGAGCCGTGCAACCCTGCGTAGGCGGCCGCGATGCGACTGCTGCAGCAGCAAGGTCACTCTTCCCAGTAAATTCTTGATAAAAAAGATAGGTCAAAATATTCAACAGAACACTGAGCATTACTTTTACTTTCTGTGAGAGTAGTAACGTGTCCCCGTGCCGTTTTTTAGAATTATACTGTAATGAACAGAGTAGTAAAGTGATCCGATGTTAGTCTGACGGTAGCTTGGTGACATTAGCCATCCCAGTGCCGCGACGCAAACGCGCGCGGCTAATACTGTCGCGCGAACCACAATACTTCTCCCTCGGTCGTACCTGTTTGTTTTCAAAAACTGATATTCAGTCATTAGCAGATTTTTTTTGAATCTTTGACCGTTTAGGCGTTTTCGTCAGCTGCTATGAATCTCTCGAATCTTGTCTACAAAGCTGTTACATGAGTTGTTACATTGCCGATTACTGTAATGATGCGGCTGGACCTATGGTGGCATGTGCACCAGCACTAACTTCGTAAGTTACTTCACGACTTTACTAGGAAAGGAAGGTGAAATCTTGGGGTCCAGGCTGTGATTCTGAGGGCTAAAAGCAAAAAATGCCACCAAGTTGCTATAGGGAGGGTTGTGATGAGTCTAACAGAGGTTCCTCCTGTTGAAGTCGTACTCAAGTGAGCGGAGGGAGCAAAAAGAGCTGGAAAAAGCCCGAAATAACTCGAGCAGGTTCTATCGTACACAGTGGAGCCAGCTGTGACGGGACCAACCTGTTTGTCCAGGGGCGGTGCTCCGATGAGGTTCTGGTGGAAGTCGTCACATATCCGTCGGCATGGCTACCAACGACGCTGAGATCGCCTTATTTCGAGTGTTTACTTCGGGGTTACGATGCTTGACAGAACGATTTCCATGGACCCAGAAGGGCCTGGAAATGATTTTCGGAGAGTTGACACCTTGCGAGGGGGTGGACTGGAGGTTTGTTCGAGAACTGCTTCTTCCTACTGTCGGAAACTCAGTTGATCAGTCCACATTTAGTTTTAATGTATACTGTTTATCAAAATAGCCAGTAAAAGTAACTTTTGCGAAATTTTGATAAATCGAGATATCAAATGATCCAATATTAGGGGACCGTTAATTTCTCAAACTTTCCAGATCACTTTCTTCCCTTTTTTCTCATGAAACACTCATACATTTTGAAATAGAGGGCTTATCCAGGTTGTGGTGCGTGAAATATGTCTACTGGCTTGTTTCACAAGTTTACTGATATTATGTAATTAGTAAGTAATGAATGCATTTTGACGGAGGCAACCGGGTTGGAGGGGAATTGAGCATAGCGATTCCGTGTTGGAGAAATGTCTTCCGTCTTTCGAATTCCGGAAAAAAAGTCGGTTCCGATTTTCGCATGTTATTCTGCGTGTCCTGTGGCCTATTATATTTCGGTTTCAGTCCGGTCGTTGTGAAGCCAAAACCGCTTTCAAGAGGTCTTAGCTGCTTTTGGGTGCGCCGTACCTTTATAATCCGCTTATATTGATTAATTCAATTGAATGAATCCTTGACTCCCCCAACATCTATTCCAATTTGCATTTGAGGTTTTAGTAGGTAGATAGTGTACTTTCACTTGAATCACCTCAACGAAAGGGACAACCAGCCCGACTTATCTAAGGAAGGGCAGTTGCACGTGTCCTTTCGGCACCTCATGCCCTTGATAGATGTCCTCAGCAGGGGTAACCTCATTGATTCCTTCAAAGCAGAGGGCTTTTTCAGAACAACTAAGCAGCTAAGCAAATAATTGGTAATACTATTAGGACAGCTAGAAAAATAGTAGCTGAATGGTGGTTCGACTGCCCGTCTGAATCACTGGGTCCACCATGAGGTTTAGTTTTGGCTCCCAGAACTATGGAGACCTATGGGAGAGAACTGGACCACGTTCCGGAGGTCTTGAAGATTGATGCCTGTTCTCAAGGAAAGAGGGTGAAAGTAAGGTTGAGGGGTATATAATTTGAAGTACAATACTTTCGCTTTACCATTATATTACTTTCAAACCTTTTCGCCGTTACCTCTGGCAGAAACAGGACCGGCCACTGCTTACTTAGTAAGTGTCTTGAAAGACATATCTGGAGAGCCATGTATTTTTAAATATATGTGTCACACGGAAGCATATTTTGTCTGTCGATGTAGAGAAGTAATTCAGTAACGTACTTGTTCAAGAAACCTAAAAGAAAAAGCAAGATTCACAGCTGATTCAACCCAGACACCCCGCCCAATGAGTCATGCGGGCTCTCAGAGCCTCATTTCCTGTTCCGCATGTTTGTTGCTCTTCGGGGAGGCAGATATTTTTGCTCCGGGAGCATTCTAGCAAACATCGCCGTCGTTGTACTCGATGACTCATCGGTCGCAGCGTATTGAATGTCCCCAGACCTCCGCCGCTGCGCCAAGCCTTTCATATCCTCATTTCGAAACCTTCCGCAGCTCCGCCCATATTTGTCGTCCTTGGCACTCTACTACTACATAGTACAACTTCATCCAATTTGTTACTGCTCAACAGGGCTGAGCTCAGAGCTCAGAAAGTCCGTGAGCAGCACAGACAGCTAGCTGCCTGTGCTCCTTGCTCTCACGATTAGCTTTCATTTGGTGTTGCCACCGATCGATCTCCACTGCCCTTCGCTAGCAGCAACATCGTTCCTCACCAGCCAGCTCAGCACATTCACGACATATCACAAAAGTAGTAGTAATGAACGACGAAACCCCTCCACTATGGGAGTCTGTACTGTCATTGGATTGGATGGGAGTTCTTTCATGGATTTATGATCATTTACCATTTGAAATCAAATCTTATATATGGTAAATCTTACTTGGAATCTTTCCAATTACCACCAATTTTTATCTATTACTACTTTTCAGGATGATCATTCTTACTCTACTATTTGTAATAACGTTATGTGGATGTTGCTGTATGATATGTTTCTGTTCACCATGTTGCGTTTGTGCTATATGGTATCGAAAACGACGTTCACGTCGAAATCGTGGCGGAGTCGAATTCAGCACATATCCATCAGCACCTCCACTTCTATCAAAAATCTAGTTCAGTATATACGATCTCTGTGATTCACGGGCTTCTGTTTTTCTGATGATTATTCTCATGTCCTTTTCAGTGTGCTAGGAGGTGCTTTGATTGACTTTCATACCTCGCTATAGTTATTGATTGATCCCTATCTCGCGATCAACGCGCCCGCGTCGTTTTCTGTATCACTTCGCGCTGCGTGTGTTTCCTAGATCTTCTAAGGAGCTTGTAAAGTTTTCAGGCCATATGAGAAAATGTGTGCCTCATGAAAAAATTCGATTTCTAATTTTTAAGGCACAGTCCAGCCTGGATATCATTTTTTAAAGAAATTTCGGTACCATTTACGAGCCCTGGGCTGCTAACATTATCTTGATGCGGCGCGTTTATTTTTGTTTTGTTTTTTGTTGAAGGATTACACTTCTCTAGCTTATAAAGCACAACAACTACAAATAAGCTTTTCAACCAGACAGAGATAATGCGAGTTCCATCAAACAGCCATCTAATTACGTATCGATTGCCGCAAGCGTACCTTTCACGAGTGACCCGCCCTCGGCGCCATAGGAACTCGTCCAATACATGACCTCTTGTCTCCGTGATTAAGGATTTTACACTTGATAGTGCCAAAAAAGTGGCTCTCCCAGAAAAGAAGAAACAGAGAACAAAATTTCAGGTTGGACTGGGTCATAAACCTTCAAATTACTAGTTGTTCCGTTAGTATTACGCTTTCCGGTACGCCTTACAACTGTGTTCTGTTACGATGTTATTGCGAGTGTTTTCTTTGTTGTTTTTTGGTCGATTTTCTTCGAAACGAATCGAAGCTTATGGGTTTTTCACAATGAGAATTGTTGTCGATTTTTTTATTCAAAATGAACTTTTGAATTCAGTCGAATTTCTCCTGTTTCATCGCCAATTTGCTTCACGTAGATGCCGAATGTCATCTGAAAAGAATGTCATCTGTCTTATCATGCTTCCATCTGCCAGTTATGAACGAGGCTCTACTCAGTAGGAGAAAAAGCCAAAACAAATCTAAGATTTAAGCTTTGGAGTGTAGTAGTAGCAGTAGGCATGCTTTTTGCGGACTGGAACAATTGTCGCCTTTTTTTCGTGAACTGGTAATTTACTTTCGGAAGAATTACTCTTTAAGATGTACTCAAGTAGTCTCAGCCATAGGTACTGGAAGAAGCATTTGCCGTGATGAATCCCTTCGGGGTTGAGCCACGCACTTGTCCATAGGCATCCGAAGGCGAATTCGACCGGCCTGTCTCGATAACTAACGCGGGTTAGCCGATGTTACAAAGTAATGCTTAGATTTTCTCAGCAGAACATCGAATGAAATGTAAAATTGTAATAAAATGGGATCGGAAAGGATTTTCCTGGATTTCACTATTACCGCAGGATAACCTGATCATCTTCATCCCCTCTATTCGAATTGGAAATGGGGGAGAGGTAGTCAAAAAAACCTAGTTGAAACGAAACCCTAGGACCCATTCGGGTTAGGGAGAGAAGAGTACGAAGTAGGTAGTGATGGTATGGCGAAATCTTGTAAATGAACAAATGAAGTTTCAAGGAAAGATGATCGGGTGGTCACTACATAACCAAGCGCCTGCAAAAATGGTCTGAACGAGGAGGGTCTCAAAGTAGAGCAAAGTGGGCGGATTTGGGCAGCAGTGGCGAGGAAAGAGAAGGATAAGTATAAACAGGTGGCGGGAAGTTGATGGAAACAGAATATAATATTAGAAAACAAGGAAATTCCACCAGCAGGACTGAGGGTCAGTATTTCCAAGAAAACGTGACTTACCCTTTCTCGTCGTCGAAAATTTCTTAATGCAACCAGCAGCTGTGGATCTTTGACACCAGTATCCTGATTCACACAGATCATCTCACAACGCGTACACTTCTTTGTAACCTGTAAAAATCGATTTTTTCTGACAGGACTATTGGAAGAGTCATGAGCTTCAATCTGCTCTACAGGGTACTTCCGAAAGGCAGTGTTCACGCTGAGCTTGGGTGCTGAGCCAGTAAGATCTTCTACGAAACATTTAATGGGGTGGGCTTGGTCTTCAGAATCCAACGGTCCCTTTCCGTTATTACGACCAAGATTTTCTAGGATTAGCTGCTACCTTCACATCTGAAGCCTTTCAGCTCCTGGGTGGGTGACGTCATCTTCCCTAAGGAGAGTCCACTCACTCTCCCTTGGGAGTATGACTTCAAGAATCCGGATTTTAGAAAAGTACCATTGCAAGAGGGATATCTACAGTATGATGACGTTTCTGTAAAGTCCACAACCTAAAAGCAACCCTAAAAGCCTAAAAGAACCTAAACTGAACCTAAAGACATACCTCGAAACGGTAGCTATCAATATTTACAAAATTTGCCGTATCCTCCAGAAATGGCGGTATTCCTTTCACAACTATATTTGGGCGAAATCGATCAATAGTCTCAGGAATGGAAAGTCCTGCAGCGAAAGGAATTTTCGGTGCTATTTTTAAGGGACCACGCGTAGGGATCACCCACCTACCACCTCGGCAAGTACACTGATGGATGCCTCGTTTACCAGTAGGTATGGAGCGTCATTTGAAAGACTTCGATCCGAATCTGAAAATAGTAGCAATAAGTTCGAAATCACAAGTTCGGTAACTTATGCCCAAGGTAGTAATGATACCTTCTTCAACTCGTTGAAGTTTACAATCAGGCAATCCCAAAAACGCTGTCACCCAAGCGGATGCAGTAGGAGAACATTCAGATGTTCGGACACTATGAAATTTCAACAATTTTTACCGGATGACGGAAAATTGTGTCAAGTTGTATTTATTGAAATTTCCTGTTTCATGCAGCGCCTAAGAGCATGAGACATGAGCGTTGGGTGCTTGCGAGATGCTTGTGGTACAGTCGTACATAGTCCAACTACAGCCGTAGCTCCGATGCATTAGATACCTCCAACTTGAAAGCCTCATCAACAAGTTTATACCTGTTTACACAAACAATCCCATTTTTTCGAACAGTGCCATCAAGTTTGTGTAATGGCACCTGCACAGATGCAGTTGAGTCATCAGCGCTTGAAAGTGATAGCATTTTATCGGAGTCAAGCTGAAAACCGAAAAGTGGCATTACAAAGTTCAAAAGATTACTCAGAACAATTTAGTAAACAACCTTTGTAATGATTTTGCATAATTTCTGATGCCGTTTTTGTGTTAGTGGTGTTCCACAGCATTCGATCATAAATGCCCGATCGTATTGGAATCCCGTTTTGGTGAGAGCGCCTCTGAATATTTCTACAGTTATATTTCATTCATATTGACTGATTTTAGTGATTGATCTGGGCGATTTTAGTTAGTTGCCTCGCCGCCGATGGGTGTTCTCTTGGCACTAAACTGAGCCGCGCGGGGAGCGCGACTACCGCAGCATGCCGCTTAGGAGCCCTAATCGCCACAAGCATAAAACTGCGAGAATGATAGAGCTAATTACAGCGAAAAGGGCGTAATAAAGTAACGTATCAATAACAGTTAATAATAGTAGTAGGGCGGAAGGGGAGTGGTGCGTTAGGAACGAAATGGTCGCGTCGCGATGAGAGGGGCGTCGCGCGCGAAGGAATGTAGCAGGATGCAGCAGTAGGTAAGAAATACAAGAATAAAAGAACTTATAGTAGAATTATGCATAGAATAATGATCGCATATCGTTTGAGCTGTATGAAGAACGCTAGAGCTGTAATAACGGCGTATGAGTGGTCCGCAACAGCCGCGTGCGGCAAATCGATTACCCAAAATCGTTCCTAACGCCCGTCTCCCGGGCGGAAGTGATATAGTTGTAATTGGCGCACCACCGCATGCATGGCCCTGGATCGGATGTGATATAGATGTAAATGGCGCAGGACAAACAAGCCTTCCATCCCTCCAAGGTCGGTTAATTGGTACCAGACTTGCCTAGTAGGATAAAAGCACTTTCTTGCACAACGGCTGGCCACCGCAAGTCATTGTATGAGCCAAGTACACACTCAATACGTCACTATGATTCTGAATGGAATTTAAATTCGGGGCGCATCCCACAACCACAATTAACACTATACTACCTAAATATTAACAGTAATGATGGAGTAATTTAACGGAACATTTTGCGCGCTAGACGCGACGCAAACGCACGCTTCCCAGACATACCGCTCCCAACAAAGCGACCCTGTGTTGGTGAATATTGCAAAATATGTTAAACTGATGTGAGTGACACTTCTTTTTTGCTTACTTGAACAGACTTACTTGTCTAGAGCAATTCCTCTGCAACTTTTTACTGGATAAATAACGATACGTGAGACAACAGCGGAATAGTTAGTGATCTTCAGTGGGGAATCGATATCGATCGGTAGCTGGACGCCAAGAAAACAATAGTCAATCATCTGTTCCAAGGCATCGATATCCTGAAATTCTTGTTGATAAAAACCAAATAGAAACGTCTGTTCAGAAAGTTTGGGAGTAGAAGTAAACCTCAGTCGTGGACTGCCTTCCAAAAGAAACCCGAACAGCTCCCGTTGGCTTACCGTCCATCAAGTCCATGGAATCGCCGCATTCCTTGCCTCCCTAAAGTATACAAACTGACTTCCAGTACAGTAAAGACTGGTATTCAATTGTAATGGTATATACCTCAAAGTAATGGCGTAGCTGATCATTCGAGTGTTCTAGATACATTTGGCAGGCTCCTGAATTACAAAAGCATCCCGTTCGAAGATCTATACCGTATAAGCTAGCCATCTTTGCGACCTGTAGAAACACTCCTGTACTTAAATGCGAAATATATAACCTAAAAAAGCTTTCCATTTAGGTATTGTCGGAAGTCCTGCTCTGACTTTCTGATTTTTTCTCCTCGTCATAGTACTCAAATTCAAATGGGTCAGGATGCCACGCCATGGCTTCTCAAACCCCGCCCCTTCCTCAGCCCCTCCCTCCCCTTCTTAGGTAGACGCAAAAAGCAATGGCCAGCCATAATTCATGGGTACCATCACCACGTGACATATCTATGAGTCCTGTAGTGTACCAGTTAAGCTGACCGGTAATTATTGCATAAGCGTTTATAACACTAGTGGGCTCCAGTAAATCTCAGGGTATTGTCCATTTTGAACTTTTATAATCACTGTGGACGGCTCATTTTATTGTAATATTTTTACTTTACTTTCACATACCTCAGAGTAACCCGTGAAGCTTCCATCGTCACGCAGCAGATTAAATGTGACGATTGGTCCTTGCATTTTGGCATCCTTCCAACCATAAACTCGTACAGCCGGTTTCCCATTCCAATGAACTTTTCCGGATAGCATTTTGAAAGCTTCGTTTGCAATTTTCATAGTGTTCGCCGAGATCTCTCGAATGCCACCTGTTATCGAATTATTACACGTATTATAAAGAAGTCTAGCGTAGAATTTAGTAACCTTGAGAGCTATAGAGTTCACAGCATGAAAAGCATGAGATTGGGTGTATTGATCGAATTTAGTTTCGATTCTTTGACTTTGGAAAGGCCTTTGTCCGTTCCAAAGTCAAAGAATTCCACAGGTGTATGGACAACAAATACCAGTGTCATATGAAAATATCACAGGGACTGGCATAGGTTAACCTCTTTTCTGACACGCCATGCATTCACTTTCAATCTGGAAGCGGAACTGCGTTTGGGAGCGCATCTAACCTGAACAAAAGATTGCAGGGTGTCAATTTACAACTCACAAGGGAAGGATCCTAAGCCGGATTTGCCATTCAGAGAAGCGCTTGACAAATTTAAAAAACAGATTACAAAACAGCACCCGAAAAGCAGCGGCTAGTAATGGCCGCTTCGACTTGAGATCCTTCCTTTGTTAATTGTTTCTCCCTCTTCCAATTCCTCCCCGAGGCTCTAATACCGTCACCACAAGAATGAATGGCTTGATTGACGTGGGCGCATTTCAAAGAGAGTTGCTCTTCTCGAGAAGGCCACCATATATGTATTTTGCCTCCTTCAGTTTACAGTATCTAATTACTATTCTTTGGATGGCTCCATGTCACCGAAACCAGATCTTTACAATTACCAAATGCACATGAGAGCGAGAAACGTCAAGGAGAAATTACAAATTATGGTGACGACGAGTGAATTTCAAGCAAATAAATGACTGTAGTAAATAACGATAAGAAAAAGTGTTAGAATTTTTTCGTCCTGTGAGATAGCGCTTTGGCTGAGCCATGAATGGCCGAGGTCAAGCAAATATGCGAAATGGTAACCAGTTAAAAGAAGGGTTCTTGTTGTAAATAAAAAAAAATGGCTCAAAAAAGTCTCACCGCATACCGTATCTCTTCAAGTCGTCGAAACCTTTCGTTAAAGCACAAATAGCATAGTAATTCAGTGTTCCATGTTCCAACCTGAAAAATCCTTCACCAGTCGGTATAACTTTAACTACTCTACGTTACTGTTTACCTTGTTACTCACCTCTCTTCTATGTTATCTCTGAGAACCGAATAAAATTCATCACTCAGGATTTGCTTGACCGTCCCACCAGCGAATTCTCGAGGTCGTAAACGATCTATGGCATCTAAAACACAAAATTTGATAAAAAAAATTAGTTGATTAAAGGCGTAGCACAAATTCTGTGTCTTGGATACTGATTTTTTACTAGTAATAACGTTACGTAACTCGTCGCACAAGGAGAGCACCAATTCCAGTCGGATAGCCGAACATTTTATAGAAAGAGATGGCGACAAAGTGAGGTCGCACCTCTCTGAGAGACAACGGCGATGTGGAAACCAATGAAGCTGCATCGAGACAAATCCACCATCCTGAAAATAATTACTACCACCTCTGGACACAACCGTAAAATCCAATGGGAGCAGTGGAGTAAAAAAGTCAGCTACTCAATCGGGTAAAGTAAAAGCATTCCATGTGGCACGAAGAGCTGCTAACTCCACTCTAGCGGCGTTCATATTTCTGCTCGGTGCGTCATTAGGCTGACGCTCGCGGCGTTGCCATACGCAACGCGACCGCGCGCAACACGCCGAAGGTTGGCACTTTAAACGGACAGTTATTAACCGTTTTAAGGTGATAGCCTAATATATTTCAAACTGCATAGTCTCACTGCATCTTACCCTTCAACACACGCTGCCCTTGCATGCAGAGAAGGGCAGTAGGATCGG
Organism: Haemonchus contortus; assembly: GCA_000469685.2. Taxonomy (NCBI): domain Eukaryota; kingdom Metazoa; phylum Nematoda; class Chromadorea; order Rhabditida; family Trichostrongylidae; genus Haemonchus; species Haemonchus contortus. The sequence goes on along the minus strand of LS997567.1, from coordinate 3,711,980 downwards.
TTTTTGTAATCGATTCACCGCACGCGGCTGTCGCGGACCATTCGCTTCGCCGTTATTACAGCTCTAGCATTCTTTTTGCAGCTCAATCGATATGCCATCACGATTTTAGGCGTGATTCTACTGTCAGTTCTTCTGTTCCTGTATTTCTTACCTGCCGCTGCATTCTTCTACAGTCCTTCGCGCGCGGCGTCCCTCTGGCCGCGACGCGACAATTTCGATCCTACGGCACCACACCCCATCGCAGGAGATCGTTTGAATTTTGAACTGAACTTACCGAGCCGCTCCAGCTCTGCCACAAAATGTAGATCGTACTTTCGTCCACAGAAGTTGCTCATCGCTGTCATTGCGAAAAGGCTGCATTCAGTCTTAACGAGCAGGTTCTCACAAGCATCTGCACAAACAACTCCGTCCACCTAGAACTGCATATTTTTCAATTGAGGGTAGATATGACATGAAAAATATTCAGGAAAGAGAAATCTATGTATACTGATTCATGTCCAAACTAACTTTATCCTTGACTACTTCTCTCATTCCAACGACTGAGTTGTGTGAATCCCTCAGGTAAGCAAATATCGATCCTAGAACAAAGTCAGTTGAAGTGATTTTAGCTGGAATCGGATTCTCAAACATTAATATAGAAAAAAAATCTTTGGGTGGCGATTATATCAAGCCTAGTGCTCATATTGGTGAGGTTATCCATGTTAGTCACCTGATTCTGGCTCTCGGGCTCCCTCCTCAGTAAGTTGTTCAGTTGGTTTTAATTGACATAGTGAGGTTTCCTCCGTGACGTTTTTAAGTTACTAACCGTTTTAATCGAATGATTTTACTGAGTATTGTTTACCGATTAGTACTACATTATCACCGAGGTTTTGTTCCTTCCGAAATCAGCTCGCCTAATTGGGGTCGATAGTGTCGGTTTTCACCGTGATAGTGTCAATGGTGAGAGAGCGCAGACGATTAGGAGGTCAATTCGGCTGATGAGAAGCGTGTAAGGGATTTTCCTGACACACTACGGAATTTGGTTTCGCAAAAACTCTAACATGATATTTCCACTGTAACTTCCACTACTTCGTTCACACAGATCCAACCATTTCACTTGATTCTTGGCTCAGTCTCTTCAGGTTTGCTCTCAAGCCAGCAGCCTTTCTACCCTACTCCCAGGCTTGAATTACGCTCGGGTCTTTTTTTCAGGGGCCAAAATATTAAAGAGGTACTGGTAGAGTGTATGTGAATGCGTCGACGATGTGACTACTTACCTTTTCCATGAGTAGTTGTAGAAAAGCGGGTTTCAGAAGAGCTTCTTTCGTTGAATGCAAAGTTATCTGCAACCAGTCGAAGAGCATGTGTTGCATTAGCGGTAAAAACCACTGCATATTCTTCCATAGTCACGTCAAAGTGTTCCAAAACCATGAAAAATGCAAACTATTAGGTTTACATGAATGAAACTATTCGCAGCTTTTGGATGAAGTCATATCCCTGGCGCATTTCAAGGATATTTACTCTCGCTAACCATCCAAGCACCTTACTTCTAGGAGACGGGCAGTAGGATCGGTTTTGTGTAACTGATTCGCCGCGCGCGTCAGTCGCAGACCATTCACTTCGTCGTTATTACAGTTCTAGCGTTCTTCGTACAGCTTAATCGATGCGATTATCATTTTTGGCATGTTTCTAATGTTGGTTCTTTTGTTCCTGTATTTCTTCCTGCTGCTGCATTCTACTACATCCCTTCGCGCGGCGTCTCCCTCGCCGCGACGCGACACTTTCGATCCTACTGCACCACACCCCCTTACTCCTCACTTCAAGCAACGTAGCATACTCGATCTCGAGGAAATCTCAATGAAAATTCACTCATATGGAAAACTTAACGGCCATATAAATAAAATAAAATAAAACAGCAGCGTAACTGTTGTTTTTTGTAAGTTATTATTATAACCGTAACAACAATAATCTACATTGTGGCAGTTCTACCTACGAATGGTCTAAGTTTTATTGGTTTACACATTATGTCTAATTTACTTTAATTCCTGAGTTTGTCGAATTATCCATATAATGAATGAAGTAAAGCTTACCGTAGACGAGCATCCTGTACCATCGAATGTGTTGTGGCGGCAGTCATGTGATGAGAATGAGGATTGGCTAGTGGAACCTTCAAAGCGAGGTCGAAAGCCTCTTTGAGTTGCTGCTCTGATGGTAGAGCTGCACCAGCATGGTCGAGGTATGGCATAGAGTGGCCCTCAAATCATAGGCCTAATTAGGATTTTCGAATAGACAGCTCAGATCATGCAAACTAGAATATTCAGGCGGAACGGATGGATGTTCGGATCAGAGCGACTACTGAAAACAACACTGAAAACTGAGTGACGAGTTCGATCAGCTCAGGAACCGGTGATAATTAGAACCAGTTTTAAGGTTTATGCGCTGTCCAGACACCGGATGGGCGGAGATGTCGATGGCTGAAGGCGCCTCCCGATTGGTCAGACAGGGCGTTCGCCGTATGAGATGGGAGCAGTATAAACCGGTATACCAACAGAAAAAAAGATGATCCTTTCAGAGAACACTCACATGGACCAACAATGTGAATAGGTAACAAAATTTCACATTGCGGGTAACTGTAGTAATAGTGCCGAAGTCTGACTGCAGTCAAATGTGTACACATAGGTATAAATCAGACTGGCGACGTTATTCAAGGTTAAGTACAATTTACTAAGTACTGAAGCAATTTACTAAACTTTTTTTACGTCTTACTACGAATATAGACCAAATTATATGGCAGTGGAGTTCGAATGAAAGAAGAAATGAGGTCATTTAAAAGACCAGTTTTTCCTCTACTCTCCCTAACAAGCCGTCCTTCCACTTCTGGCAGTTTTTCTGGCAAAATGCTTTGATTGCAGTCTGGACACAAGAAGTGGAATACAAGTAATAATAATAACTATTGCCATAATACCAGTTATAAATATTATTATTATTTTTATTACTGTTCCGTGAGTATTTAATGCTTATGGACCGGACAGGTTTCTAATGGTGGAAGATTAATTGCGCCTGACTTTCGAAAGTTCTCGTTTCAAAGGCGTCAATTTCACCAACATCGAATGGTTGCTTAACTTCTCAGGCGATAGAGCATTTGAGATAATAATAGTAATAACAATAGTAATAGTAATAGTAATGATAATTGAGTAAGGAAGCTTGAACAATGGCCATATATTGTTTATGAATAGTAATAATAGCGTAATAATAATTAACGTTAGTAAAAAATGGTAGCATTTTATGCATAATAACCAAATATTAACGCATAACAGCAATAACTAATGATAATAATCCTGATAATACATAGATGTATTTGTAACAGCTGAGTGAAGTTAGTGTCGTGCCGAGCAGCGCGATCCACGGATCGAATCTTGGACAGTGCGCAGGATGAATGGACCGATACCACCAAGCCATCCATCTATACGAGTTCGAATATTATGTTCCGGGCTCACTTGGGCGAATAAGAACAGCAAAATGTTGTTCGGCTGACCCTTGCAAGTCATTGTATGGGCCACATACGCATTCAATGTTAATACGGGAGAACGTCCGTTGCGCGCGTCCGTCAAAAGTAGGTCACCCCGCCCACTTCGCGCACGGCGCATCCCACTGAGGTCTCAGGATGACATTACAGTACCACCAAGTGTCAGTGGAGCGAACGGTGTGCAATTGTCCGTGTTATCTTCTCTTTGGCTGACTGCCGTGGACCGAGCGCAAATCGTATACCCCACTGACAACTGCGACAGTCTGTCAAGTATGGGCTGATCCGCCGCACGCGACGGCTGCGGCATGACCCAGTTTCGACGGACGCGCGCTACGAAGCGCACCCGTTAATACGATTGTGAGAGATAGTCAAGTGCCAGGGCGCATCCCAAATCGGGGTTGATCATCTCCAAAAAAAACTTCACTGCTTTAATCTTGCCACATGAAGGGGTACAATTTCGAAACCATGTGGTCATTTGTAGCCAATGAAACGATACTCATATAAAATCCTCCGAGAAATGGTATGATTCGATTGAAACTTGAGAACGTAAACAGCGGAAAATCTTCTGCAATTAATAGTTAGCGAAATTTCAAATTTGCAATCGTAGAGTCAATAGATGAAGTCCACCGAGGATATACAGAGAGACGGCAGTGTCACAGCAATCTCAAAGCGAAGGATGGAGAAAGAACACCATGCGAATAACGTTACTTTTCTGGTAAAGATTTAAATTTCATTATATTGAATAGAGTAAGCCATGTACATCGTACACAGCCATGGACATGGTTTTGTGCAATGGTAATGAGCGAAATTATACGCCATAAAAGAAAAATAATAAAACTATGAGTCGGCCTATCAACCAGAATCATCTGACAGTGGCCGACAATCTTTCCCGAAACTTATCAGTCGCCAGTGTCACTCATACACCTCTACGGCCCAATCGGCTAAGAAATCGATTCAATCACATGAAAAAACACTTTTTTACAGCAGTAATTAGTGATAAGCATTGATATATGTGTATCAGCACTTTTACAAATAGATCCCGGTTTATAACCGATTTCCAGGTGCAATCGCTAGGCAATGGACTATAGGCAAAAAAATTCTGGGAGCTTGACGATGTGAGAATGCCGGTCACGTCCTGTTTTACTTTACTCGGTAAGCCTTCGAACATCGAAAGCACTGTCCACGATAAAAATGTTTTCGAGAGGTCCCCCTAAAGTGATCTGTGCCCCTCTCCCAGTCCGGTAGACCATGTGGGGCGCCGTCAGGTCGGAAAACGGCCTGACAGCGCCACATAGGGCATTCCGAGGGTTCAAAGATTGTATCGGCTGTAAGCCATTGCCCTTGTACGGCGAGACCTCTGTGGTCCGAAAGTTCGAAGTACATAAATTTTACAACAACTAAGAATAATATTTATTTCTATGAAATCTATAACAAACAAAGAGTCTTTCAGACTTACAAACAACTTTTTAATTTGTGAAATACTTGTACGTGAAAGTCTAATTGACAACAGCACAGAAACAGGCCTATTTCATAGGCGAGCTTTCATACAAACCAAAAAAAGTAATCAAGACGTTAAGGACAGAAAAAATATGGACATAGCATGGTCTCTCACTCAGACTGTAGAGGATCTACAGTCCCAATTTCTACAAAAGAAAACTGAAAGATTTTCTAGAGACTAGAAAAAGAAAACTAGAAGATAAAGCTAGAACACCCGAAAGCCGAACTCGATATCAAGGACTATACTCAAAGGTGAGCCATGCATTAGCACGAAAAACTGGGTGCTAAACTCCCCTACACTCAGCTGCTTTTTTCGTGACCATTACCATCTGAAAGAATGAATTATACTAACTTTTTTTGTTGCTGGGTCGGAGGCGGCGTAGTGGCGAGTGGCGCACTGTCGCACACGCATGGTCTCGGGTTCGAATCCTGGATCGACATTCGCCCACGCCAACCGAGCCTTTCATCCCTCCGGGGTCTGTTTATTGGGACTAGAATCATCTGGGAGGATAAAAGCACTGACTCTTACATCGGCTGGCCACCGCAAGTCATTGTATTAGCCATAAACCTTTTCAATGAGCCACTTCGATTCTGAATTGAAGTCGAATGCGGGGCGCATCCCTCAAACGGTATTGATCATCAGTCAAATACTTCATCCTTCAATTTTATTGCTACCTCATAAAAGACCGAAGTTGTTTAGGACCGTTACGGACCGAACCTGTATGAGAACGTAAAGCAATCTGCTCTCCAACACACAGCATAAGAAATAAAGTCTTTAGCGTTAATCGATCCGTTTTTTGAGATGCGCCCCGCATTCAACCTCAATTGGGAATCGTAATGGCAATTTAAAGGCGTGTTTGGCCCATACAATGACTAGCGGTAGCCGGTCTATGCACAAGCCAATGATTTCATTCTAAAAAACTCGTCTCGCACCAATGAACCGAACTCGAAGCCTACAAGGCTTGGTTGACCTGTGCTGGTATCAATCCGAGATTCGATCCCCGGGCCATGCATGCTTGATAATGCGCCACTTGCCACTACACCTCCTCCGCTCACCCTAGAGTCAAGGTATTCGAACGGACTTTTAGGAGCCCCTCTAGAAGTGCTACTTAATAAATAGGACTTGGAACTATGAGACTTTGCAAAGAAATCCTATACGGAGGCAATGTACAAAAATTAGACTGATCATTTCTAGTTAATTTAGTATCTTGAGTTTACTGTAGTACTGCTTGACTGAGGCCGCTGCTGATCAGATGCGGTTGAATAAGGCCGGCTCTGATCACTTCCACTTGAATGCGGCCGGTACTGATCCGCTCTGCTTGATTGTGGACGGTACTGATCAGTTGCGGTTGAATAAGGCCGGCTCTGATCACTCCCATTTGAATTAGGCCGATATTGGTCCGCTCTGCTCGATTGAGGCCAGTCCTGATAACTCCCATTTGAATGAGGCCGGTACTGATCCGCTCTGCTCGATTGAGGGCGGTACTGCTCAGTTGCGGTTGGATGAGGGTAGCCCGGATAACTCCCATTTGAATGAGGTCGGAACTGATCCGTTCTGCTTGATTTAGGCCACTGCTGATCGGTTGCGGATGAGTGGCCCTGATAAGTTCCATTTGATTGAGGTCGGTACTGAGCACTCGCGTTTGAATGAGGACGATATCTATCACTTCTGCTCGAAGGAGGCCGTCTACTCTCGTTCTTAGCCCTTGTTCTCACGTGATCACTGACTCGACATTCAGGACTCGATATCTGAATGTAAAGGTCTTTGAGGTTCCCTAGGCAAAATCGGCATAAACAAAACTCACAGGGAAGTCTTCACGGGGTGCCAAAGTCCGAATGAACTCTCCAAAAGTCCAAGGCACCTCTTTGTTGAAATCGTTGAAACGTAAGGTACCGACCATTCTGGAACAAACAGATTACACTGATTTTAACTGTATAAAGCAACGTATCGAAAAAAGTAACGGTTTTTTTTTGCCGTAAGTTCTTTTCATCATTGAAAAACATGAGCGTATTCAACGAACGACGTCCTTTGAAGAAGTACTTAACCGTAAGGACCCATTTCTAACAACACTGACAGCTACGTGCTGCTGGGCTACGCTTAGCGAAAAAAGTTGGCATAACATCAAATAAACCGAGGATATGTCAGTACATTTACTTAGGAGGAGGTGGTATGGTGGCAAATGGCGCACTAGCACATAAGTATGATACAAGGATCGAATCCTAGATCAATACCCGCCCAGGCCAAACAGGCTATACGTCCCTCCCGCGTCGGTCAATCAGCATCACACTCGTCTGGAAGGATAGGAGCTTTGACTTGTACTCTGGTTGACCCCCGCAAGCCATTGCATAAGCCACATACGCATCCAAACCGTCACCGCGATCCTCAATGGAAGTCAAGTGCAAAGCCGCATCCAAAACGGGATTGATTGATGGCAGAGGGGAGACAGGCGTTAGGAACAATTTTGGGTAATCGATTTGCCGCACGCGGCTGTCGCGGACCACTCATTCGGCGATATTACAGCTCTAGCGTTCTTCATATAGCTCAATCGATATGCGATCATTATTTTATGCACAATTCTACTATTAGTACTTTTGTTCTTGTATTTCTTACCTACTGCTGCATCCTGCTACATTCCTTCGCGCGCGACGTCCCTCTCGCCGCGACGCGACAATTTCGTTCCTAGTGCACCACACCCCAGAGGGAAGATTTATTTTAACTACTAAGGATTCGAGTTTATGACACTACTGTGAATTTAAGGTGTGCATATCAGGTCCCGGACCTATAGGCAAGTTTTCCTTTCCAAGCTTCCTCCCCCCTCCCCCTATCCCGAGTCAATTAGCTGGTGCAAAAAACGTCTGGGCAGATCGGTATACATCAACTAGCTTCACAGCGAGCAATTGGCAAACTTCCAATAAAGAAAAATTATACAGAATAGTTAAGCAAAACGAAGATCAAAAAAATCTAATGTAACTGACCTTTGCGAAGAAATCATGTCGTAATCTTCCTGCCCCATTTCGATCTTTCCCACATATGGATTTTCCGCTATCACCCTGCCGTTGGGCAGTTTTTCAACGAAACTTATGTCAAGTTGCAATTCAATCTGGAACATGAGTAACACCTCAAATTTTTTATCTTGAAATTTAGGAAAATTTAAAGTAAAGACAGAGGTTAAAGCGTCGTGTTACGGAAAATGACAAACCTGAAGAATACCACGTACCCAATAAGTGTACGCTAAGGGATCGGCTGGTTCATCAACTCTTTTAACATAGAAAAATAGTCCAGATTCAATTTCACGGGAGCTGAAAAGGACCATTTTAAGAAGTTCAAAGCTTGAAGACAGATAACTGAATGTGGAATAAGGGGTGCGTTTCGTTGCGCGTGTCCGTCGAAACTAGGTCACGCCGCAGCTGTCGCATGCGGCAGGTCAGCCCGCGATACTTGACGAATGTCGCAGTTGTCAGAGGGTGTCGTGCCGTTCGGACGACTTAAAGGCCGCCTCGCCTGGGCGCGCGCGTAGTCCCGCCGGGAAGGCACCGTACGCCGCAGAGAGCTAGAGTTTGCCACGTGGCGGCGGACTCTAGCCGCTCTAGGCGTTGCATCCTTCATTCCACCATCGTGTCAACGCCTCGGACGGCTGCTTTCTCGACTGCTCTTGTGCCTTCAACGTCAGCAACACCGACGAAGCCCCCGATGGGCTCTCAACACCACTCGTATGCCATCTCTAAAGTGGTGACAAGCTGCAAGGATTGAAGTCGAATGGAACAACTGGAAGATGGTCCACTGCCAACAAGGACCCGGATGCAGCGGAGCCCCAAAGGAGGTGGGAAGGCTTGGATGGAGCCTGGTTGAGCTTGAGATCGGATCGTACCCCAAGACCGTAGGTTATAGTGTGGTTTAACTCGTGTATATATTTTCTTGCTTTTCATTCATAGTATTTTTCTATAGTATTGCTCACAGTATTTCCATAGTATTTTTATCCATTTATTCGTATCCATAATCAATACCGTATTGACGTAGTATTCATAAAATGCATATCGTACAAGTGTGTTGGAGTTACGTAGAATGTCAGTAACATCGGATATATCGCAGTTACTCTTAGTGCACTGAGGGTGGCACGTAGGCCACGGTGGACCCCCTTGCCTAGTGTCCGAGGGAGCTCGGCACTGGGCCAGCAACCCCATAGCGTACTGCGGAGGCAGTACCATCCACGTAGGAGCCTGCAAGGGAGACTGGGGCAGCCCTAGGCCTACCAAGTCCGTGTGGCAGTAGAATACGAGCATGGCGAGCGGGCAGAAGACCCTGGTCACCTAGCCGCACCGCCGGGACGCCCTGCTGAGCAACCACCGATGCGGACTGGCCTCAGCGGGACGCTCCCGACGGCGCGACATGGCGCATCGGACTGGGGTTCAACGTGTGGGAAACCCACGTTGGGCCTTAGTGATCGAGCCCGTTCACGCTCGCCTTCACCGCCTGGTCTCCGGGGCAGAGGACGCGCAGTAGGTTGATAAGCGCCAACTGGCCCCCGCGTAGGTCGGCCGCCAAGGGGGTTCGCCCTTCCGTCCATGTGGGATTTTAACCCTAACCTGCGTTGCCCTGAGTGGCACAGGCCAGCGTAGGGACAGCGTGTATGCGTTGGGTTAGGGTCCTCCGATCGGGTGGCGGAAGAGGTTGTTTACCACCCCTCCTGGAGGTTCACATTACTCCTTGTATCAGGCCACATGACGTACCCGCGGGTCAGAGGGCGCAGGTTGTAGCTGTGTTAATCTGTCCCCGTGAGCAGCCTGCTACTTCGGGATCCCTTGTAACTCCTGCGTTGTCTTCGTAGTTCGCTCGGTTGTTCGTGTCATCTTCGGTTCGCCTGGCCAGCGTCGCGTCTCGCATTCTCGTACACCGCCGCAGGGAGCCATCGGCCAATGGTTTCCCTCCGGCCCAGCACACATCCATTGTAGTCCCTTTTTAGATTGGGTACGGCAGTACCACCTCCTGCCAAGCGATCAATATGTCCTCCATCAGCGCATCCAAGCAGAATCTGACCAAGGCAGTAACAGCATGGGAGAATGTGAAAGGTAAGATTCCTCCTTCGGCATTAGAGCCCATAGCTGCGCAAGTCCACACTACGCGAAGCGCGCTCGAGTCGCAATATGCCATCGTCGATTCGCACGCAGCAAAAGTTCGCTCCGCTTTGCGCACGCTCATCGAGAGGCGTCAAGTGTTTCAGGAGTTGGTCAGTAACGCAGCCGATCAAGATCTCGCAGGCGAAGAACATCACGCCTTTATTCAGAATTCGCGCATAGATGAAGTAATATCGGCGGCACAGGCTCTTTTGCTACGTCTAGATACGCGTCTGGATGAACTCAAAGCGCTTATCCACGACGGCCATACTCCAGTTCCATCAGGGGTAACCCAGGACGTACGCAGTCAGGGAGATCAAAGGGAGCTTATCGCCTCAACATCTAGCGCAAGCACGCAGACCAAATCTCATGTGTTACCGCATTGTCTGCATGATGCGCCTAGCCTATTTCCGTATGCTATATCTCCTCTTAATCCATCTTTTAACGGTTCGGCGTCAGCGCATTCAGCCGTGCGGCTGGATGGGCTTACTCTTGAACCATTCTCAGGGGATATCACGCAGTTTCATAGGTTCTGGCGTACCTTCGAGCTAGCGGTACATAACGATTCCAACATATCCCCGGTTTATAAGTTTTTATATCTACAAGGCTTACTTAGAGACGAAGCCAAGATCGTTCTCCAGGACCTCGATCCGGATGAGTGTAACTACGGGGAGCTGGTGAACGCTCTGAAGAGGAGGTACGACCGCCCTCACAAGGCGCGTGCCACCCTTCATAGAAGGCTTCAACAGCTTCCAGCAGCTCGCAATACCGGATCGGATCTTCGTAACACCTGGTTTCGCCTTTCAGGCATTCTCCATGGTTTACGCAGATACGAGGATTTTCGTTCAATTTTGCCTATTATTGACTTAGTTAAAGGTAAATTTCCAGCGGAAATCCAGCAGAAGCTGCATGATCTCGAGTTCCAAAGCCAACAGGAATTCGATCTCGATCAGATCATGAAGCAGCTCGACAACATCATCGCGTCCAAGGAGAAGTACGAAGATTCCACCACGCTTAGAGACAACTATGTTGTCTACTCCTCGTGTCACCAGCCTAGTTCGTCACGTTCTCCATCGGTATCACGACGATCACGTAGTCCACCTCGGTGTTGCTTCTGCGAGTCTGAACATCATCGGTCTACTCGTTGTACGCTACAAGCTCCGGTAGCTATTCGTAGGGCTCTCGTACGCGCATCCAACCTTTGTTGGAGGTGCTTACGTGCAGGTCATAGGTCATCATCTTGTAGCTACCCTCCTTGTCGTACTTGCAGAAGGGATCATCACGATCTCCTCTGTGACCAACGTTCGCAGTCTCACCGTTCGCCAAGTGACAGCAGGCGTAGTAGCAGTAGCTACCATCGTCCTCGCTCACCTCGTCGTTATTCCTCTCGTAGTCCATCTCGAGATCGTGGTCGAAGTGACAGTCTATCCGGGAGCGACACATCTCGTTTATATTTGCGAGAGAGGCACGAGTCGACATCATACCATCATTCTCCTCGTAGTTCTCGATCGCATTCGCCACAATGTGTCACTGCCGTTTCCCCTACGAGAGACTCTCCGAGTCATCGTAGGCAAAATGTATCCTTGCATTCAATTGAAACAAAGCCCGCAGCCACAACACCGGCTAAAAGACGCAAGCGGAAGCCAAAATCAGCGAAAACTACTCGCAAAATTACTCGTGCTAAGTAGGTGTTGAATTCGCGCACTTAAAAGCGTTCGCAGTCAAGTTCTACCCGCTTGTAGCGTCATAGAGCGCAAGATCTGCTCTAGCGTTACATGCGCCGCGTACGCATTTATTTAGCGCAAGCCGCGAATATCATTCTTACGAAGTGCATTTGCGTTTTAAAACATCTTAGCCTAGCGAGATCAACATCGCACGAGATGGTAGTCTCGTTGTCTGTCATGGTTGGCTTCAGTTTTATTCACATTATCGCTCTACCAATGTCGTATACGAACTCCTTATCGGACTATGACGGTCGCAGCGGATGATCAGGTAAGCTTTCTCTCTTAGTCCTTTTTTTCTTCGTAGAAGTCGTAGACATGCCGTTACCTTTGCGCAGTTCACGCACGCAGCGTTGTGCCTTAGTTTTTTTTTACTTATTTTAACACGCATCTTTATATTCATAGTCAATTTTTATTACGTAATTTCTTCTTCCATCTATTTCCTTCCTTGTTGCACGCAGCGTAGTCGCGGGGATGGCGAGTTTTCTTTTTAGCCCGCATATTCATATCTGTTTTTCATGTAGTATTTTCTCATACTAGTTTCGTAGTATAGCGTACTCGTCATCCCGTATAAAATCGGCATGTTTACGCGCAAAACGTAGTATAACTGTAATTTTCTTAGCTAATAGTAGTTTTTCACCTTAGTTAACAGTAGTTTCACTATAGTCAACACTCTTATCATAACCTGATCACCGTATTGCCTTTCTATTTCTAACGTTGACGCAGACGGTGGCGTATTTTTGTTTATTCCTTATTTGCGCAGTGCCAGCTTCGGCACAAACGTACTGTGCTCGTAGGGAATAATTCAAGTACAGCTTAACTTCAGTTCAGTCAAGCTGTTTAATTCTTAGTCGTAGTATTAACACTTCATATTTAATCACGTTTTAGTAGTAGCATAGTACATTTATAACCATAGCACATTACTAATTTTACACCATTTCATTACTCACTTCATATTTAACCATTTTTGCATTATTTTACCTTCATATTTAATCACGTCATATATACGCAGTCGAGGAAGGAGACTCTCCTTAGTGTGAGTCAACTTCTTCTCAAGTGGGGACGAAGCAACCTTCGGATGCTTTTTCCCTGTACAACATCCAATTTAGCTGAAGTTAACATCCTTGATCTCAGCATACTTCGTAGTGCGAGACTTGTTTCGCGCAAGCGAAGCTTAGTTGACTACTCGTAGTCAACGTAGTGTCCCTGGGGGAGCGGTGGGAGACCGCTATTTTTTCCTTTGCACGTCCCGGGAGTTTCTGTTGTCGTGGCCCCCTTCTTTCTAATCGGCCCTGGGGTTTTCTTTTGATAGCGAGGTAAAACTCTCCCCCTCGCACTAAAACTTCCCCCATAGTGAGGCAAAACTCACAAGTAGGCGAAAAACATCTCGTAGTCCTTGTCGTCGTCGTCGCAGTCGAACATCAGCAACGTCACGCAACTACGTCGTCTTCTTGTGTTGGTCGTACGAGAGCAATATCCGCGATTGGTCGTAGCCGTCGTCACCTCGTCAAGCCTCATTTGTACATAGTCAACATTATATCCCATTTTCGCTGTATATATTTGTGTATATTCGTAGTTTAAGAAGTTGTATCTCCCCACACATACCTTCCGGCCCTCGCAGTCAATGACATCGACGCCCCGTACGATCCGTAGTAGGTAGATAGGCCCGTAGAAAACAACTTTTAAGATCGTGTTGTATTTCTGCGTAGTCGCAGTAGGTAATCCCAAGCCGACCGTCCCTCGCCGCCGGGACTTTTTGTCTTTGCCGCCCGGAGTGTCGTGCCGTTCGGACGACTTAAAGGCCGCCTCGCCTGGGCGCGCGCGTAGTCCCGCCGGGAAGGCACCGTACGCCGCAGAGAGCTAGAGTTTGCCACGTGGCGGCGGACTCTAGCCGCTCTAGGCGTTGCATCCTTCATTCCACCATCGTGTCAACGCCTCGGACGGCTGCTTTCTCGACTGCTCTTGTGCCTTCAACGTCAGCAACACCGACGAAGCCCCCGATGGGCTCTCAACACCACTCGTATGCCATCTCTAAAGTGGTGACAAGCTGCAAGGATCGAAGTCGAATGGAACAACTGGAAGATGGTCCACTGCCAACAAGGACCCGGATGCAGCGGAGCCCCAAAGGAGGTGGGAAGGCTTGGATGGAGCCTGGTTGAGCTTGAGATCGGATCGTACCCCAAGACCGTAGGTTATAGTGTGGTTTAACTCGTGTATATATTTTCTTGCTTTTCATTCATAGTATTTTTCTATAGTATTGCTCACAGTATTTCCATAGTATTTTTATCCATTTATTCGTATCCATAATCAATACCGTATTGACGTAGTATTCATAAAATGCATATCGTACAAGTGTGTTGGAGTTACGTAGAATGTCAGTAACATCGGATATATCGCAGTTACTCTTAGTGCACTGAGGGTGGCACGTAGGCCACGGTGGACCCCCTTGCCTAGTGTCCGAGGGAGCTCGGCACTGGGCCAGCAACCCCATAGCGTACTGCGGAGGCAGTACCATCCACGTAGGAGCCTGCAAGGGAGACTGGGGCAGCCCTAGGCCTACCAAGTCCGTGTGGCAGTAGAATACGAGCATGGCGAGCGGGCAGAAGACCCTGGTCACCTAGCCGCACCGCCGGGACGCCCTGCTGAGCAACCACCGATGCGGACTGGCCTCAGCGGGACGCTCCCGACGGCGCGACAGAGGGGCATGCGATTTGCGCTTGGTCCACGGCAGCCGGCCTAAAGAGAAGATAGCACGGACAGATGCAAATCGTACGCTCCATTGACACTTGGTGGTACTGCAACGTCGTCTCGAGACCTCAGTGGGGTGCGCCGCGCGCGAAGTGGGCGGGGTGACCTACTTTCGACGGACACGCGCAACGGACGTTCTCCGTGGAATAAGTGGTGGTATTTATCCCCGAATTCGCACGGCCAACAGCAGTGGTGCCGAGGCGGCTACCGTGGCCTTATAGTGGGAATTCGAACCTCTCCCTTCGGGTATGAGTACATTCGTGCGCTTCCGATAGCGCGCGGCAAATTGCGCGGCGAAATTCGCGGCGATTCGAACGACTCTGATGCCTATCATTGGGGCCCAAAGTTGAAGGGAAGTAGATTAGTATGGTCAACTAATACTACTGATCTACTCTTTTTCAAATTTGGGCCGAAATAATAGGCGCTAGAGTCGCCAAAATTGCTATGAATGTCGTCGCCTAGTTTGCCGCGCGCAGTTCGAATCACACGAACGTTCCGTTCCCCCCCCCCCCTTCCCCTTTCCCTCATACTGGGTGTGCTTCGTTGCGCTCGTCCGTCGAAACCAGGTCACGCCGCAGCCGTCGCATGCGGCGGCCAACCTGCGATACTTGACAGACGTCGCAGTTGTCAGTGGGGCTTACGATTTGCGCTTGGCCCACGGCAGTCAGCCAAAAAGAAGATATGACGGACAAGTGCAAATCATGCGCTCCACTGACACTTCATGGTAATGTAATGTCATTGCGAGACCTCAGTGGGGTGCGCCGCGCGCGAAGTGGGCGGGGTGACCTACTTTCGACGGACACGCGCAACGGACGTTCTCTCCCTCATACCACAACCTGCGCGCGATCGGGTGCACCGAGTGCGACGCGATTTCCGGGCAGAAGTAACCACACACATCCCACATGGAATAGCAGTTACCGTATATTGGCATAAAACCAGTCTCCTCTCTTCAGTTTTGATCCCGTTTGCTTGACGTACGTCTCTTCAACTAGTATACATCCATATTCCGCATTCCATGCTTTGGTTTTAATTTTATCGGCACGAATGCAAAGCATGAGGTTCTAAAGATAAGTAGTTGTGTACATGAACTGATTCCTCACCCCACTCCACTGCTGAACCTATGTAAAAACGTATACATACCCTGCGATCCGACTGAGGCAATGGTGCAGCATGGCCCCTACGGAATCTGAACTTTCCTCTCTTCCGTACTTCGGAGTTGTTGTATATTCGTGCCGAATACGGACCTTCTGAAATAAAGACGTCTATCAGGTGATCGTTCGGCATATGCCATCGCTATAAAAAATAAGGGTTGAAGTCTTTGGGCGTCAATCAATCTCGCCTGAGGGATGCGCCCCGCATTCGACTTCCATTCAAAATCGTAGTGGCGTATGTGGTCTATACATACAATGTATTGCGTTGGCCAGCCGACGAATGAGTCGGTGTTTTTATCCTCCCAGACGAGTCTACTACCAAATAACCGACCCAGGAGGGATGGAAGGCTTGGTAGGCCTAAGGAGGTATCGATCCAGGATTCGAACTCGTGACCATGCGTGTGTGAAGTGGCCACTTGCCACTACACCGTACCTGCCATCGCCAAACGCGTAATGAAACAAATGAGCGGGCGCAAGTGTTGATCCAATTTAGTCGTAACAAAACCCTTTTCCTTTTGAATGTTCAAGATGAGGGGTCCTGACGCGACTTGCGGAGGTCAGACAACGCATGCCGATCCCTGCCTAAGAAGGAACCACGCCGACTACATCCAAAAAAGGAAACGTACCATCTATGCCGAATCCTTTTTGACCAAAGACTGGACGATTCTCCTCAGTTCGACCAATTTCCTTCTTGGCAGAAGTTATCATTGCGAACAGCTTATCCTGTAAAAATAATTTCATGACGACACCGTTCACTACCTGACAGAGGCACTCTGCTAAGAAGCACCTGGTCTTCAAATAGCTGAATTCGGCAGCGTTTAACTACATCCCCATCAGTGACCGGTTTCAAGGTTTCACAAATCCGGAATTCTACTGCATGGGAAGCAGCCAACCTCGAAACATCTCTGAACAGAAAAAAAAAATTAAGAAAAAAAAAATTCAATCGAATTGTTTCAGACTGGTCCCCTATCTTTAAGTTATTTTCAAATGAAAAGCAAAAAAACTTTTTACTTGTGCTGTTCGAGAAAAACTCCTTCACCTGAAAACTAAAAAACCTCATCTACTTCAAATTGTGTGACCCTTCGAGGGTGTGGTGCGTTAGGAACGAAATGGTCGCGTCGCGGTGAGAGGGGCGTCGCGCGCGAAGGATGTAGCAGGATGCAGCAGTAGGTAAGAAATACAAGAACAAAAGTACTAATGGTAGAATTATGCATAAAGTAATGATCGCATATCGATTGAGCTGTGTGAAGAACGCTAGAGCTGTAATAACGGCGAATGAGTGGTTCGCGTCAGCCGCGTGCGGCAAATCGATAACCCAAAATCCTAACGCCCGTCTCCCACCCTTCGACTATGCCTTCAATCAGGCTGAATCTGTCAAGAAACGCGGTCACGGTAAGTATCACCCCGCAAACTTCACGGCTGTCTCTTTAGTCATGACATGAACACGATGTGGTCTAGAACGGCAAAACGAAAACTTTTCCAAAATCCCTTTGAAGTTTACGCCAAAGTTATATGCAGAATGAACAGTGGGCGGGGCGTAGCGACGGTAGGAGGAGAACAAACCCAGAACCGCGCTATGTAGTCTCCGTCTACCCTCGCTTTGGTGAGAACTGATGAAGATTCAAGCGGTAAAAATCTCTGTGAACAAACCCATCACGATTTGAGTATCAACGCTTGCTTTTACAAAAGTAAAAGTGACAAAACTAATGATTACTGATGTCAATTACCTTCGGACGTAAGTCGAATATATGGTAGATGTTGAGAGCTTCTCCTCGTCTGCATACAGTACCCTCCC
Organism: Haemonchus contortus; assembly: GCA_000469685.2. Taxonomy (NCBI): domain Eukaryota; kingdom Metazoa; phylum Nematoda; class Chromadorea; order Rhabditida; family Trichostrongylidae; genus Haemonchus; species Haemonchus contortus. The sequence continues at coordinate 3,694,451 of LS997567.1, read as the reverse complement.
GAACTTATCCGACCACAGAACAATTCCCTCGTGGCTTTCATGATGAATACACATAGAGGCACCAACGAAGGTTTTTATCTATAAAAGTGAATCATGGCAACAAAAAAAAACGTATTTAAAGGCACGGTTCACGATAAAAAGGTTACTGAGTTCTTCCTTCAGGAATACTCAGCGCCCCCCATGGGTGGTAGAAGGGACCCTCTCGCTCCCACAATCTCGGCGCTTAGGGCATAGTGGAAGCCCCGATGCTGTCGTAGTTCGCTTTCCACCCCCTCGATCGGGGTCACTTTAGACGATTGTCGAGAAAATACAGATTGCTATTATTCGTTCTAGGACCCACGCACAATCAGCTAATCGCCGAGTGATGAGGCGATGTTTTTCTCCCAATCTTCGCACTAGTTTCGATCTTGTCTTCCATTTTTCATCATAATCTGGATTACCCAAAATTATCGTGAACTGTGCCTTTAAGGAAACATCCAGAAAATCCTGGTCATGCCACGTTTAAGTACATACTCAAGTTTAGTAGTTTACGTTATGTAAAGTACGTGAAATTTGATACCAACATAAAAATGAGGCGATTATTGTTTACACAGCACTGAGCAATTTATATGCCTACTTGAGTGTGCATTGAACTTGTGGGAATCAGGAGACGTAGGAATTCAGAGGGAAATCAGAGGCAACCAATAGGCCAGTAACAGAGAGATGGAAGGTTATATCAGCTCAATGGTATTCGATCATACAGGAAAGCCACGTAGTGCACGAATAGATCAATATGATTGGAAAAATCGACCAGTAAGCAAATGAATAGCAGTTAACATAGCAAAACATTGGATCCCTACTTGGACTGATCTATACCTCAACATCGAAAGTTCGGATTTTTCCCTTTCACCATTAGGCGCTGAAAGTCGATTTAGCTCTGAAAAAGCCAGTCTATACTGACCTGCTATACATTCACTGGCAACGTCCGTTGCTCGCGTACATCGAAAGTAGGTCACCCCGCACACTTCGCGCGCGGCGCACCCCACTGAGGTCTTAGGATGATATTACAGTACCACCAAGTGTCAGTGGAGCGAACGACTTGCATTTGTCCGTGTTATCTTCTATTCGGTTGACTGCCGCGGACCAAGCGCAAATCTTATGCCCCACTGACAGCTGCGACGTCTGTCAAGTATCTCGGGTTGACCCGCCGCATGCGGCGGCTGCGGCATGACCTAGTTTCGACGGACGCGCGCAACAAAGCGCACCCGTACATTCACTGGCAATAATCACTTGTAGCCCGAGTTGAGATTTAACAAGGAATCTAGGGACAGGTTAGCGGACCGCCTTAAATCAGAGGTAAAATAAAATTGACTTACAATAACGAATCCATCCCTGCTAAGGATAATGTCCCCTTTTTCGGCATCAGGAGGGTTTCCATCTTTCTTCGCGATGTTCACGTCATACACTCCATCAGAGTTCGTGTTCTTTATTGTAAACGTCACCCTCCAGCTTTTACACAGCCTAAATTTTCAGAACTAACCTTGAAGAGCCTTTTCAAAAGTTTCACCAAAAAATCAGAAATGCAACTTGACCGACACTTTTCCAAGCACAACAGGTGAATAAAAAACGCACCCCTCATCAGTTCTGATTCTGAGCAGTTTTTTCTGATCGAAGCAGAAGCATTCGAATACATGGCCTCCGTCTGGTACTTGGCAGACGTCCAATATAACACCGTGAAAGACTTCATCTAAACGAAATAAACAATAGCTGAGAAAACCTCTTAACATCCGAGAAGCGGCAACCTGCCTTTGTCATTGATTTCAAGTTTATTCATCAACAACGTAGCGGTCAGCAATTCCTTAAAAAACAACATAACAGACAAGCCTTTTAAACAGAATGCTGAATAATAACGTTAAAAGGCAAACCTGAGAAGTATGAACCTTTAATTGACCCTATTTAAGCCCATACAAAACTTCTAAAGCAATGTCGCACCTAAACAACCCACATTAGTCAAAGTAAGATGATCCCACCAATCAGCCCTTTCGGAATTTTCGAGAACATTCCTCAATAAATTTTCCCATTCAATAGTCATGAATAGAAGCAAATAATAAGAATGTAGAATGAATTAGCCCAAGATTAGCATGGAGAATGCTAGGTATAAAAACGAAAACCCAGAACCGTCTTCCGAGTCTACAGTAATCTGGATCCGTCTCGAATGGTATCCCATTGAAGAGAACAACATATTTCGTGGTGGGTAGGGTCGCCAGCTGGCTGTGTTACGTCACAACCAGACGTTTGGGCCAGGACCCTCATCCAGATTACTGGACTCGTATGACGGTTCTGGGTTTTCGTTTTTATACCTAGCATTCTCCATGCTAATCTTGGGCTAATTCATTCTACATTCTTATTGTTGGGTGTGGTGCAGTAGGAACGAAATGGTCGCGTCGCGGTGAGAGGAAAGTCGCGCGCGAAGGAATGAGCAGGATGCAGCCTTAGATAAGAAATACAAGAACAAAAGTACTAATAGTAGAATTATGCATAAGATAATGATCGCATATCGTTTGAGCTGTATGAAGAACGCTAAAGCTGTAATAACGGCGAATGATTGGTCCGCGACAGCCGCGTGCGGCGAATCGATTACCCAGAACCGTTCCTAACACCCGTCTCCCCATTCGAGACCTATCCTTTCTAAGGAATGTTGGGTAGAAGACAAGAATCCATGGACACGCCCTGCTGACGCGTGGGAAATATGAAAATGCGTCCTAAGCTGGCGTACTTTCGACCCTAAGGATCAGTTGAAAGATTCAAAACTACAGCATTCTGTACTGTCTGCAGCACTCTGACGAAAAAAAACTATGAACCATCTTACAAGTAATGCATCATGAGTAAGGAAGGATGGCAAAAAGAATAAAAAAATTTAAATCAACTCGCAATTTTAACAAAAACTCACCCGAACAGGCTGTTCAACATTTCCAAACGCATTGGTACTGGAGTTAGACTCCGCGTTCCAGTTATCCTGCAAATTTTTTTCGAAACTCCGAAGTAGAATGTAGACGTATACAAGTATAAATACCTGGTCTGCCAACATCTGATCCTGACAACGCTTAATCGTATCCTCATCAACAACTTTCTTAAGAAGGTCACATATCCGAAACGCAACCCCTTTCGCGATGGCTTCCTTCGAAGTGTCTCTGAAGGCAGAAGATACACGCCTATCGCCTCCAAGGACAGGTGAATCAGCCATAAGAACCAACCTCTCAACATAAGTTGAATATATCGCTGATTTTTCAAGAGGTCCATTGTCTTCGCCCCGGCGCACTCTTTGAAATTTATCTGACCATAGGATTTTTTCATCGTAACTTTCGTGTTGTGAGCATTCACTGGCGCCTACATACGTTCTGATCTGAAAAATAACCAGTTTAAAATGCGCGCCAATCCCAAAGAAAGCAACCCGTCAAAATTGTGGATATATTGAGAGATATCGCAAGCTAGCTACAGAAAATGCCTAAACAGTATCCTAATGGCCGTGAAAAGAAAAGCGAAGGGCAGATTTATTTGGCTACAAAGGCCTTTCCCGTACTACTTTACTGATTATTCATTTGAAAGATGTGATGTAAAAGCTAGTCAACAATATCACGCATGAAATGTAAACCATTCTGATTCGCAGTGCCCGTTTGCATTTGAAGGCTTAGTTCACGATACTTCAATGGGCGGGACGTCAATGGCCTTCCCGCCTCTCCATCGATGTCACGTCAGACATCAGAGACAAGTGTCGAGACAATACAAATTGCAAGTTTTCGTTCTAGGACCCACACACAATCAGCTCCCGCCGAGTGCTGAGGCGATGTTTTTCTCCCATTCTTTTTTCCTCTGCTATTCTTCTTGCTGCCGCGATCCCTTAATTAATTTCCTACTCCTAGAGACTGAAAAAGGCGAGCTACTTCTGCTGTTACTAGGTTTTTTTCGTTTACTTATGCTTGTAAGTGAATGAATTTTCGCTTACCATTGTCTTTTATTCGCACCAGGACCCACACGTACGCAGTGAGACACATTGTATAGCTCGTCCAAACGCCCCACTCTTCTTCATTTTTCTGGTTTCTTTCTCGTCCAGCCCCCTGTTTAACGGTTTTTCGAAGCCTTTCTTCAGTTTGGAAACACGAATTCACGCAGTTTCTCCACCTTCATTGCGTTATTTTCGATCTTGTCGTCCATTTTTCATCATAATCTGGACTTCTCAAAATTATCGTGAACTGTGCCTTCAAGAAATAGGGCATTACAATATAGAAACATTAAGTGGGTATTGTTGAGGTGAACGGAAGGTTTCTGCCGAAAAACCCACTACTGTCATCCCCTCTGCCGGTATTTTCCGGAGCATAACTTGGCAGGAAATTTCATGATATGGCAACCGGTTGACCAGATCCAGGTTCATCTTCAACCTGTGTTTCAGGCCATGACGGGAGAGGAAGAGGCGTTCACAGAACCGCTTGGAAGGGGATTCAAGGGTAGGTAATTGACACAAGGTTTAAGGGGTTTCAACAGCGACTGACCACATTCGAACCCGTAAAGAAGTACGACTAAGTATGGAAGGTAGATAATGTCAGCTCAGGAAAATCCCATGTAAGCTCCGAAAGCAAACCCCGGAAGAGATCTGGACCCACGCGTACGCACATCCCATATAAGGGTATGTTATGCGCGTGAGGGTAGTGTCCTTACTTGGGAGCCCTTCGGAAGCTTCCAGAAAATCCCGGAAGAAACTGGACTAATTTAAAAGTTTGACTGTTACATTCCACACAACGTAATGAAAGTGAAGGTGATAGAAGTAACAGAAAAAATCCGAAATCGTAACCTACTCTGACGGCCCCATCTCTGCCCAGGACAACTCCTCCTTTCGTCTCCATCGGCGAGTTTTCAGAAACTTTTTCGATGCTCACATCGCATATACCATTATCATCCCTGGATTTAATCGAAAACGTGACCTCCCAGCTTTTACATAACCTGGAATAAATCTGGCTCTGAAGATATTGTAAATCCGCTCAAATGCAACACAATTTTGAACACAACGATCATAAAGCACTCAAAAAACCACCAAGAGGACTAAAAACATCGCCAAGAAACCCTCCCCTTCAACTATGAGTAGGGGTTCTTTGAAAGAAACTGCCCATTATACTCACCCCCTACTAGTTTTTATTACCATTAACTGCCGCGTCTCGAAACAGTAGCACTCATAAACTTTTACTTCTGTATCCTGACTACTGCGATAGTCCAGGACAATACCACGGAGAAGTGCATCTGAAAAATGGCATCGAAATCAAAAAGCGGGGCAACTCTACTACCTTACTCGACATTTACCTTTCTTTGTTTCGTGGTAATCTAGAGTTGATGGAGTAGGGGTATCCTCCTGAAACATTCCTTGCAAATCACAAAAAATTTCACCCAAAAAAAGCTCCTGAATCATTGCCAAACTCCTCTTACCCTAAGATCACCTTTTGCGAAACTTATTCCACTGAGTTCGATGCATGACCAAAGCTACTTGAGGCACCTTAGGGGATGGTATACCTAACGGTAGTGGGTCCGGAATCTTCTCCCCGAAAGCGGCGTCGCGCACGCCGCACCCGCCGCGTATCGCACGATCGCGATAAAAGACTGGAGCGCGCAATTTGTGAGGTAGGGAGTCCTTTAATTATTTGAATTGGCTGACTGCTCTTTTCAATTCCAATGCGATCTTGTTCGACGATAATATAGAAGGAGTCATTCTAATTAATTAAGTCTATAAACATAAAAACGAAAAAAACAGGCGAAAAACGACCAAATCTAATAAAAAAGCAAAGCAATCAATGAAAAATATCGCGTCCTATCGATTAGCGGGGAGGCGGAGCGAGTACGGTAGTTGCAGTGACATTTGCCGCATGCCGCGAGAGAGAATGCCGCAATCGGGGAGAAGTCCTGTTACCCAATGATGGTGATGACAAGTAGTACTATATGCCTACACAATCCTAACGACACATTTGCCACATTCTACTGTTTATCCCCAAATTTGAAATTTATATAACATCACAGCCTTCATTGGGGCCCTACCCTCCATAATCTAGCTTGTTAATAGACAGTCCCAACAGAAAGTGTACGATTACCACCATTCAATAACAAAAACTTTCACTATCCGAAATAACAAAAGGAGGCCTCACCTTGGATTGCCTCCCAGAAGAATCGTTCCCCATAATGAAGCAGCAATTTAAGTTGCTTCACAGTCCGCACAGGTCTAGCACCCTCTATTGGAGTGGCATCTAGAACAGGTTCCACTAAAAACAAGTTACCACACTTTCAAATATAGTCAATTGAACCTTGCCAAAATTGAAGCACCTCCATGCCTTCTTGCAACTAAGAAAAAATCGTTTTACACATTTTCACCTCCCAATCGCAGCTTTCAGACCTCAACGATTCATTCGACCGTCCGTTCAACGCGTGCGCGACGGCGGTCGCGTGTGTGCTGCGACGGCGGCAAATGACAGTTGTTGACAACACTAGATCACGTGCCAGCGCTGTCAACGCTACTCTAACGCCGCCGTTTCAGCACGCAAGCGACCGCCGTCGCGCACGTGTTGAACGGACGGTCGTCGAAGTCTGAAAGCGGCCAATGAGGGAAAGATTTGAAGTCTTTTTGTATCTATACCTAGCAAGAAATATTGCCGATGACATACCTATAGGGTTTCTTGTCCAGTATTTGAAACTGAAGAATATAGCAGCTTTTTTGAACCCACCAGCTTTACCTAAAGAGTTTACATCCATATCTGCGCTAATCAGAAATATCTCTGACAACTACAATACGTCGTTGAGGAAGAAAAATGGCTGAATCAATTTATCGGCAGATTACAATTTAGTAAATTGATGCCATCCGTGAATATACTGCCGTAAGAACTAGTAAGAGGCATAACAAAATAGAGGATAGCTTTTGGCGCGAATCAATCCAGTTTAAGGATGGGTCCTTTGTACTCAGCTTTCATTCAAAATTGTAGCGGCAATTTTGAGTGCGTGCGATGGTCAGCGGATGCATAATTCAGTAGTTTTAACCCCTCCCCTACGATTTTTGCACTAATTTATCGCCCGAGGGGATGGAAGGAGTGGTTGACCTGGGCGAAGATCGATCGACGAGCACGTACATAATGCCACGATACCATCTCCGCTCGTGAAGGCACTACACTTCCAACGATTAGCCCATTCCTTTTCTGTCACCCTATGACCACACCACAAGGGTCCAGCTTTATTTACGATTTTTCAGCAGGAAGAAAACCGCCCATAATTCTGCATACGTTGTGAAATTTCCTGATTTGAACGAGCACGAAATTGTAAAGTCCTCGAAAACATGTTAAGGTCAGCATAACCATGTGAATTCAAGAAAAATGAAACCAAAAGTCATTTATTCGAGTTTTTAGATCTAACAAAATGGCAAAATGAAACGACGAGCAATTTACATTCGATCCTGTTTTACACACCGAAATCAGTAAACCGTAACAAGAACAAATCAGGTCAAAAATAGTTATTCATACAATTCGCAAAATTAGTATTTCTACAAAGGTGTTGTATCAGATAAATTGCTCGGCCCAAGCATTGAGACAATTGTATGCACTCTTCGCATGATTGGATGATACTCCAGCCGTGTCCTGAAAAGAGGACAGCGGTTACTGAATAGTAACATTTCCATACATCTCTTCTATGTTTTCAAATTCGGTAGAACACGTAAACAAACATTATTTATAATCCTCTAGCCTCTTCCCCCTCTTTTCAAAATCTACGAATAAGTAATTACTGCTGATAAGAAAGTAATTCACAAAAACAAAATTAACCACTACTGGGTTAAACATTCCAAACAGAATCATTTGATGATCATTTCCTACATAAGGAAGAGAGCTGAGGAAAGCGATGCACAGAGCTACCCCCCCCCCCCTCTCCCACCTCCCAAGTCACCGCTTTTCAAGCGGATCTCCATAGTGTCGCCTCAGGAAACAAGAATGGGTATTAAAGAGTTTCTGGATAGTCAAATGGACTGACAAGTAAACATTTCAACGCTGATACTTTCATATTTGAAGAAAATGTCAAATTGGATTACTTTGTAAAGCTTACCTTCAACCATTCCGTAAACAAATCCTCGTCTTTCTTAAGAAGTAAGAACTGTCCGAACAGAATGTAAGCCTAAAACAGTAGGTACTTGTTGAATAACGACTACCACTTCTAATAATTTACTATAATTAATAAAATAATATAATAGTAACTTTATTTACTTTATCGAATCCAACTTCGGCAAGTTTAGCACCATACGTAGGTCCGATTCCAGCTATAGCGGTGACTTCTTTCTCGGCCATGGGCTCACCGATAAATTCGCGATGCTTCACTGATGTCGACATGGCGTGAACTGAAATTCAACGTTGAACAAATAATTAGTCATAATCGTAACAAATCGTAATTTCGCTGAGCAGGCAAAGACACCACCAGAAGGTCGTAAAGCCATCGAAAAGGAGCAAACGGGCAAGGAAACCAGTCGAACATCTTCGTTCTAGTACGGTTCCGTATCCGATTTAGGCCTAGGCCCCAAACACGGACCAAAATATGGTAAAAAAAAGTTCTACAAAAGCCAAAAAATCAACAATTAACAGGAGAAAAGAAGTTATGCAGCAGTATTCATAACACTGAGCCGCTGTTAAAGGTGACTTTTTTAAGTTACAAGGTGAAACTCAGATGAAGTCGTTAACAAAAAAGGTTGCACTAGTCCATAACTTGTTAGCCGTAAATATAAAGTCCTTTAGAGCCTAAAAACTCCTCTTGATAACTTTTTACAACATCGAAAATCAAATTGAAAAATCGGTGTCAATGAAATCACTCATTCACAAGGACTGACAATTTTTGATAAAAAAAAACCTAGAATCCTTCTGAACCACCAAGACGAAAATGACAAACTCTAAAACATCAAATGGCAAACTGGATTTATGAATCGAGTTAAAGGTCAGACAGTAATATACTTGTAAGAGATGAAATGCGGTAATATGACCGCAGTACAGTTCTGTTTATGGCAGTACTCAGACTTTGGTCGAGAAACGACAAGCTATTTTGTTAAAAGCAAGAGTTATCACAATAGAATATATGGAAAGGTCGGTACACAGGGCGGGTCATGAAAATGTGGGCGGGATTGACAAAGCCTTCTAAAAATAAAACATTCATACATTTTACCATGTAGGGTTCAGAATTCTTCATGTTTGCGTGATTGCGAAAACCCGTGAACTGACGAAACTATCAGAACGGAAAAATCAAAACCCTGATAAGAAGTTCTGATAAAGGACAGGCTGAAAGCAGGAAATATAGTTTGGTCCCCGGGAAAGGCGAAATTCTTCAGGAAAGTGGCTGGCCCTTGAAAAACCTCCCCATTCCAAGGAAAGAAGAAAAAATCAATGAGCAATGGGAGGCCCAGAAACGATGATGCATCAAAACATGACGAATAACACATGGGGTGATGAAAGAGCGTCACAGTAAGAACAGTCACAAATAATTCCCACAACGAGCTAAAGACCACGAAAACGCGAAAACTTCGGCTTTTACTTCCCAATTAAAGCAGAAACATAAATTCGAAACAGTACTAGCATGAAAATTTACAAGTTACCATCGATGACTCATTAAATTAACAACTAACGAAACAGGAAACGAAAACACCGTGTAACAAGTATTCGAAACGACCCAGTGCGCGCCAATGCCATTTCTCACAGGTTACGTGACTGCTTGAACTTTCTCTGCATCCCTGACGGCAAGAGGCTAGAGCGCAGAGAAAAACACCCCGGGTGAAGTCTACGGCGGTGGTGGTGGGGGTCCCATTGGACAGGCGAGCACAACACTCGAAGAACACATCAAACGGGAGTGCGCCAGACGAGGGCAGAAAAATGACGCATCCGCCAAATTTAAAGGAACCGAGTTCAAGTAGTCCGTAGGCCCTTCTCACACTGCATACGTAGAGTGCGATTAGAGCACGATACCTTCAGACCAAGCCCGTAGTCCACAAAGTTAATGTATTTTATATGAACAATACAGCGAATAAAACTGTTTTAGACAAACTTTTCCCAACGATTGGCTACCATCTGCTCGAAGGTGAAGTGACTCTGCTCCATGGCGAGCTTAGCTTATTGAAAAAATTCAAGAGGGTAGACTTCGCGTTCATTAAGTTGGTGCCAAGGCCACCTGGGCAAGACTTAGGGTTGAGATGGCAGTTTCATTCTTACTAGGGACAACTTTTCTGGAGTGGTTCCACGCCAATTTTACGTTCATGCATGCTAGCGGTCCTACGCCCCATTAAGTTCCATAAGTATTAAAGATAAAGCCGTTCTGGCCCATCAATCCCATCTTTGGAATGGATCCCTGCATTCGACTTCCATTCAGAATCGTAATGGCACTTTGAAGACGTATGTGACCGATACAATGAATTGTGGTGGCCAGCTGATGTACAAGTTAGGGCTTTTATCCACCCAGACGGAGACGACCCTGGAAGGATGGGAGGCCTGGGCCAGTATCGATCCGGAATTCGAACATCGGAACAAGATTTTATGATAGTGCCTCACTTGCCACTGCCTACTACCCGAATTGAAATGCTTCTAAAAGTTTGGGAAGCAATCGGATTCACTGTCACAGGGATGAACCTCAGCACATGATTCTCGTGTTATTCCGCCGTTGGCATCTTTCACAGTCCACGATTTTGCGAACGACCAGTCGCTCGACTGATCGCGCGATCTGTTCGGGACCGTCCACGGCGGCACTCATAACTAGTGCGGCCTCCTCGACCGAACGAGCGACCAGTTGAGCGACCGGCGGCGACCAGTCGGCTCGCGAGATGGATCCGCGACTGGTCGTGGACTATGAAAGTAGCCGTTCTTGAGAACAACCGAGAGGGCAACTGATCTGCTCATCAATTAGAACATAAAGAAGATCCCAGTAAACAACGGAATGTGGCGCCTGTATTAGTTCAGTTGAACTACTTTTAACAGACTAAGGTACCAGTTGGGTAAAGGAACTGGGTTTCTGAAAAAGCAAACTTAGATCAAGCGAACTTTGATCCTTTGCATTATTAATTTGTTCCTTTGCACGGAAGAGAATATCCATATAGGGAAAAAAGATTTGAATAATGCGTGATGTGCTGTTAAGGCGCACTCATGAGCTCAAACCAAAGAGGCCCTTCCCTTGCCGAAAAGGTGCAGAAGAATGGCCTAGTTCAGGCATGGACCGCTAAAAATATACCTGTATTCATTAACGGAAGGAATAGCATGATTCCAATCCGATCCTAGAAGTAAAAGGCGAAAAAAAAAACGCATCTTTCAGTTTTTTTTTTGTTGTTACTATTTGATTTAGAAGTTCTATATTGAAGAAACTGAGTTTCCTATTTCACCATATTTAAAAATCTCCTCATATTTCATTCATAAGAGTTCCTGTCCTTGCTTGCGGGTTCAACGAATTCTCCTCCAAAATGTCCATCAGCAGTTTCAGCGCTGTCCTTGATCAGAAACCCGTGAACTATACGAAGCACACTTCACATAACAACCCCCTTTGCGGTTCGACGACGCTCATGCGGAAACTCGTATGGTGTGTCATGTCATGCATGAGAACCTAGCAATGACCACTCTCAAAGGTGGACATAAGGTCCTCCGGAGGACCTGTTCCCCACAGAATCCATGAGAATCCCATCTTGTTGATGATGAAAGTATTACCGTAATAGCTTCTGTAGAAAGGTGAGCAGCTGCTCAGGATGGTGGTAGACTTTGCTAGGAATGCAGAAGCAAGAGAAAATGTCGTATTGAGCTTTCCCGAATGCCAGCCCATGGACCACTGAAGGATACTGTGGTTGTTGAAAAGAAGCTAGGCATTCTAAGAAGTCGTATCGATCAATACTTTACTCTCGTCACAATTACACTGCATGAAACTACCTTCATGAACGAACATTCCACTGCCTGCAAATGATATTGTATCTCTAGTATATAACAAGAAAAAGCTTCTATACATTGAACTCTAGCCACTAGTCTATGGTACGAAAATCATTTCATAGTTGAAAGCTCTCTGATTGCCGAAACAACCTTCTCTTTAGGCAGGTCCTCGAGAACAACACAACGCTCGACTCCATGCTCATATCTGAAGTATGCTAGATCAAGAGAACTAGTAATAATATAACTGGTATAACCAAAGTAATAACTAAAAAAGTAGGTAAGCTGTATCATCGCCAGAAGGGACAGCTTAATCCGACGTCAGGGAAGAAGAATTTACAGGGATATCTCGTTATCGACCGATAGAGCCTTGAATTAGATAGATCGAGACAACTAACGAAGATATAGATCGAGACAACTAACAAAGATGATCATGTAAGACATGTCGGTACTATTCCACTATTACAACCCCAAAAACTCAAAATTTTAATTTTCGATGAAACTTCGCCTATAGGGGTAATCCGATGCCCTGATAACGAATATGACCTTCACTTTTGGCGCTGGCGCCATTTGACGCCAATTGGCGCCAATTTGGCGCCAAGGGTGTTTTCACCAAATTTGCTGAAAACTTGCGTTTAGGGGTTATTTGAGGTCCTGGTAACGAATATAACATCCATTCTACGCGCTGAGGCTATATGGCGCAACGACAAGGCATACAGGTTGTGGGGGAGACGATGTGGCTCGATAAAAGTTTTATTCGTTGTCTGAGGACACAGAAATGGATGTTATATTCGTTATCAGGACCTCAAATAACCCCTAAACGCAAGTTTTCAGCAAATTTGGTGAAAACACCCTTGGCGCCAAATTGGCGCCAAATGGCGCCAGCGCAAAAAATGAAGGTCATATTCGTTATCAGGGCATCGGATTACCCCTATAGGCGAAGTTTCATCGAAAATTAAAATTTTGAGTTTTTGGGGTTGTAATAGTGGAATAGTACCGACATGTCCCGTGGCTCGAGACATTGAGCAAGGGACCGTCGTGCGAACGAGCAGATCGAAACGGTCTCTGTAGACCCAAGGTCTGGCTGGCTCAAACAATCAGCAACGCAACAGAAATCGAAGTTTCAATGAGTAGAATTACCTGATAAACAAGTAAACAGGGAAAGATATACTGGAGTAAGACTACGAAAAATAGGGCCATAATCCATTTGCAGGAGACTAGCAGAGGTCAGAATCAAGTGGGAGTTATGAATATCGATCGAAACAACAAGCAAAGCTTTGAGCTGTACATATGACGATGGGCGTTCGGCTGTTCTTTTTATAACTAATAATACAGCACAGTCTCTATCCCAAACTTTACAAAAGAATGCGAATTAAACTAACAAATAAAGAAAACACTAAACGCCTTCTTGATAAAAAATTTTTTAATGAAAAAGGCAAATTGAGTGTTTATGTAGGCTCGAAGGTATTCTACTTACTCCAAAATCAAATTAAAAGATAAAAAAACTTATAAAGGCAATAAAATTATTTGAATACCTCGCAAAAACACGGGGAACAATCCCGGAACATTCCCGAATGAGGATCGGGAACTGTGGATTCGCCTTCTTTAAGCTAACATAGTCATTCTCGATGAAAGCACGTACACCAGCTAAAATATTTTGGAATAAGTAAATTGAATTGCAGTTTTAGTTTCATATGTAATAACTGAGATTTTTAATAATTAAAAAAAGTAAAAAAAGCGGGGGGGGGGGTGAGGTTGTGCAAGTAGGACTTTACACTAGATTAAGGGAGCAAATTCAAGATCGATAATCGTCCACATGCGCACACCATCCACACACACCGTACCTAACAGGTATTTGATGGATACCAGACTCAATAATAGACGATAACAGTACTGACTGTTAGGGGGTGAATAACCAAAAGCCATTAGACAAGCAAAAAAAGCATTCAATGAAAAATACAATCGTGAATGGAAGTAGGATGCATGGCGCACCCAAAACGAGATTACACGATGCCCAAAAGAAGTTATCTTTAATCTTTTTTTTGATAAAAAAAGTGTTTTGGGTCTCCACTGAGAGCTCAGATTTCAGCAAACGTCGGCTTCAATCCCATCTCTCCAAATTATCTTTCAGAAGGCTTATAATCATCCCCAGGAAGTTTCTAGTCCTCATAGTTTGGAGGGATATGATGGCCAACAGGGGCAATTTTCCACTGAGCCGACTTGACTTCCTTTATAGACTAAAATAACTCGTTCTAAACTGTAATATTCACGAAACTTTGAAAAAAAACCCGATAGGAAAGAAGATCTGTGACAGTCAACTTACCTGAAGCAGAACTCTTCTGACAAAGATGAATGCGTAGTTCACGAAGATGGGACCCGGCGAGGCGTATAGCGGACGCCATCCTAAAATGACCCCAGATTTTCAGAGGAAAGCTTTGTGGGTTAATGGGAAAAAGAGCAATAAGCAAGAGCCATGGCCCTTTCGCTTTAGAGGTAGGTTAGCTATTAATGCTACCAGATACAACATCGAATCATGCCTACTGCTCATACCCTTACAGCCAACTCCTTACAAAATCAACTGTACTTCCATGCACACGAGTAAGTCAAATAATAAAGCTAAAATAAACATCAAAAAGGCTCAAGGAAGCAAAAGCAGGAATCGTCAAAATAAAGGGCGTCAATTGTGGCGCACTTGTTCATCGTGGAGCGCGCTATGTGCGCCGTATTGATTTAAGAAATCTGATTTGTTTACCGTCAAATTACTAAATAAACAAATCTTTGTCATTTCAAAAAGCCTGACCCATGCCAATTTTCATGCATATTGTTGATATAATGTCAATTCTTTTAATGTTTATTTGAAAAGTAATTCTATTCGAACTTTTTTCTTTTCGGAATGATTTCTTTTTCATCAGTGTTCCCACCGTTTCGCGTTCAACAAACGACTGATATTTTAGAGGAAACTTTTGGGTTGTCTATGATATGCTGAATAGCTTGTTTATAGTCAACACATCTGGGTTAGTCCGTAAAACTAGTTTTTTGATTTGTTTTGTCCCCATTTGTACATGATAATGGATGTTATGGCCTCATTTCAGTGATGTGATCCTCGAAAAGCATTGGAAGGCTGTTATTCATCGATCAATATGCGACTACTTTTTCGACGCTCAGAAAAAGGTGTCACAGTACTTCTCTGTTTTTTCCATAATGTTCAAAAACCTGCTCGATAATTTCCGAATTTCGTATTATCGTTAATTATTTTATGAAAAATTCCATTCATTAAGTATAGGATTAGCTCATACAGCCCTCTGACGACCAACAACTTTCATTGTGGAGGGTAACAGAAAAAAGTTAAGTTTGGGTGGGCCACTGCTCAACTTATTTGAATGCTTTCGCAGCGCCTCGGAACCAACTTGTAAACTTCGAGTGTTGTTCTTACGTAGCATTAGAAATGATTGTTGTAAAAGTGAATCGAAAGTGGGCGTGTTGAAATCTTCTGATTCTGCGCAGCAATTAATAATAGTAAAAGAGTAGTCAATCTCAGATTGGTCGCTTCATTTTTCGCGCCATCGATCATTAGGCTGTGTCGAAACACGAATCGATATTCGCCCAGGACAACCGAGCCTTCCATATCTCCACGGTCAGGTGATTGGAACCAGATTCGTCTGGGAAGATAGAAGCTCTAACTTGTACATCGGTTGGTTGCCGCAAGCCCATGAAATACGCCACGAACCCATCTAAAACTGCTTCTACCATTCTGATGAGGACCCAATTCGACGGCGTATCCAAAACGGAATTGACCGAAAACTCTATCACTTTATCCTCTCATCATGGCAAAGCGAATTTGTACTTTTACGGTGCATCATTAACGGAAGCTCTTTTACCTTTATATTTTCGAGCTCGACAAGTTACCTTTCCAGGTTCAACTTACTTGCTGAATATAATAGATTTTATTCCAGGCTGCATCTCCCGAAGACGTGTTGCCAGTGCTGTCCACTCCTCATCATTATCTTGTCAATGTATACCATAATCAAATATATTTTCTAGCAGTGACAACAACTGAAAGTACGTTTATTTTCAAGCTTCAAACCAGTAGGGCTCAGAGTATTGCATGGTTTTATAACTCTTTTCAAAACCATGCAATGCCCACGCTCAGCATTTCATTGAACTTGTTTACTCGGTACCTCTGGAACGTCCACTACACTTTTTCTACTAATACTGATTTAACTGCACATGAGGGAAATTCCAGTTCCTCCCCTAATGGTCATTGAATTTCTTCATCGAGTTGTGCACACGTTTACGCAATATTTCGATGAATGCTCGGACACTTCGATAAAGGAGAATTGTGTTATGATATTTGAGGTAAGACTTCGAAAATACTCTATTTTGTTCTACAACCTGACTTCCACCATTCACTTTCAGCTACTTGATGAAATGCTCGATAATGGATATCCTCTCGTTACCGAATTGAATATTCTTCAGGATCTCATCAAGCCACCCAACTTTCTTAGAAACATTGCCAATCAGGTAAGGCGCTGGGCACGCGCAGAATTTCAATGTGTACCCAAATTCTTACCGTAGTTCTGCTCACTGACATTGGTCGTGAAATAGCACGTATCTGTTACGTATTTCGAGCGCCAGTGGCTGCTTTCATACTTCGACGTGCGTGGCCGCACGCAGGTGGGAACTAACACGGACGTACATTTAGGGAGCGGCTATGCGACGGCGGCCCTATCCAAGTGTGTGACAGCAGCGGGTACCGATCGATACCGCAAATCGAGTATGGCTGCTGTCACACGCTTGGACAGGGCCGCCGTCGCATAGCCGCTGGCGCGTATTTCCTAAATGTACGGCCGTCTCCAACTGCGAGCCGGCGTGCAAGTCGAAGTATGAAAGCAGCCAGTGGCGGATTTGGCTTCATAATTGCTGTATATGCTTTTTTTTGTAGGTAATAGCGGTAATGTTTGATAAAACAATATCGATTAGTTCAGGTTACTGGTCGAACTAATCATTCCGAAACACTCCCAACTGGTCAGTTGTCTAATATACCATGGAGACGACAAGGTGTGAAGTATACTAATAATGAAGCCTATTTTGATGTGATAGAGGAGATCGATGCGATTATCGACCGTCAAGGATCGACCGTTTTCGCAGAAATACAGGGATACGTGAGTTTCAAGCGCTTGACCATTTTTTCGTATGAGAAGAGGACGCCCAAAATCTTTCCTTTTTCCAAATCATTGAACCAGATGCCTTCCGATTTAAGATCGATGTTTGTTGTAAACTGTCGGGCATGCCAGATCTCACCATGACCCTCGTCAATCCACGGCTTCTGGATGATGTCTCATTCCATCCATGCGTACGATTCAAACGATGGGAGGTTCGTGTTTTTCGTTCTCACTTATGCTTATGTTTTTGTTGTTAAATTGATCTTTCTTCAGAATGAACGTGTTCTGTCATTTGTGCCTCCTGATGGAAACTTTCGACTGTTATCATATCATATTGCTACTCAAAAGTTGGTTTCTATAAGTTATAGTAGCTATTCAGTAAAGTAATGAGTGCTTTTTCAGTATGGTTGCCATTCCTATTTATGTTCGACATTCAATAGTGCTAAGAGGTGGAGCTGGAAGCCGACTGGAAATGACGGTTGGACCTAAACAAAGCATGGGTAAAATTGTGAGTTTTTTAAGATAAGATTTCTTTTTTGTCGTCGGATTAGTTGGTGAGGTCGGTACCTCAGGTAGTCGTGTTGAGACTCTCCACATTGTTTGGTGATGGAGGGTCCTGGCGCGACTGGCCCTGGACGCCGCGCGCAAAACCACTCAGTTCTTACGGAATTGGTACTGTGGCGCGTCCAAACTTATACAAGGATTTTTTATTTATATTTTCTACAAAGTAGTAACCATCGCAGAGGTTCCAACGATTCTGTTTTCTTTCTTTACTGAGAACCTTTAATGGCACGCTTCTGTCAGTTCGTCGCCCTTTCTATTAATGGAGTATGTTTTAGTTGGAAGACGTCGTAGTTGAGATGTCAATGCCGAAAGCGGTGCTAAACTGCAACCTAGTGCCTTCACAAGGGAAGTGTACATTTGATCCCTCCTCACATTTGTTGCAGTGGACAATAGGCAAAATTGAACTAGGAAAACCACCAAACATCAAGGGAACCGTGAGTTTTTGAGCCGTGTTGGGTTACTGAATAGTACTATTCGCAGTAACTAACATAATAGGTTCAGGTATCTGTTTCTGGAACGACGACAATTGAGACTCCACCGATTTCTATACGTTTTCGGATCAATCAACTAGCTGTATCAGGGCTCAAAGTGAATCGATTAGATATGTATGGCGAAAAGTATAAACCTTTCAAAGGTGTAAAATACATAACGAAAGCTGGAAAATTCCAAGTACGGACGTGATCATAACGGCGGTTGTCATCGGATGTTTGGCCAGTCGCCCAGACCGGTTGCAAAATAATTTTCAATACTGTAGATATATGCGTACTAGTTGCATAACTATCGATCGATCTAAGTAGAATGTGATACTACCGTTGAAGTAATCATTGATTTCGGTTTCGATGTTTGATCATTCTACTTCACTTTTTTTCCATTTTATCGTCATTTTCCGAGTTAAAAGTTCTCTCTGATTATCCGATTGAGCACTTCACCTATCTCTTTCTTTTCGCATTTTCTTGGGTCATTATACCATAATTTATTGTGATGCATATGAAACATTCTATGAAGGCTTTGGACTACAATTTTAAAGGTTGCAATCCATTTTTATTTATTTTTTTGTGTACATACCGTATCGTCTAGCCTAATCACCACAGAATGTTGAATGCTGGCCAATTAGCCGCACGGCGTTTTTTTCAAACCACGTCATCGGCATGTGCACAAAAGAATTTCCGTGAAGTGCGGCCACCAGAGGAGGTGAGTACTGTTGGCTGTCTAGCCTTAGAGTAATGTTATTGTAAGTGGTTCTTCATTGTCGTTAAAGGTTGGCTGGGCGTTCAACCATATTGAGAAAAAGAGGGGTCTCTACAAACCGAAGCATACCGTCGAAGAACAAATTGAATATATGAAAAGTAAAGGTTGGCTGGACATCTTCAATTCCTGTTGCACTGCTAATGTACTTTTTTTTACTTTGTGGACTACTTCCTGTTCTTCTTTTTTATTTGCAATACTGTTTTTTAGCTTATCAAGATGCCTATAAAGGGCTACCGATCTATAGGTGGTACAAAAGGAATTTTAAGGTTAGCGATTTTTTTTTTGGAGGATTACATATGTTATCCTAACAAGTTTATATGTAGATACTGTAAACGCAGTCATTGAGGTTTTTCACTTTTGTCGACCATGTTTTAAGTTGTGCTAAAATATCTGCCCAATATTTCGCTCCACCACAGGTTTTTTCCCACAATTTTCTGGAAGCTTCATAGGGTGCCTATGAAAGGACACTACCCACGCACGCATAGACCCAGAATATATCCGCCTTTCTTTCAAATGCGTATTTAATCATATACTGAACGCACTGCCTGTCCATATTCAATATAAATTCGCATTCGGCCACTCCAATGATGAAGCCTCTTGAGATTCCTGTCTATAATTTGTCCTTAGAGTCTCTTCCAAGCGGTCCTAAGCCCACCTCGTTCTGACGCTTCACAGACTGGAACAGAAGTCGAAGTTGAGACCTGATCTGGCCAGCTGGCCAGTATTGTCTTTTTGCAGTGATTCTGTGGAAGCTTCCAGAAAATCCCTGAAAAACCCTGGTTATTGTAAAGTTTTCGGCAAGTATTTTGGTGCAACCCAGCGCTATGCGACAATGTGCCCTTTCATTCCTTTTACCAGTTATCAACTAGAACGATGTAAAAGTCGTTCCAGTAGCATGTGGTAGTAAGCGGTCTGTGGTTGATCAATTGGGCTCCGCTCCCTGAATGATCGATCCTTCACCTTTTTTCGGTTGTTATCCTCTATTCCAGAGGTAAAAACTTGAATCCCTCTGATGTGGTTCACTATTACAGGGGCAATCGACGTTGCAACCGCCTCCCCGACTTTTCTGCATCGACAAACATGGACGGTTTAATGTAAATAATGCGTGTCCGGTCAGTTTTTTGTGCCCATTTGCTTTCCATTGGTTTGAGTTTGATCAGCCTTTTCCGATTCTTCCGATTCCTTCTAAACGGAGCTTGGTTCCTCAATATGCTTCCTGGGGCTTCTGTGCAGCGTGCAGGGATGATTCCCGTACGCAATCTACTGGGCAAATATATGACCCTTAGTGAACTGTAGTAGTCCTTCAAGGGATAATCGTAATCAATTCTTGTACTACACTTAGTACTTTAATGTAAATTAGTGATTTTTTTACAACATGCTGTTTTTCAACTTCAATTTTGATCGATCCATTTCACTGTGAAGGAGTGGAGAGGGGTGGGGTCGATATTTCGTAGCACCCTGCATGCATGTATATTGTTGTATGGCATCTATTGTATTCGACATCAATCTATTCGTCGCAGGTATGTCGCGATGAATATTTGTTTTTCGACTTTCGGAATCCGGCTTTGATTGAGCAGTTCCTTTCTTATGGTACTCATCAACCGATTGGGATTTTGAACAGTGGCCTTTGCCGAGAACAATATGCTATGCTTAAAGCTCAGTTACTTGCTGCCAAAGAGCATGGTTCGTTGTTTTGACAACTTTTTCCGTTTATTCGTCTTCTACAGTTGGAATATTCTCTATTAATGAGTGATCTAATTTTCATAAAGTCATTTATATCGCCTAAAATCAGGAACAATCACATTTGGTATCGATTATCGGAATTTCGACTTCCGGGATTGGTATAAGGACTGGACCACACCGCCATTGCCTGATGTAAGCCCACTTATTAGAACCACGTATTTTTTAGCCTGCCTCTCCTTGTTTACAAGTTCGTGTTTGTCCTTGTGTTTTTTTGCTCCTTCTCTTTGTTGAAAGGTTTTATTTGTATTTCGGCATTTCCTACAAAAAGTTGTCCTAAAATAAGGGGTGTGGGTTCTTATACCCGAGCGGCGCGCTGCGCTCGCCGCATCCGATCGCGGGCAATCGCGAGGGGAATATTTTATTTATGGAAACGGGAATATTTGAATTTTCAGTAGGAGATTACGGTGGTTGCCGCAAAACTAATGCCACTTGCTATGAGAATTCGGGTGGAATACGACCAGCCAGAAATTGGAAAAACTGACAGCTTTACTCTTTTTCCTTTGTTTTTTTTTATTGTTGTGCTTATGTTTTGTAAACATTACAGGTGGAACGTGCTGGAATTCGTCTGCAGGATATCCATCCAGATCCACTGGTCTCATTTCCTGTATTCAAGCGAGATTTCAATAATGACTGGGATCAATGGTGGCTTCGATATGACAAATTTGCTCGTAAAGGAAAGTGATCTCTTGAGGTGTTCAACTTGGTTGATTATGGTTTACCGTCTCCTCAGGTATTCTGTCCGCCTCTCTCAGATTTAGTCCATGTTCATTAGGTCAAGAAAGAATTGTTATTGTTTGGCGAATTTTTGTTATTTTTTCCGAAAAAAATAAATTTTATTAATAAACTCTCTATTCGAGTAGCAGTTCGTCTGTCTTCTATCTTTGCTCTACAACAGCCCTTGTTAGAGATTAAATTGCTTGCAATTTCATCCAGATGTCATGGTTGCGACTAAGTATTTTCCTACTTCTGCTCACATTATCCGAACAAAAAGGAAAATCAGATCGATTGGCGAAACAGGTGATTAAAATTGTTTGGCTTGGTTCCAATGATCACAGAGCATGGCATATCCTATGTTTCATTTGGTTTAAGGAGAAAAAGCTCGCTGAAGCAGAAAAGGTCGCCTCTAAAAAAGACGAAGAAGAGGTATGGTTCCACTGAGGAGCTATAAATTTTTCAGTCTTCAAAGTACTTCTGAGCTTCTTCCGATTTCCGGTCTAGCTTCACTTTCTTTGTTTCATCTTTCTTTGCCCATTGGTTTTACGATTTTGTTTGTTAAGCTTACATCGGGTAGTTTCTGTCGGGGTTTCAGTCAATGTTCTATTTTTTTGTAGATTGATTGCTAGCTTTTTTTTCATTTTTAACTTGCCTTATGCTATTTTTTAGTTCCAACTTTAATTCTAGCAATACTGTCCTTAAGTTCTTAAGTAAAAATGTTTGTTTTCTTTTAACTTTGCCTAGCTCATTGTTTTCTTATGTTTTGTCTAAGTTTAATAGTTTAGGTGTATTCCATTTACCTATTATTTTACCCCTAGGAGAATAAGCTACCCTTGTCGCATCCGCCGTCAAGCATCTCGAAGCAGTCAATCCTGAAGGACCATGAATCCGTAGATTATTCGCCTCGAAAATTCACGAATCCAGTTCTCGTCTATGTGACACCGGTTCGTTTTCTTTTCTCTTTTTCCTGGAGCTTACACTGAGTGGATGCAATTTCAGTGGAACAACAAGGGCTACGACTTGGCCAAGTGGGTTTCGCACAAGGTCACGCATGTTTCTCCAGTATGGCTCCAGGTTCGTCACTTCTCATATGTATGGGTTTTTTAGAATAGGAATTCGATCCAAAATCGTGGTTTGCAGTAGTATTTCAGCCAAAATTAAAGATATTTGTTGTTGTTTATTAACCTTTCTGTTTTGATTATTTGTGTCCAGTTCTCCTCTTCAAATTCTCTCATCGAATTGGATATGTAGTTGTGGGATGTGATATATATGGGTAGTTGTAAATGAGTCTAATCTGTTGATTCTGTCTCGTGGTTGAACCACAACTGTTCTTGGCTCCGCAACGCACCCGCTCGCGGAAGGTTGTGCCCCACACCTTGGGTGACGTGACATGTGCGCATAGGACGTAGAAAATCATTGAATCTATGACAGTTATTCAGAAGAACTCAGTAAACTTCAGTAAACTCAGTCAAACACGTCATTCAGTGAACTATTCATCAGAAGCCCATTTATTCTTTCAGTTCAAGCCGCAGACTGCCGATATGAGCCTCAGTTGCCTCATCCTTGGTACTCACGACATCGATCATGGTATTAATTTCGAACATTATGTAACTTTACATTTTAGGGTAGGTAATGTTTGATCATTTTTACGTCTCTTACGAGAACAAAAGTCAGTGTATGTTTTGTTATGGTCTAGAGCACAGTGTAATTAGGATGCTTAAGGACCGACGGGTAAAGTTTACTTAGGTTGAGGTTAGGAATAGTTTTCGCTCCAACATTGCGCTTGATATAGGAATCTTAACCTACCCTCCGTTATCGTATTCATTGAGCACAATCTATAATATCGATCAGTCGAAAATCGGAGCAAATTTATGCGATTCAGAGTGGATGGATGAGGTCAGAAAAAACAATAGCGAAGTGTTGATAGTACCACGTGTGTTGTTTGACGAATGGTCCGCTGAAGATACGAGCAACTTCCTTCAAAATGAACGATGGATGAATCGTTGCTTGGGTGATCTGAAGAATCTGCTTATAGTAAGTGTGAATACCCTTAAAGGCACCGTTCGCGATTATTCAATGGGCGGGTGCGTCGATGACGTGTCCGCCTCTCATTCGATGTCACGTCAGGTAGTCTGACGTGGCGTCGAATGAGAGGCGGACACGATGGTGAACTACTTTTCAGCGAACCCAATTCGATGGTGCAGTGATTGAGCTGTGGGCAAGTGCTATGTTGCAATCAAGAGGTGAAGCAAGCGAGTAAGTTGAAACGGGAATAATTTGAATGGATGGGAATATTAGGTTGTGCCAAAAATATCGGCCGAAAATTAAGAGGTAGTCCACTTTTTTTTCTGGAATTTTCTGGACGGCTCCATGGGATTACTTACTTTACAAGGGCAGTACCCACTGGGTGAGCATAACGTATCCGGTTACCTGTTCCTAGCTTATTTAACCGATCTGTATTCCCATACTCAGAACTTATTTCTGTACTAGTTCGAATCCATCCACCCCGCTACTGTACCCATTGAGACTTGGGTCGAGCATTTGACCTTGACGCCTCCTCTGAGCGGCTGTGCACAGCTCGTTCCAACGTCTAATAGCCTGAAACAGGAAGGTCGAAGATGAATCTCGATGTGGCCAACTGATTACGGTATCATGAAAGCTCGTGATATATTATACGCATGCCAGGGTAAGGCCATTTTATTTGATTGTCGTGGAAACTTCCAGAAAATTCCCGAAAAAACCTGGGCTATTGTGAAATTCTTGGCAGAGATAGCTGAACAACTCAATAAACAGAGGTCTGGCGGCCCAGTGAATGTTTATCAGATCAATACAGTCATGGAAACCTGTAAAAGCTGATGAGGATACACAAGAGACGTAAGCTCAGTGATTTTAGATTGCTTATGGAGATGCTATCATCATGGGGAGACTCTTTCCATGAAAGTCATCTTCAACTCATCGTACCTGTAGGGCCGCCCTTGGGCCCAACGAAGTTTGCTGTTTTCTGTGTACAACTGAAAAAATCGTTATTACTGCATTATTTCAGCAAAATGACCGGATTGTTCACACCTGCGCATTTATACACGTTAGCTGGGAGAGTCGACTATTTACAGGTATAAATTAGTCATATGGTATTCAAAAGAGACCAGTAGGTTAGGTGTTCGCATCGTTTTGAGTTGAAAAACTAGAACTCGGGCTATTTTTCTATTAAATCAGGTCGCCTTTACTGTGCCCTCCAACTGATTTCTATCGTTAATTCGCTCTCTGGGTCCAATACAGGGTCGGCCGCCACAGTCTATGCTTTCGGTCACTTTTGTAGCTTTGAGTTACAACTAACTACCTGTACTACTCGGAGAACGTCCGTTGCGCGCGTCCGTCGAAAGTAGGTCACCCCGCCCACTTCGCGCGCGGCACACCCCACTGAGATCCCAAGATGACATTACATTACCACCAAGTGTCAATGGAGCAAACGGTTTGCATTCGTCCGTGTTATCTTCTCTTTGGCTGACTGCCGTGGACCGCGCGCAATTTGTATGCCCCACTGACAACTGCGACGTTTGTCAAAGATCGCGGGCTGACTGCCGCGTGCGACAGCTGCGACGTGATCTAGTTTCGACGGACGCGCGCAACGAAGCGCACCCGTACTACCCTAGTGATCTCGAGGGACCGAAAAGCAATCCTTATTACATGCCTCAGTTCTGGCGTGTAATATAACACGTGCAGAAGTGTTTTTTGGTGTTTTGCGTTTGCATCTTGTACCGTATTGCATAGGGTCACGGTAGATGGCAAAATGTTGCCATTGTTGGAATAGGATGCAGTGTCCTCGATGGTCCTTTGAGCTCCATGCTAGAGCTTTCCCGTATTTACGCGCTAAATTTCAAACTCTTTCGGACAGGATGTACATGATATAGCTCAGAGTCTCCCTCAGACTGGGACCAAGAAGCTTGTCGGGGTTCTATGTCGTGAAGGATAAAGAATGAAATTTTTGCCGTTAGTCAATCTCGTCTACGGGAGGCTCTCCTTATCGGGCTTCTATTCAGAATTGTGGTTTCAAATGTGTATAGGGTCTATATAATGACTTCCGATGGCCCTCTATGGGAGGTTTGGTTGGCCTAAATCGATACCAATCCAGGATTTGATCCTCGGACTATGCGTGTGTGATAGCGCGCCTCTTGCCAGTGCACCACTTCTGTTTTGTGTCATGCTGAAAAATGTGGTGATTAGATCAAAGTTGAAATTGGAACTCAACTGGGGCATCGTTGTCGTGACGGAGATCTTAATTTGAGATCATCTGAGGATCAGAACATTCAGGCAAAAATCGCTTGCTCTGGGGTGGTTTGATATCCCTATCTTTAATTATTAAATTCCCTTGAATTACTTACACTCTGCTATAACTTAAGACGAATAAAACGTCCTAGACAACATTACTGTAACCGCTCTCATGCTCGAACTTCAACCAGGAACATTCTTTAGCTCATGACGTACGATTATCGATCGGATGACATAACCGGAGTGGCTCCATACGAGTGGGTGGAGCAGTCGCTTGTTGCTCTTCTCGACCATTCACCAGATCTTGCCAAGTATTTGATGATTGGTTTGAATCATTACGGTTATGAGTTCGTCGATTACAGTGCGCAACCAATCCACTTTGACAGGTTCCTTGATTCGTGTGTTTTGTAGTTATAGAAATTCATTTTTTGGTTTGTAGATATGTGGAATACGTGAAAAAGCCTGACAGCAAACTGCAGTGGGACTCGAAAGCAAAGGAACATGTTCTCAAGTTTGAGTAAGTAGAATATTTGCGCTTTATTGTCACGAACTCTTAACAAAACGAACTCCACAAATTTTTTGAATCAGAAATCAGATTTGATGTATATTGGATGTGGGGTAGCCGCTCATACTAAGCGATTAAGTTCGCGCGTACACACACGGTATCGCAGCTCAACAATCCACCAATCAGGTGCGGACACGGCCCACTTTCTGGCGATTTCGGGATCATTTTCTGCCTTGTTTCGCTACTGACAATGAGAACTGATGGGTGCAACTCTTTTTTCAGAGATTTCGAATAATAATGAGGGTTCAGTACCTCAAATTTGTTTATATATATCAGAGACCGAAAAGCGGGACGCGGAAATCGGAACGGCTACTCTTCTTCATTTTAGAGTCGAGTGAGATGATATATGCTCGCATTTTTTCTTCATATTTCTTTGAAAAGTCTAGCGCGCGAGAGTTTTGATGAAAGTTTCAGTTTAGACTTAATTTCATTCTCAGCGTCTCACCATTATTGACTTCCGTCTATTTTTATGTAAATACTTGAAGTAGCGCATAATTTTTTATTCAGATTAGCATCGATCGATGGTGAACTATCCTGTGTTTATGCTCGCCTAAAATTATTGATTTTTTTAGCAATACACAGATCTACTACCCGTCATTGACGTCCTTGGAGATGCGCCTGAACCTAGCCCGCAAATTTGGTGTTGGAGCTGCTATCTGGGATTTCGGTCAGGGCTTGAATTATTTTACTCAGGTTCTTTGAATGCTTTGTTAGTCAATGCTGCCTCCACGTGATTATGCGTTAAAATTATGAAATTTTACTAATTTTGTTTGTACCCATTCAATCGGATGTCACCAAGGGTGTATGATACTGTATGGTTTCAATTTCGGGTCATGTTAATTCTTGAGGGATTGTTTTATTGTTATAAATATATGTTAATAAAACATTTATCTATCGATCGACTGAAATATCTTAAGAACAGAGTAATGAATGTGCACGGACTACTTGTTTTTAAATTGAAAAAAAAACCTAGAAAGGTTCTGGAACGACGCCAAGAAAGCGGGCTCTTTTGGCCCAGCGCAGTTGATCGGTGAACTTTGCAGTCAGCCAATCAGGATGTGGTGCGTTAGGAACGAAATGGTCGCGTCGCGGTGAGAGGGGCGTCGCGCGCGAAGGAGTGTAGCAGGATGCAGCAGTAGGTAAGAAATACAACAACAAAAGTACTAATAGTAGAATTATGCATAAAATAATGATCGCATCTCGATTGAGCTGTATGAAGAACGCTAGAGCCGTAATAACGGCGAGTGAGTGGTCCGCGACAGCCGCGTGCGGCAAATCGATTACCGAAAATCGTTCCTAACGCCCGTCTCCCAGCCAATCACAGACCAGGATGTCCTCATGGAATTGAAGAACTACGTCGATGCTCAGCTTCCACACATAATACATCATTATTGACAGGCCATATGTCAATTGCTTTCATAAGAGTACACAAATCTCAAGTTCACCATGAGTGCAGTGGAAGATTGAAATTAAATTGATTCTCTGAGGATAATGTGATATAAAACAATATAACATAATGTAGCATACAGTTTGAAGTCTTTGGGTGTAGATCAATTCCGGTTCGGCATGCGCCCGCATTCGACTTTCATTCAGAATCGCAATGGGCTTAGAATGATTGCTTGGTCCATACATTGACTTAAAGGCACGGTTCCCGATAAAAAAGGTTACTGAGTTCTCCCTTTAGGAATACTCAGCGCCCCCCCCCCCCCCATGGGTGGTAGAAGGGATCCTCTCGCTCTCACAATCTCGGCGCTTAGGGCATAGTGGAAGCCCCGTTGTTGCCGTAGCTCGCTTTCCCGCCTATCGCCCGATGTCACGTCATCACGTCAGACGAGTGACGAGACAGTCAGACGAGTGACGAGACAATACAGATTGCAACTATTCGTTCTAGGACCCACACACAGAGTGATGAGTCGGTGTTCTTCTCCCATTCTTTTTTCCTCTGTTTTTCTTTCTGCTGCCGCGATCCCTTATTTAATTTCCCACTCCTAGAGGCTGAAAAAGGCGAGCTACATTTGCTGTTACTAGGGTTTTTTTGTTTATTTATGCTTATAAGTGAATGAATTTTGGCTCATCATTGTCTGTTATTCGCACCAGGACCCACACGCGCGCAGCGAAACACTCTTTAGCTCGTCCGGACGCCCCACTCTTCTCCATTTTTCTGGTTACATTATCGTCCAGCCCCTTTTCAACGGTTTTTCGAAGTCTTCTTTCACTTTGGAAACACCGATTCAAGCAGTTCCTTCACCTTCATCGCACTGTTTTCGATCTTATCTTCCCTTTTTCATCATAATCTGGATTACCCAAAATTATCGTGAACTGTGCCTTTAAGTTGATGTGCCATACTGCTAGATGACTGGGTTAAAGTCTCTTCGAATGAGTGCTTTTACTTTCCCAAACCAGTCTGGTTGATGCCATTTTACCAACCTAGATACTTCGTTGGCCCATGCTGAAGTCAATACGAGAGTCGCGCCATGCTTGTGACAGTGCATGACATTTGACTCGTTACAACACCACCTCTTCCTGGAGGACTGGTATCTTTGATAACCTACACCAAGGAAGTGAAACGCGAACCAACACTATAAAACTGCTCCATGAATGGCAGCAAAAAGAGTAATGAAATCCTGTTTACCATAATAGCACCTGGGGCTTCGTCTCTTTAGTCCTCCTCTCCATCCTCCAGTTCGGATCTCCATTGAGCCGCCGGCATCGTACTTGCCGTTTGACTCCTCGACTTCGTCGTCACCGTGCCGTCCCTCCTCCTCTCAGCTCGGATCATTGGATTCATGATCTGTTCAATATATGGGGCTCACCTATCGGTTGCAAGGCTTATCTCAACCCACACCCACCCTCTATCCCCGTCTTTCCTGGGAAGAGTTCCTCCCCGGTTTTGTAAGTAAGGGAAAAGGAATAACGAGGAAAAAGAAGCGAAAAAGGAAAACTCGAAAATCTCAAACTTACTTAACTTCTTGGAGATTTTGATGGATACCTCATGGTGATGAATCGTGAGGTGTCAAGAAGTGACGATGATATCTCGTTCCCATGTCTATGGTATGATGCTGGTATTTGTTTGTAGGGGTTGCTCCATGCCTGAAATTGAGTTCGCTGTTCATTTGCTGGAGTCGCACCTGCTGCCTTATCCGTTCCGACGGTCTTCGCCCTGCCGGCTTCTCGGACTACGATTTTGCCGAAGATCAATCATTCAGCAGTTGCGATGACGGTTTCGAGTGCAACCGAAGAAATTTTGTTCCCTGCCCGGCAGCGTTTCAGTGGACGGGCGACTTCGCTTAGTTGTCGTCGCTAGGACTCGATTGGGGTAATTAAATTTTAATACAATTTTACAGAATACAGAAGCGATTACAGAACCGTGTGTGCGTGAAAATACGGAGAACGTTCGTTGCGCGCGTCCGTCGAAAGTAGGTCACTCCGCCCGCTTCGCGCGCGGCGCACTCCGATGTCTCGAGATGACATTACAGTACCATCGAGTGTCAGTGAAGCGAGTTATTTGCATACGTCCGTGTTATCTTCTCTTTTAGGTGGCGGCTGTGGACCAAGCGCAAATCGTATGCCCCGCTGACAACTGCGACGTTTGTCAAGTATCGCCGCGCGCGACTGCTGCAGTGTGACCTAGTTTCGACGGACGCGTGCAACGAAGCGCACGCTGAAAATACGCATAATAACAGACTTTAATAACATTTTGTGACGTGAGAAAAACCAGTAATTGTGAAATCCTTCTCTCTTTGTTGTAATGTAATGTCATGTTGTTTGATCTTTTGGCGACGAATGGGCAATGCAGAGAACCTGCCTACCACCATTCCTTTGGGTTGGAAGGATCCTCTGGGTCTATTGGAACAGACAGCAATCTAGTCCTACACAAGAGATTGAAGCTCTTCTACTTGAAAAAATTGCTCCCCATGATTTTCTTCCGAGGTTCTAGAAGTACTTTGTAGTAAGGCGACGTGGTGTTTTTTTCATGACACAGAAATTCTTGAGAAGTTCCACACGTTCGATCTCAAGTGATTGTTGGCCACAGCAACAGCGATACAAATATTTTGACAGCTGCTCCTCTCAAAATTTGAACTTTGACGCTCTTAATTTTGCAGATGAAGTGCGACGGCTACGTAGAGAAACAAAAGAAAGATTTCCGTGAAAGCTATAGTCAGTGAGAATTGAACACTCAACTGACTCACCCATCGCGGAATCCCTTCGGGTGACGGAACTTCTCTCCGAACCCCCATGGGATGCGGCAGTGGTTAGGCGGCGGCTCTCCGTATCCTTCCACAGGGAATTCGAATCTTTCCCTCCACAACGCTCGATCGCGTGCGGCAAGCACGACACGCCGTTCGGGGAGAAGAAACCAGACTCGATCCCTTCCACCCAAAAACTTTGCTAATAAATTGTTCGATTAGGAAACGTTCCTAATTTTAAGCTCCTTTATATGCTCGCGGAGTACCCTTCCTTATCTGCGCAACTACCTTATTTCCCCGCGCTCGCTCTAGTGGCTGCTTTCATAGTCCGCGAGCGAGCGCGCGAGCCGTCGTCCGGCGGTATCGATCAAGATTCGACCAGGATAGATGGTACGAGGGCAAGTGGGGTCTCGGTAGTATAAGGGATAAGAGCACGGTCCCCGGAAAGGACAAGTGCGGGTTCGGGTCCCGTCCGAGGCTGGAGTTTTGCCCACAAATCGCTAACCTTGTAAGACCAAGATTCACTTGTTAACGAGGGGCAAGCGCCGCCCCCGGTCGCTCGCTCGCGGGCGCGAACTATGATAGCACCCAGTGTTGAAGAAAAGTGGCAACCCCTTCCCCCAGACTGCCTTCTCAGGAGGATTCTTTTGAACTCACCTATAAGAACAAGTGGTACATTCGTGTTACAGGGCTAGAACTTATTATTTTACACGTGTAATACTGTTAAAAGGGTACAGATGAAACTCAATTCAATACAATCTCGGACTCTTTACTGAACACGAATTTTTCAAAGTAAGGCTTAGATCAATGTGTGCAATACATATGGTTAAAACAAAACAGAACATTCACCCAACACTTTTCGCTAACGTTCAAAGGAGAATCGTTTTCGAGGTAAACATTAGAAAAAAAGAAGAAAATCGGCGGTTCTGATTGTCGATACTTTCATGGAATACTTCGTTGTAATTGATACTAACTCGAATCTGACAATGACAATTTTTAAAGCAGAGTGGTTCGGTTCAATGAAATGATGGTCAGCCATGGCTAGGAAGGGCCACCAAAACAGGAATGCAATCACTTGAATGGAGCATTTTTTTCTTCAGAAGATAATAAAGCCATTGATGCCTAGCCGAACAAACACCGTTAGCGAATGCAGTAAAGCGAGAAGTATGGGGTTTCTGTTGACAAACAACGACAAATAACAAGAGCATCAAAAGGAATTCTATTCAATAGATCATGACGATAAACCTTCATACAATGATAGTGCATGCACAATAGATGGATCTGCTTTGGCCCCCTCCTTGAACTCTTCCAACGTCAGCTGTGCATCATTATTCTAAAACTTATTTATTATTTATTTATTTATTAAAAGACATGTGAAACACATGGTGAACGTGATAACATTGAAATAATATTATTTCAGTCGGTACGGTGTCGGTAATGAACCATGATATCTCTATTTACGGAAACTTTTGCTCTTGATTTACTAGAGTTTTAGGTAAAAATTTAGGGGTGTGGTGAATTAAGAACGAAATGGTCGCGCCGCGGTGAGAGGGGCGTCGCGCGCGAAGGAATGTGGCAGGATGCAGCGGTAGGTAAGAAATACAAGGACAAAAGTACTAATAGTAGAATTATGCATAAAATAATGATCGCATATCGATTACGCTGTATGAAGAACGCTAGAGCTGTAATAACGGCGAATGAGTGGTCCGCGACAGCCGCGTGCGGCGAATCGTTTACCCAAAATCGTTCCCAACGCCCGTCTCCGCAATTCGCCTCCTGGAGGAATCTGGGGCAACCGACCCTGGAGCGATTTAAGTCTTGGTTTTTTAGGGAGGATAGAGATCCTAGTTTCGATCCCCTACAATGCGTGTGTGATACTGCTTCACTTGCCCCTAATAAATCTCTGCCCTTATTTTAGGATAAAGTTAGTTGACAGGCTCATTTATTTAAATTTTTGGGATTACCTGGTTTGACAGTTTAATTTTTGATGGGGTATCCATCGCCAAGTGCTGCCATGGTCACGAAATTTTCAGTTTTTCAAGAATTTTCGCTTAATGCCTGAGACCCTCCAATTTATAACCACTTTTAAAACCCAATAAAAATTATAAAAATTTAGTAGAATTAATCAAATGTTGCATGACTTCCTATATTGGGAGGACAGCGCATCGAACATCTCAATGGAGCAATTAATTTCTGCTCCTTTTTTCGGATAGCATAAGTTTCTGTCATGTCACTGCCGGGTACCGACCTTATCCATCATTCGGAATATCCGATCCACTCGTTTTTCTGGTGTACTCTCTTCATCCGGTATTTTTACACTCGATCCAACCATTTTATATATGGAATCGACAATTGACAGCATCTCATCACGGGTAATAAAACCGTCATTGTCGAGATCATACAACTTGAATGCCCCTGAAAAGTTGGAAGGCTATTTATGAAGTGCCCCTTGACTGGGAATGATAAAAATGAAAGGATGAAAAAGAAGGACTGAACGTACAATGTAATTTCTCATCGAGATTCCCCCGTGACGTTATGGACAAGGCTCGAATGAATTCATGAAATTCGATCGCTCCATCCTGAATTAAATGGATTGTGATGGCCTGATTTCATGTAATCCACTTAGACGAGGGCCTAAGCCGGATTGAGCTCATCCGAGACCACAAGTCAGCTCATCAGTCAGTTATAGCGAAAACAGACCTTGTTCTCATCGAATACCTTGAAAACGAACGAGGCAAAATCGGATGGATCACCTTGTGGAAAGAATTGTTTGTAGATCTTTTGGAATCCCTGTAAATAATAAATTTGAGTGATCTACTAAAAAGTTATCAATGTTGTAACTAATGTTACTAATGTTTTCACTGCTCCGGTGGACATGTGTGTTATGGTAGGACTTCACTCGGAACGTCGACCGAATAAAACGGTCCTACTATGAAAAACCTGCATGGCAAGGCCGTATACGGTATGAGTAACAAGCCCATGTTCAAGAAGACCGGATAAACAACTTTTTACTTGTTGATAATAATTTTACAATACAGAAAGTACGTTGCTAGAAGCTGTGGGATGAGTGAGGGTGATCAAGACGGTCCCCTCACTGGAAGCCATCACTTTCACTTCGTTCTCACTTCCTAATCCTCTTTTCCTCTTTTCACTTATCTTCAACATTTCTTTTCATCCTCAGTCCTCTCACAATCTCCTTAGCGGCATCCCATCACAACTGGCCTGAAGCTTTAGGCATGCTTACGTCGAGTCAGAGGCAACGGATTAGAATCCCGTGCACAAACACACTTCCATTCTCACTCCCGATATCAGAGCTGTGTACACGTATAAACAACTAATTAGATATGGTAGAATCTTACACGTATACATGTTTACTGAGTAGTATGAGTTATGCCAATAATCGGCAATGAATACACGCTATTGGTTCCTGACAGCAGTCCACCAATCACAGACGACCCTGGCTATCTCCCTGTCCTCGACACCTAGGGAACCTTTCAAAGAGAAATACCGGCTAACTGAGTTCCACTTTTGTTTTTACAACATTTTATCAGCACTGCCAGCTACTGGGTACTATTTCATTCACCAGACAATTATTTTCTCTGCACTTATGCAAAAAGTGTCTTTATTGGGTAGTAGCGTTGCATATAGAATAATAAAAAAATTGAAAAAAAGCTAAATTCAATGAGGGAATCGACCTTGTGATACTAGGAACCTTTATTGTGGTAAAAAACAAGTAAAAAAGAAGGCAAAGAAAAACTAAGAAAAAAGTAGAAGGGGAAAAAATAAAAATATTATGCCTTCAAACGGAATAAACATGAATTTGAGGAGAATATCTAATTACTCCTGTACAAGTGCTCGAGATCTAATCTGTTCCTACCGTAATGATGACTACAATCAATTTGCTCCCATTTTTGCATAAAAAAGTAATGTTTCAGTGAAAAATTGCAACAATTGATGATATCACTCACAGCTTCAGTGAGCATGCCGTTGGGGCAATCTCGTACGAACCCCTTGTACCATTGCTTGATTTCTTTTTCGGTAACTGAAAAGATGACAATCGTAATACGGTACATCGATGTTTTTTGAAAATGATTTTATAAATTGGTCAGTGTTCACTAAACCAGTACTACTACAAGCTTACTTAAGTGTTTTCGCTAAGAAGAAGCTTTAGACAGCAGACGTTGTAATTGCACCGCACTCGACAAGTTCGAAGACGGTGCTTTCCCAAGACTATTTTGCAGAT
Source organism: Haemonchus contortus (assembly GCA_000469685.2). Taxonomy (NCBI): domain Eukaryota; kingdom Metazoa; phylum Nematoda; class Chromadorea; order Rhabditida; family Trichostrongylidae; genus Haemonchus; species Haemonchus contortus. The sequence continues at coordinate 3,659,841 of LS997567.1, read as the reverse complement.
AGCTATCAACTGGTATTGACTATCTGGCAATTATAAAGGATAAGGTCTTTCGACGTTAATCAAACCCGTCTGAGGAAGGCGCCACCGCATTCGACTCTCATACAAAATCGTAGTGGCGGTTTGAATGGGTATATGGCCTATACAATGATTTGTGGTGGCCAGCCGATGTAGAAGTCAGTGCTTTCATCTTCTTAGACGAGTCTGTTCCCACCTAATCAACTTCGGGGAGGTGAAATTTTTGCTTGGTCTAAGCAGGTGTCGATCCGGAACTCGAACCCATGACCATGCATGTGTTATAGTGCGCCACATGCCAATACACCTGCCACAGTGCAATAATTATAGGTTCTAGATTTTTATTCAGAGAATGATTCTTGCAAATTAATCAACTAATAAAGGCCTGAAAGAAGGTTTATGTTGATCGGGCATCATTGAGTACTCTTGGATGGCTTGAGTAAACCATAATTTCTATTTAGGGTAGTATGCTTGGCGCAACGGTTGGAAGCGGCATGATAGCACGGATTGGAGAACGGATCCAGCCTCCGCCGGTAGTTCTCGACCCTTGATCGAAGTGTGATTTTGAAACAGAAATCCTCGTAAAGGAACTCTGACAACGACGAAATACTACAGGTGTGAGCAATATTACTATCAAACTTTGTACCCTTCATAAATGATTCCATTTTGAGAATTGAAAGCATGGCGCAATGCAAGGGGAAGCAATCATGGACAGGTGATGCACTTTCTTACCCCCTGCTCGAATGCCTACCCCAAAGCTATAATCCTCCGTGAGAAGTGATAGAAGCGGCTCCCTTGTTATCTTTCGAGGAAATGGGATTCCTCCTGCACTATCGGAACCCATGGTCAAAAGCATTTCGTAAAATCGAAGTAAAACTGGTGGATATGACGCCAAAGTAGAGCACCATCAAGTGGTGCCACTGGTGCCTCAATTGCCCACACATTAAATACCTAGTCAGATCTCATTCATCTCTTTGGGGCCGGTTTTTGGGATTACTTAATAGGTACCTGGTCTGCGAGGAGGTGGTCTGACCAGCTGGCAGATTGATTGAACCTGTCGAATAAAATGGATATGCATCTAAAGAGCCATCAGAGACATGGGTTGAGGTAGATGCATGGCGCATCTTAAAGAAGAGGACCAACTTTGAGCCATTTATGCTTTGTACTAGTCTCTTCAAGAACACCAACCCCTCCGCCATGGTGCAATAAACGATTGGCCTAAGTTAATGGCATTCAATGCTTAGCGTCTGAAAACTCGCCTCCCCGTCATCGTACATATTCCTCGTTCATTACGCAATTGGGTCGATATCTCTGCTCTCACTACACGAGCACAATCCTTGCATTAACAAGTTTGTTATAGTAGTAAAAGAAAGTGCCGGAACTCTTACAAGTAATCAACTCCCGAAGGAAACTAAGGAAAAGCCAGCGAACACGGAAAATCGCGTGAGAGGGATAGCGGTGAATCAGATTTCAATCAACTTGTCATGTTTTGATACCCCGGATAGAGTGGATGATGGGAAGGGAAAGGATGAGTCATTCTACCGTAGTCATGGCAAGATTCTGTAGTTTAACGTTTTCTGAATATCAGATATTTACACAAGCGGCTTGACGGAAATTATGTCCAGGAAATAAGGAATATATTAGTTACATGATATTAAATTTATTTCGACAGCAATAGATCTGATATAGGCATGCATGGTAGCAATCAACTGGAGCTTCCCGTAAGCCATGTGCCTAGGGATCTGTGATTGGTGATCACAGGCCAAACACCAATCATGGGCTACCGGGGCACACTCGAAAATCAATACCCGGGGCAGGAAGTAGCTTAAGCACGGATTCCACCTGACATTAATTAAGGGAAAGAGGTTCAAAAAACAACAATTTCTTATCAGCGTAGTATATGAGATAGTTGTACTCAAAAGTATAAAAAAAAAGTTGTATAGTAAGTACTCAAACTACAACTGTAACGGGACCAATTGTTTGTGAACTTTACATGCTTTTAAGTCGGGATTTAAGTGATTCATGCTTTCGGAATACTTGGAGTACGGATATTCCTTGCAAGAATTAATCTTGATAATTGATATTTAAGACTGATCCCTCTGATACTTGTTTGTACTACTACATTCGCGAGCAGCGCTAAGTGGTTCTCATAAATATGCCCCGTGTGCGTGCTGAATCCATAGCTAATCTCTTCACTCCTTCAGCGAAAACGACGACGACGACGCAACGGCCATATGAGAGGAGTATATCAATAATAATACTAGTATCCATCTACTAGTAATATAAGGCTTCATTACTGAAAACTTACAGTATGTTTGTTGAGCCAGTGATTTGAGCTGTTCTTGTTTCAGCTTACTGCCTGCTTTGCCCATTACCTGCTGACGAAATTCATTGAAATGAAGAAACTGTAACAGAAGATATTAAATTGTAAATGTTACTCTCAAAAGTGTTAGCAAAGGAATGAACACGTTCAGCCATCAATCAGCGAAAGAAGAAAATTAAAGAAAAACGCCATCTTCACAAAGATTCCGGGCTGATGGAGCTAATAGAAGAGGAACTCGAACTGAGAAGCAAAATGTGTTACCGAGAAGTTAGCTAGGGCAATTCGGACTGGCCATAAAACAGAGACGAAGTGCCCATATGAATTTATGTAACGACCAGTAAACAACATTTATTTGATGCGATTTTGAAAAAAAAACTTCTCAAAGTGATGTTGAAGGAGAGGCAAAGGAATGAAGAGGAAATCAGGATGTATTGGTGAGATTGACGAGTAAACACACTTCAAGTGATAAGCCATGCCATGAGTCTAAATGTGAAAAAGGCGGCCGGTGTCATGGAAACGACATCCCGGAAATGAAACAGTGAAAGATGAGGGAATGACGGGAGGAAAAAGCTGTCAGAAAGGTCGGGCAATGAGTGCATATCCGGGGCGGCCCCTCATAGAGTAGCCCCCAGAGTCATCTGGACAAGATCATGTGAACAACACATGTAATATACAAGTAAATATTACTAGTAATGATAATTGTAAAGGAATTTGTAAAGGTTTGTATGAGTAAGAAGAACTTACTACATAACTATGCAAGTCAAGAGGCAAGATCGATCTAGTAAATGTTGCCAAATGGCAATCCCATCTTGTTTTGATGAGCGCTCTTTCCTCTCCTCCGTTCGGAAAGCGGGGATTGTTTGGAGGAGGGGGAGAGAGTGGATTGCGTGTCAGGGAAAACTGTCTCCCCCCACAGAGGAGACCGAGGGGAAATCGCTTATCGTCGTTTCTACGGGATTCTGAAGAGGTTTTCGAACGTGTAATAATAAATGAAGGCAATAAATCGCTTCTGAATCATCATGTTATTGTGAACACCCGACAAGACGAAAGACAAATAACAAATCGTCTGAATGAGAAAATGTTGCTGTTTCGAGTTAAGTGATGTAGTTTGCTGAACGATTAACATTTACCATGAAACAGCACGATGTAATCTCATTATCATTACTTTCAGACACATGGCGTATTAAGCATGAAACGATTTCTAGGTATTTCTGGCTTACCAATTACGCCTTTTTCATTGCAATCTAATTAGGCTTATTTTGCACAGTATAGCCAGACATAGGGTAAAAAGGAATAATCAAGTACATTATTATGTCTACAGTACCCCACACGAGTTCTGAGCCCATAAAAATCGAGTGGTAGTTCTATAGTGGCGCATTTGCCAACTCGCACTTATTGATTAGTGAGAGTCCGCCGCGCCGCTCACCTTAGTCGCGCCGCGTTGCCGCCGCCTCTTTTTCATTATTTGCTTGAGAAAAATGTAGAGTTCTAGAGAGAATTCCGATATAATAAAAAGAACAAAGCCAAGAAACAGAAAATACAAAAGTATTGGAGCAACTGCTGAGTCGCTGATGAGAAACAGAGGCTAAATATTGAAATAACAGCTTGCCAGAGATATTGGTTGTAAAGGGCCATGGAGTACGAAACGGCAAAAAAAATCAAAATAGGGGAATAAGAGGAATTAGATTTTTTTTTCTCCTAAAAATGGTCTCGAAAAGCCTAGAAATCTTTGCAAACAAGCATTTTCCCGTTGATCTGAAGAACAAACATGTTCCTTGTAGATTTGCTTTGCGAAATGAAGCTTTCCCACTTCACTGAGACATTTCCGCCTTCGATTTGGCAAACAATCCTAGTCTATGTAGATCGGCCGACAGAACTTGATGGGGGCTAAGATTAAAGACAGCTTGATCAGCTTAGATTGTCAGTTGGACCAGAATTTTGAAGGAGAGGGAAGTTCAGTTTATCAATTTCATGACATCTCTGAAGACCAAGGAGTCGGATATGGAAAAACTTGGGTGGACCAAAAGTTCATAAGAACTTTCCCCAAGAGTCCAAAGTCGCGCCGTGGTCTGCACCTAATCAGAATCCCTGGACTTGAGCTTCCCAGTGGTTCTCAGAAATTATTGAGTTATGCAAGGCTTTGTACAGAACCTACACTAAGAACTTCCAGTCCTCATAATTACAAGTAGACTTTACTTTGTATCCCTTACAGTTGAAGTTACAAAAAACAAACCCTTCTAGGCTTAGCAGGGGACGCTTCGACGCAAGGGGACGGAGCTGAAAATGACAGAGGATTCGGGGGCGTGTTATGGATGGTTTTGACGAAATGGTACCATTATGATGGACGGGTCAAATGAAGAAATGGGAAAATGTGAGGGATAGAAAAAACGTTTCAGAAAGAATAGGATAGGTTCTACTTGAATTCCGGTCAAATTTAAAATTGCCTTTTGAGAAAGGAAATTTCGTGGATCGTGGAGAGTTGCGAAACGAACGACCATTCTTCTCAGAGTTATTGAACTTTCAAGAAAAGGTGAAAAAAGGTCCAGCCAAGGATCATTTTGCAGGTGCAAATCTTAATTTAGAACCAATTTTAGATAACTCAAAAAAAAAAAAAGAAATTGCCAGACGACCATGCGATTCTTTTTCAGAGCAAAAATTCGAATACAAAGTATTATACACTGCAGACACTTGATTCCGTTAACAGCGATCAATAATGTACTCATTCCGTGACCATCGATCAATAATCGTGCACACAAATGGATCACCGCCGATAGCAAATGAAAGTTTCGAGCCGTCCAAATCGGAATTTCGAGTACTTTCAGCTAATGACTTCAAACTTATTGCGTGCCTGGTATCTATCTCATGCAATCAGCTGTTTAATTAAATCGGCGTCCTGGAAGTTATAGAATCCGACGCGATTCGCAAAGAATGAGGAACTGGTAATGAATCTTGCCTGAATGGAGGGACAACGCCTTTTGGCTCCGAACTTTCACTGCCCTATCTTTCCGGAAAGTTTCAAGGGTGTAGAAAAATTGGTGCTCTTTTCTGATAGCAAACATTAAGCATGTAGGCTTTAAATAGAGATTTGGATTTGGAAGTAAACTGTAGAGTTAATGAAGAAGTAGAAGAAAATTTCAAATGAAAACGAAATGGATACGAAACTTCTTTCTGAGGAGCCTTTCTCCTTCCTACTTTGACGATGTCGTTCAAAAGAACCATCTCTGGCTGAATGCCCAAAACAACGGCTCTATTGAGTTAGAAAACCGCTAACATCGTCAAATTGAACCCCAGAGGCGACACATGGCCAGAACAAGAAATATCACTTTGGGAAGGGCTTGAAATAACTGGTAATGGATCTATGGAAAAGAAGAATTTTAAAGGGTTCCATAAATAGAAGAGAACGGCATGAGGCTGAAACTCGAGTTTGCCGTTTTTCTTGGCTCGGCAAACTTGGGAAATGAGCAGTTTCAAGTAAAGTGGTGGGGGCGGAAAGTTCGTGAGAGTTTTCCTTGAGAGCTGGATCCAAAATAGCCGCTCAGTTTGCACCTAATCAGCCTCTCAAGCCACGAGCACTCCCAGTTTTGGAAATTCTTGAGATTTGCTCGGTTTGAAACAAAAGTACTGCGGTACTGACTCAACTGGTTTCACCTCTGATGACCCCAACCAATTTTTACATATGTATTTTTTCAAGAAAGTCAATGGAGTTCAAGTGGAACAAAACGACCACGTGGGGCCCTGAAGAAGGAGTGTGGTGCAGTAGGAACGAAACTGTCGCGTCGCGGCGAAAGTGACGCCGCGTGCGAAGGAATGTAGCGGGATGCAGCAGTAGGTAAGAAATACAAGAACAAAAGTACTAATAGTAGAATTATGTATAAAATAATGATCGCATTTCGATTGAGTTGTATGAAGAACGGTAGAGCTGTACTAACGGCGAATGAATGGTCCGCGACGGCCGCGTGCGGCGAATCGATTAGCCAAAATCGTTCCTAACGCCCGTCTTCTCTGAAAAAGGGATAGAGGGGCGTGATCAAGGAAGACTTTTAGGAAACCATGAAAACAGGAGAAGGTGCCGTAGAGAGGAACAAGTGGTTACGACTCCTGAGAACGGCGGACCACACTAGTGGGAGGGACCAACGCTTGGGAGAAAATGATCTAGGAGTATTACCCAAATCATGAATTGAGATTTCAAGCGAAGCTGAACATGAACGTTTCTTCCTGGACGACACCGAAGTTTCAAGTTCGAGCTCGAGCTTGACGTCCTCAGTTTTTATGGTTCACAACGGCTCTTCAAAGGACTATTACAATGCATAGGGTAGATTTACAGAAACAGAAAACCACAGAAACAGGATCCAAACAATGAAAAAAAGCTTGACATAGAGTCATACAACAGCGTAGACTATCCAGAAAACTCATCAGCTATGGTTAAAACGCCTTTCAGTCTGTAGAGATACTGTATTACCATGAATATAGGTCCTGAGTGGAACACAAACTAACAACACATACTGTAAGTAGATCAAAACGATGAGGGGATTTCAGCAATGTGATGAACTCCGAAATCGGCCGTTTTCACGGATTATTTACTCCTAGGAGACTGGCCATAGAATGATTGATGACAGGACATATGTTGTTTCATGGGATTTGTTCTATAACGCCAGTAGACCTCATTGGAGGCTGAACAATCGGCGAAATGAATGCGAATTACTTGTAAAGCTTTCAAGAAACGGTAACTTTCATGTAATATGCAGTAACTACTTCCAAACACCTTCGCCTCCTACATACAGCTGTCACCTGGTGTCCAAATGTCATAACAACAATAGAGGAAGTAGAAGTAGGCACATTAATTGCCCCTGTAATTGAGTGTTAGCAAGCTGGACTACAAGTGGCAGGAATCGTGGCAGGACCGCCCTTGCTCTTTGACCATTGACCAAACCTTTTGATCTATCAAGAACATAGTTTTATGTAGAGATGCAGTCAAACTACTGACAAGTAACCCCTTCTGTCATGCGCATAAGTAATCTACAGCTAATCAATAATAAATGAACTTGACAACTTTGACGAACAACCGAAAACTAGTAAAACTCGAACTTCAGTTGGATGAGTTGCGATCGATCCAGTCTTACGGATGACTCGTCCGAATTCGTACGAAACGATTTCTTAGCTCGTGTACCAGTCAATCTACCGGTAAGCCTACCAATTTTACTTTTATGCTTCGTTTCAAGCTTAATTTTGAAGCGGGAATTATCTCGGTCAGACCCTTCATCTAATAACAGTCCCTGGGAGACTTAATTGCAGGTCTTGTTTTCGATAATTCCTGCTTAGACCCATTTCACTAATTAGATGGCAGAGAGCAGAAGGGGAGAAGTTCAGACGCTTGCTGAAATACTTAACAAACAGCTTCTGAAGAAGGCTTTGTTGATGGTAATGAGTAGTCATGGCGACCGGACGTAAATCCCCGAACGAATCCACCCACTACTTTCTATGGGGCTCAACATAATTCATCTACATCATATCGTAATCATTTTGAGGTTATGAGTTCTGTGGGGTTGAGGGATAGGCACGACATATGGCGGGCCTACTGCCAACCGTAAGCAGACATAAGACAAGGCATCAGATACAGGGCCTTATTACGGTCCCCAAAGGCAAAAACTACTGTCAGGATGGATAGGCCGAGACCGCAAGATTACCATTCGGTCCAATACTGAATTACAATGAGTTACTCGATTAAAAATGACAATTACTACCTACAGGACTTCCTGGAGGTTGCTGGTAACCAGCAGAACCGACGAGGAGCGGAAATCTACGGTATCCCTCTATGAGCGACTTTTTACGCTCCATGGGGTGTCCAAGAGTGGAGTATGGTAGTGGTACTGGTAAAGGGCTATCGACCGGATCTGGAAATCCGTTGACAACCGGAAATGGTCAACTTTACCGACATTCGAGCCAATATACCACAAAGTGGCCGATTTGGAGGGGGCCGATAGCCGTATAAGGAGCGAAGGAAATAGCCTCAATAGCCGACATGAATTGTTTTTGGTCATATATTACCCGCTAAAATCTTGCCCCATTCGTTCCCTTCACTTTCAATCACGCCCACGCCCCAACAACGGGGCAGTTTCTTCGAGCGTTGAAGCGTTTCTTTCCTTTCGAGCAAAACGTTTCCGTCATCCAAGACGACTCTTAGGCATATCGACGACTGTCAGTGCTATGATTTCACTTTGAGAGGGGATCAGAGTCCGTCCGAGCAAAAATGAGAGGGTAGTGAATTGAGGGCCGCCGAAAAAGTCGAGAATATTCCACTTGATGTTCTCAATGAGGCTTTCGTTGGTCGGTCTGGCTGCAGAATGGTTCCCAAAGTGGGAGGGAGTAAAAGTCGAGTCAAAAAGCCTCTTTTATACGCATCACAGAGCAAGATTCAAAGCGTCGAAGAGTCGAGTGACACATAGATTAGGAATGTGCGTATTTGAGTGCGTGTCTGAGCGCTAACACACGACAGCCAAATACTTGAATATGAAGAGCATGAGACTCAGTTTGTGCCTCCACCCCCGTTCATGTAAAGCCCTGAACTGAGAGAGGAGTTATGGGCAAGAAGGAACACAGACATCAGTAGTGTGTGTGTTTACAAGTAACTCAGAGATAATTAATAAGACGTGCCTACTCCCCTCATGGGTGTTTTCTGCCCGCCCATTAAATCAGTGCGGCCGACTGAGAAATATAGGATGTGAAAACTGAGAAAAGCTAGCCAAATGAAGTAAATGAGCGGCCACCCGAAGACGAGGGGGGTAGAGAAAATTGCTGCTACAGGAAATAGCAGGTGCAGCCGCCGTTGTCTTGTGAGACCGCTTCAGAGGCCCTCGTTAATAATAGGATTAGGCCGGTCACAGGACAAGAAGCCTGAACCAAAGTTGAACTAGTAAGACATACTTCAGGACGACACCATATATCACGGATATTGTAGTGAGTTCAAGGGTGTCCTTACCCCGGTCCTCGGCTAGATTTGGAAGTCGATGGCCATATGGGCAAATCTCGTGGTTGAAGAGTATAATGAGGTTGGGATATGGAGCGCTTGTCAACTTCTCATAACGAACCTCTCGGGGGGTATGGATAGCAGCAGCTTCACTGCTCAAATGTCTCGACGAAATAGGACATATGTGAAAGCTCTGATGGCAACAAAAGTTCAACCAACTTGGTTCGTTCGTAGAATTCGGAAATCAGCTGCGGAAAACTTAGGACTGAGCGGATATTGAGGTTCCGGGGTAGGACCACCTCCTCGAACTGCACTTTGCACTTGACCATTATGTAAGCGAACCCCACCACCTAACACCGGAAAATGACGGTTTTGCTGAAGGCACAAATTGGAATGTCAGGAAAAACCCTATAACTACTATTCAACGAGCAAAATCATAGATATGGCATGTTCCCATCGTCGTTACACGAATGCTCTCATTGCTCCAGGTCCCGCCTTCAAGTTTTCTTTGTTATAGCCCGTGATAATTGGGGCATTTATAGTTTCTCCCTTCCTTTCCTTGAATGCCTACCTCATGGCCATTATTGCGGAGTCACTCCCGTCCACAAAGTCCCGGAGCAGGAGCAGGACCGGTCCTACTCGTTGAGAAGTCAGAACTCAACACGATGACCTTTTGAGAATATCAGAAGTCCCAAAACTCGCATATTTGGTCCAGTTCGTAGAGGGCTATGCAGCTTTGAGTGAACTTGAGCTCGAAGCAGTCATTACCTATTTATTAGTTTCTTGGGGTGCCCTCTAAATCCCTTTCTGAGCCTATGCTTATCGTTTATGCATTTGCTCATGTCCACGTGGATATCAAGTCGTTGTAAACCGAGAACGAGAATACTTGTAAGTAATCACACAATATGAAGCCATGATGTGGTTATGATGAAATAAGAGCGGCACACACAGGCACTTATTCAATTATAGGGGCCTGAATAGGCTCGACTTTGCAAGAGCCAGACAAGCGTGGTGGCAGTTTCTGTAACTTCTCCAGTATGATATTAACTTTGGAGGTCAGAAGTGGTATGGCCTGACACGTGTAACCCCGAAACTGGTCCAACGGCTTCGACAATGTAACAAGTAATGATCTAGTAAGGGACCGTTTGATAAGGAGTAAACCAAAACCGGTTCACGGTTCAACGGGTTCAATGCAGTAACAGGTAACGTTATAGGTTCAACAGATTCAACATAGTAAAAAGTAATGTCTAGGTAGTGCAGCTTGATACAAGTAATCCTGAAATCAGTCTAGGATGTTCGGTTGAGTAATAGGGACCATTCAAGGTCATTGGTTTGCCAAAATTGATCCAACGGGTTCAATAAAGTAGAAGTAATGGGCTAGCAGATAAGGCTCGATACGAGTTACACTTAAATGTTCCAGCAAGTTCAACAGAGTAACAAGTATCGCACTAGGTAGTATAGCGTGATGTGAGTAACACCGAAATCGATCTAGCGGTTTCGATTAAGTTAGAGGGATCATTCGTTTGATGAGAATAAAATCAAAATGGATCCAACGGGTTCAATAAAGTAGTAATGCCCTAGCAGACAGCGGGAGTTACACCTAACAGGTTCAACGGTTCCTACAGAGTAACAAGTTCCAGGTAGTAGAGCTTGATGTGAGTAGCCCCAAAATTGATCCAGAGGGTCCGATCGAGTAACAAGTAATATTTTACCACATAACATCGCTGGTCTAGTTATTACGACTTGTTGACCATCACAAAGGGGTCTATCATTGAAGATAAGAGTTGGTGGGGAGTTACTGGTAGATTTTGTCTCAATAAACAAAAAAAAAACAATCCAATTTCACCTACTACACTACAGAGGCAATTGTAGAGGATTTCTTCATGCATGAGCAGGCATTACACCCAGATAAATTATTTATATAAAAAAGGGAATGCCGATATTTATTGGATTATAGACCGGATCCTCACGCAATGGGTGCAGCAGCAGAGTGTATGTGTATGTGACTGGAATGGAAAGAAGTAGTCAGTGAAGAAGGCATGCCAGCTAAAAGGGCATCTGCCCTCTTTTCAGTATTACCGATAAAAAGATAACAAAATAAAGTTGAGAGTTTGCAAAGGTTTTCTAGTAGATTGAATTATTTGACGTCAATTTCAGTAACGAAATCGACTTCAACTAGTATAGGATTAACTGCAAAGGTCAGAAAGAAAGTGTGATTTGTGTTGCTAGCCAGTAACACTGGAATTAGTCTAATAGATGGTTCGATCCAGTAACAAGTATTTTCTACCATATAGCTTGGTTTAACTGGATATTACAGCTCTATGGCCATCACAAAATGGTCATTTCGAGTGAATGGCTAGCAAAAAAATGATCACAAAATTTTATTGCCCTCATTGTGATGTGACGAAACAGATTTTGTGATTCTGAAAGCCGGGAGGAAAGTTTTGGCTTCTGGCCAAGGCTGGGCTGACCTTCAATGAGGTTTCAAGTATAAACGGGTGAAATAGCCCGAAGGTAGAAACTTGTCGTGTTAGGGATGATTGAAGAGGGAAACGTGGGAATGACTGATTCCTGGCCTCGAAGTGTGAATGAGGAACAGCTCCCGAGTGAGTGATTTGTCAGGCAATTCTGAGGGCATTCCTAGACGTCCGCATAGGGCTGGGCTGGACTTACTTGTAGATAGGATTCATTTGTCTTTTATATATGTGCATTGAAAAACGGATTGAACCATAAAATGGCTTCAACCGGCTGTCGGCCCCCCCCCCCCCTCCGCCTGGAATACGCTAGCTGCCTAGGCCCCCATTGAAAAACAAACGAATTACTCTAGCCGGTAGACATAGAGCTTTTACGTCAAAAGACCCCGAAACCGAAAGCGATACTTCCCGGCTGCCCAGCAGATGTCATCTGGGTCGAATAGCGCTAGCTGCTTGGTCTCGAAACTCGAATTAATCGAAAGTGCATACGTTTGCATTTGTCGTTGACTTGTCTGCCTGCGACATCAAAGTCATCACTAATTGGCATATATTCAGCTAGTTTTAATTTAACTCCGTATTGGACAGAAAAGGTGATTAGCCATGAAATTGCCTGAACGATGAGGGACGAGAAGGGAGGGATGGCAACTTTGTGCCACTGACTGAAAGCGGCAGAAGGAGGAGGAGCAGGAGGGCCGTAGAGGGAGGCTCAGAAACCGATATTTTCTCGAAAAAATCACGAATGGAAAAGTCAATGGGGCAGCATTTTTACTGGAAATTTTGCTGTTTCACCATGCTCCCTTCACGGTACATGCATCTGGAATTTGAGCAATTCCTCGATTTCTCGTCCAAAATAGACTTTTAATTAAACATTCGTTCCACTGAATCTCGTCCAAGTACACATTTAACAAAGAGCTCAGCCCCCAAATATGGTTCGTCATACTCGTCCTCAAATTGGAGGTTCTTCACTGTTCTATCTGATTAGCCACTATGTTTCTAGATGAAACCGCACAAAAAAAGTTTTAGAACCTAATTCACAAGCCATTGGGGCTGGTTGGAATTACCAGGTTCCCCATGTCCCCCTCCTGACACGACTTATATGGGGTAAGCAGTTGGTCAAGGAATCCACCCTACAAATCATATTTCACCATTTTAGAAAGGGTGCTTTCTGAGAAAGGCATTTTGTATAGGTTTATCCGTGGGAATTGGAATTTCCAGCTGTCCATTCCATTCCAAGCCTTTTTTTTTTGCAATTTGGGATAAGTCTCTTCATTTTGACGATTAATTGCTGGAAGGGAAAATGGGGTAGTGGTACGGTGTTGGCAATTTCTTCACCAATATGGCTCTTCCTATAAAATATCAGACAAACCAATCAAGCCCTCTACCCCTCTGGACACCACACTCGTCTGGGAAGAAGGAAGCATAGGCTCGTACATCGGCTGGCTACCACAAATCATTACATAGGCCACCTACAAAGATTCTGAATGGAAGTCGAATGCGGGGCGCATCCCAAAGCAGTATAGATTGATCCTCAAAAAGGTTTATTCATTATTTTTTATGCATCTTTCTATCCCACACCACGAATGCTCTTTGAGATGCTGTGCTTTTGAGCAAATCCCCCTCGCACCCTACTATTGAGCCTCTAGTAGTATTCGTGGGTTGCTCGGAAGCCCTGATTCAGGGGTGTTTGCCGGGACCCATCTGAAGATACAGTACCTCTTTTTCAAGCCTTGAAAGGAACATCCATCAAGTGGAGAAATTGGTCGCAATATAAATTTACAGCCTTAAAAAAATACCGATTAGCTTTCATCTGTTTCAAATAGAAGAAAAACTATGAAAAATTCCGATAAGCATCTGGAATCGACATTTAATCAAATGGAGCTGTTCAAGATTTTTAATGTCATATAAAAATCAAGCACATGTATCAATAACTACTCGAAATCTTGCAAGACAGCTGTCTGTCTAAATGAAGGGCGGCGATGGGACTTTTTTGACGATCCAAGAGGACTTGAAAAGAATCGAATGAAACCTCATACTGTATTTGAGTTGAGTTTCACTGTCTCTGCGAAAGCTCGATAGATATACATGGCATACCCTGGAACCATGAGGTCAAAGAGTTACTCATAGGGCAGGGGCTAAAATCCAGCTTTCAAGGGGCTGATATGGCAGAATCGAGCAGGAAAAACAGGAAAAATCATAAAAGTAGGATATAAAGAAACATAAGGAATGATGAGAAATGGATGAAAGGCATATTCACGGGAGTAAAGCTCAATAGCTCCATTCAAACGATACGTGCTCAACTCTCTTTTGATTTGCCTACTGCTAGACCATTCAAGCTTGTACTCAAGCACAGCCTCCTACTGTGCATGGGTGCATATATAACCTATTAAAAAACGGAAAAATTAGGATTTTCCTATGTTATGTTGTTTATTACGCTGCCATGGCAAGCATAATATAAAAAATAACAATCTTTGGAACCAACTCAAATAGCCAAACAAATACATGGAACACGAACAGACGAACAGCTCCGCCCACATGAGTGCAAACTCCGCCCACTTTGGAGATTGAATGGACGGTACGTAAACATACAATAAGGAACACGTAAAATATAGCAAATTGTATGACTCAAACGCCAGATATAAAACAATTACGAAGAACAAGTGGTGAACAGCGAGGATTCATGAAAGCTTATACTGCCACTGCCACGTTGTGTTTGAATTCAAGCAAGGAATCCAAAATATTCATGTTTTTTGTTACCTTTTTGCAGAGACCAGCCGCTCTAGATGAGACGTTTCTGGCTCTTATATCTAGAAAAATTTCTGCGGTTCTAAGTCATATAAAGCAAATTTTTGTAAATACAATGGAATGTGTAAGTGAGTGTACGAAATGGCGTTCCCATGGACACCCTTTCACCCCCTCCTCAGAGTCCACTTCATTACAACGTGTGTGGAATCATTGGAGCGCGTTTAGAGATCGATGTCGAAGAGAGCAAAAGCTGATTAATCGAACACTTTGAAAACAGCGAATGGACTCTTGTGTGTACTGGAATCCTGGGCTTCCAACGGGGTTTTGATAACAAAAAAGTGACAGCAAAATGATTCATTTGTTGGCGAAATCGGAGTAAATCATCATCGAAAAGCCCATGAAAATCAATAACTGTGAAGTATTTTACTGTTGTTTTGAGTGGTATCCAGTAAGTAGTAACTTGTCAGCGAAGCTTCACGTTATTCAGATATAATGGGCTTGAAAAACATCCCACAATCGGAAGTGAATGTGTGAATATGCCAGACGAGGAACAAAATGGCCAGTCCGCCTTCCTTCCTTCGTTCCTTCACCATGTCAACGGATGAGATATATGTAGCAGTTTGATGTCTGGTAACTGCCATACTACTTAGAACTCACCCAAGAATGAGCTGTTGACAGCTAGGCTGAATAAGATTGAGTGACGACTAGGCGAGAAGATCGAGCTCGGGAAATTATTATGACGACGGGAATCCCCCTATCGAAAGAGTATAAAGGGTATGGGAATCTCCAGGACCTCTTAAGTAGTACTCGTGAGAGTATTGAATTTTAGAAATTTGCGTTCTATATTCACCCTTTTCAAGAGGTCGTCATAGCGCTGGCGAGATGGTGGGCAAAGTCTTTTGGTGTTGATCAGTGCAGTTTGCAGTATGCGCCCTGCACTCGACTTCCATTCATAATCGCAACGGCGCTTTTAATGCCTATGGGACCTATACAATGACTACTGTGAATGGTCGATGTACAAGTCAGAGCTTTTATCCTCCCAGACCAGTCTAGTACTAACCAACTGACTCGGAGGGTGGAAGGTTTGGTCCGGGATTCGATCTTTGGACCACGCATGTGAAGAAAAAATAAAAAATATCAGCTTGAACTTAACAGAAGTGCACTGATGCTAGCTGGGAGTGCCTCAAGTGATTCACAGTTGTACTCTGAGAAGTAGTTATATGGTAAGGATCCGGGATTCGATCTATGGACCCTGCGTGTGTGATAAAAGGCACCATTTGCCGTTGCACCACCTCCACCCTGAAACTCCTGATTGTACTCAAAAATTGGGAAAATAGAATTGGTTGCAGGAAGTTGTCAGGTACCGACTTTCTCTGAGAGAGAGGAATTTCAAAATTGCAGAATAGAAAAAAATTCAAGTCTTTCAGGTCTCCGGAAAGGACATTATTGAAGATATATGATGCCAGTATTGAAACGGAGCAGCCAATTATTTCGAGCACAGAGAAGTTTCGGTTATTCTCTGTGCTGATATACTTGAGTTTCGAAGAAAACCGCTCCTAATTAGTCCCCATGGAGTAATTAGCTTACAGAACCCATGAAAAGCCTAAAGGGACCAATAAAGCAACAGTAGAAATCGGCAAACTTTCTAAAAAGTAGTTTTTGTCGACTCTGATAAACATCTTGACAGTGAACATTCAATAAATAACCTGTTGTATCAAAGTGAAGGATCGCCAAGCAATCATTGGGGAGGAGGAAGGGGGGAGGGGGGTGGCTCGTCTCTTTCCAACTTTATTCTCCATTCATCCAACCAGGTATTCGCAGGTGAATTAGTTTGTAATTTACAGTGGCCTTATATGTTCATACAGTAAGACTAAGTTAACCAGTTTAGGAGCGGATGAGCTGCTTTTATTCGGAAATTGAGCAAGGAACCAGCAGTATTAATTGAACTTCAGTTACTACTCGTCAACCCTTGTTAAAGGCACAGTTCACGATAGTTTTGGGTAATCCAAATTATGATGAAAAATGGAAGACAAGGTCGAAAATAGTGCGACGAAGGTGGAGAACCTGCGTGCATCGGTGTTTCCAAAGTGAAAAAAGACTTCGAAAACCGTTAAAAACGGGGCTGGACGAGAATGAGACCAGAAAAATGAAGAAGAGTGGGGCGTTTGGACGAGCTATACAATGTGTCTCACTGCGTACGTGTGGGTCCTGGTACAAATAACAGACTATGATAAGCAAAAATTCATTCACTTATAAGCATAAGTAAACAAAAAAACCCTAGTAACAGCAAAAGTATCTCACTTTTTTCAGCCTCTAGGAGAAGGAAATTAAATAAGGGATCGCGGCAGCAAAGGAATAACAGAGGAAAAAAGAATGGGAGAAAAACATCGCCTCATCACTCGGCGATTAGCTGATTGTGCGTGGGTCCTAGAACGAATAGTTGCAATCTGTATTGTCTCGGCACTCGTCTAACGTGACGACGTGACACCGATCGAGGCGTGAGGCGGGAAAGCCATTGACTTTCTCGCCCATTGAATCATCGTGAACTGTGCCTTTAACACTAGCAACATTCACTGTTCTAATGGTCCCGACAAGATTCTTTCAACATTTGGCATCTGCTAGTCAATCTAACAATAAGCTGATCTCTTTCCTCGGATGTCTGCTTTCAGCATAGCTGGAGAAAAGTCCCTTAATACCAGGAACTGAGCCCTGAAGTTATACTAAGTACTCCTATGGATGCGCAGGTCCGGTGCACTTTTAAGGGATCAACCAGCTTCGAGGATTAGCACTTATTTTTTTTGTTGCTATTTGCAACCAGTTGTTTTTCTGGAACTCCCACGTGAGCTGCGTATGAAGAACTTGTCGATGTCGACTTCCGAGTTGCACTTAGATGACGGATTACCCAACCCCTCCCAGATGATAAATGGAAAAGCGCAGAAAAAAAGCGATACTATGATCAATAGGGCTTAGGCATTATACTGAAAAGCACACCAATTCTGCCATGGCCTTGAGCTGTTTTGTTCGGCCACTGCAAACTCTTCGAAAAGTAAAAAAAAAAACATTGAAAAAGGTATTAAAGTTGGTCAATCCGCGGTCGTCGGACGAGTTTGCGCTGTGCTTTCACATTTGGTCTGAGCCACAAATCCTGGGAAGCAGCCCAGCGTTCTAATTATCCCGAGTGGTACTCGATTTTACCAACTGGACTCGGGGATGAAAAGTTTGGTTGCCCTAGTGATCTATAGAAAAGGCTGATTCAATACCAGGCCTATCTATACATATGTACATGTCGGCACCAGTTGTTGCAGCCCGACCTATCTGATTTGGATGTGCAGCTTTGAAAATTAGCCAAGATTTTTTTTTTGCTAAACCCAATACATCACAATGCAATATATGTATTACATTGTAATACATTCCAACGATATACAGCACATAAACAAATGAATTTTTTCAAAAAAAAAACAAAAAATTCATGTAATTCTCCCCCTCAGTATCGAACGGAAATGTGAATTGTGAAATAAAATATCGATTCGGCCCAATGTGTATTCTCCGGTGGGGTGCAGTAGGAGCGGAATTGTCGCGTCGCGGCGAGATGGAGGCCGCGCGCGAAGGAATATAGCATAATGCAGCAGCAGCTAAGAAATACAGGAGCAAAGGAACCAACAGTTAGTTATATTCAAGTCGAACGATAGTGATATACACGTTTTCTGCGTTCCCGATCGTGATGCCTTTTTCGGTAGTATCGACTTTTGTTATTAGAGTAGTGATTGAGTTTTCTGTATTGTTCGATATATTCTTTGATGTCCGTACACGATCTTCTCTTTGGGGAGTTATGCCGGTCTTATGAATTTCTTGCGAATCTCGTGACGTGCGACTTTCTTCACGTTGTTCGCGAGTGGCTGTTGAACTGGAATATTTTGAAACCTCCCCACGCACCTGTTTCCAAGGTACCATAAAAACTTCCCTTCTTCACCTCCACTCGGGCATTATGTATATCACAGAAAGAGGTAAGAATGTCCAGGATCAATCTACCGCAGCATATTTGATCATTAGAACGATAATATCCTTTGTAGTATTCATGAACACTTTTTCCCCTATCTCTACATTTCATTTAGTAGATAGATTATAACTTTTCAGATTTCTACAGTTCAAGGGGATAACTCTATTTCCCTCACAGTTGTGCGAAAACAAACAACCATAGCAGTCCGGGCAACAGTTTCATGTCGCTCTTGTCAAATCTCCGGAACTACTACAACTCAGAAACAACTCCTAAGAATCGGCAACTGCTCCTGATGCTCAGCATTTGATAGCATTGTCTATTAATGTGTACGAAATGCTACTTTTCTATTCGGTCGCATCATCAGAGGCATGCTCCATAGAATTCTTTTTGAATCACCTGTGCTGTTTGCGAAAAGCAAACCCGTGTGTTATACTGTACTTGGCTCCATGCACCTTCGTCACTGATTCTTGGTATGGTTCGACCTTCGCAAAATGTGAAGACCTTCGTATTTCTGATGTCTGCCGATATGGGATCCCATGGGTAACGGAACTTCTCCCCTATCGCGGCATTCTCCCTTGCGGCATGCGGCAAATGTCACTGCAATTACCGTACTCCCGCCAATCGATATTTTTCCTTGACTGGCTTGCTTTTTCATTGGATTTTATCGTTTTTTCTTCTGTTTCTTTTTGGTTTTCATGTTTATTAGACTTGTTTAATTAGAATGACTCCTCCTATATTAGCGACGATCAATACCGCATTGGAATTGAAGGGAGCGGCCAGCCAATTCAAATATTTAAAGGACTCCCTACCCTACATATTGCGCGCTCTAATCTTCCATCGCCATCCTTTGATAGGCGGTGGGTGCGGCGTGTGCGACGCCGTGTTAGGGGAGAAGTTCCCGGACCCGGGATCCCATATCGGCTGGTCGTGAAACTGCGTTCAGGCGTACCGAGAATGGGTGACCCAATTAATTGGGGTGTGGTGCCTTAGGAACGAAATGGTCGCGTCGCGGTGAGAGGGGCGTCGCGCGCGAAGGAACGTAGTACGATGCAGCAGTAGGTAAGAAATACAAGAACAAAAGTACTAATAGTAGAATTATGCAAAAAATAATGATTGCATATCGATTGAGCTGTATGAGGAACGCTAGAGCTGTAATAACGGCAAACGAATGGTTCGCGACAGCCGCGTGCGGCGAATCGATTACACGAAACCGTTTCTATGTCCGTCTCCCTGCTTTCTCTGAGAACAACAAATCAGGAGGATAGGTTCCTTAGTCGTTCTTCGGACGGAAGGCTTTTTGTATAAAAAAATGAGAAAATAAATCAATAATAACAATAATAAAGTGAATAAAAATACTGAATGTTAGAACACTCAAGGTTGACTAACTCCATAACTCCACATCCGAGGCAGGGAGTAATCAAGGATCGTTAAGAAAAGTAGAGAAACCCTTTCTTTTCATCGATCAGTAAAACTGAGCTTCGCGAAGTACTGTATCATTGCAATACGGTATCATGCTTCAAGCTCGGCCAAAAGAAGTGCGACCGCAGGAAAAGTTAGTATGAGCCCGTTGAAGGAGTCCGTTTCGGTATAGTGCAAGGTACAAGTGGAATGAGCGGCGGAGGATTAAGCCAGAGAGTGGGAGTGGAGAAAGGACATGGGAGAAAGGGACAGCATAATGCCCATTACAGCCTTTTCGGCAAATTGTACCTGGACAGGATCGAACTCGCGGATTCGATTGGTACTGTACTCATTCGAACTGTCAGCACGACCGTCACCTATATGGTGGTTAATTTGAGGGGCTGAAAAGGCTGCATAGCTCGGAGTTTTTCAGTTTAATTATTCGATCAAAATTACTGGTACTTTGAGATCAAGTAATCGAGTAATCGTGAATGCTTTAATCGGTTATTGAGACAAAGAAAGTCTATACATCAACGGAGTAGGAAATCCTCATGAAGAAAATGGTTTATCGTGAAAAGTGTAGGTTGAGGGATGGAGCGAGACGAGTGTGGAGTATATTTACATGCTTAACCAAAGAGTGTGATAAATAATTGAGGCACCAATATTCCCTCGTATACAACCATCCAAACAAAACTTGAATTGAAAAAAATGAAAGCCGTAGTGCGCTATTTGTTCCCTCACGAGAAAATGTTATGGAAATTGGAATTGGAAGCTTGAATCTCATCATTCAGTTTGCTAGAAATCATTGATGAAGTAGTGGGACGAGTTTAAACACAGGTTCGACCAATATGGCAAAAAATCTCAAAGTATTGAGTATAAGTACAAGAGGGTATATAAAGGGGAAGGTTCAGGAGGAGCTCGAAGTTGTTCTCCAAAAAGAAATTTTTTAGCGGAAGTTGGAAATGGTAGAGTGCTTTCCATAGTGATTGGATGGAGGACGAAATTCTCCGACAGATGGTGATAGCAAAATATCTTCCGTTTATATCTCTAAATATTTAGAAATATCCAGTAAATCGCCGAAATAAAGGTCATTCGGATAAAGAGTTCGAAGTAATTGAATGGAATCAACTACTGATGGCTCGTTTTCAATAATGGTCCTCATACATTTATCTTCAATGGATCTTCTCCGGAATAAGTAATCTTTCAGTAATACTTTTTTCCTAAAGGGACAAATCATAAGAGTTTTGGGGTATTTTGTTCTTTGTTCAGACGAAGAAAATGGAAGTATTAATAGCCCAGACAACGCGAAAATGGCGAAGAAACCGCGAAAATAGGCGTATGCAGAGGAATACAGGTTTCCAAAAAAGTAGTAAAATTTCGAGAGTGCGACGAAAAAACTTGCAAGGATTGTTGGACGAGTTCTACCATGTGCGCTTCATTGCGTACAGCAGGCTACAGTGAGCTGCCTGCGTGCAGCGTGCGCGTCCCGGTGCGAATGATGCAATTTTTACAGCTACAACGCCGTGAGAACTCGTCCGCCTTTGAGTGTGTGAGTCGGCTAACCTATTAAGGCCCTTATTGACCTTTTTGACCCAGCGCCTCTTGCGCTATTCATGGAGGCCACAGGTTCATTCCAAGGAGGAACTTCACAGACCATTTTTATCGTTGACTGTGCTTTCACTTTACACTTTCGAGCTCCATTCCTTCCAGAATAAGTCGAATTTTGGCATCCCCTACAAAATTGATCAGTTTTCATAGATTTGTAATTGTAATTGTTTATTGCACAGGTTAACACCCATGCTAAAATATGAAAAGTACAAAAACCCAGAAGTGACGAACAAGCGGATTTTTGAAAATTATCACACGCTCGATCAAGTGATCAAGTACCTTCCATCCCACTGTCGTGCGTAGATTTTTTGAAAAGAGAAGGATCACGGATTAGACATGCTCTTCAGGGTCATCTTATCTCCTGTCTAAATTGCGCCAGACATTCAAATTTATTCCCGAATTAAAGTGCCATATGAAAGCACGATTGGACTGTACAGTAAATTGCTTGCCCTATGGCCTCATAAAATCAGCCTTCTACCCTACTAGGCAAACTTATGCCCCCCAGGACAGCTTCGAAAAGTTGGTCTTGGGTAAAACGAGATTCGGAATAAGATTCGGGAATTAAGTGGGCGGAAATGCCCTCAATTGTTGCTGTCCTCGGAACAATCTGGGAAATTGCTTATACTCTGCCCTTTTCACTGTATCCCTGACCCGTGCACATTGTCCTTCCATTTGTATTACTGATTAATATGATCTGCATACTTCTCAGAATTCATTGTCGTTTTGTTTTGTAATCAGGGAGAGGGCGGGGTAGTGCGAGGTGGGGGTGTGATGCAGTAGGAACGAAATTGTCGCTCGCGGCGAGAGAGACGCCGCGCGCGGAGTGTAGCAGAATGCAGCGGCGATTAAGAAATACAACAAAGGATGTAACAGTAGACTCATGTCAAGAGTTATAATCGCATAGCGATTGTAGCTGTATGAAGAACGCTAGAATTGTTATAACGAGGCAAATGGTACGCGACAGCCGCGTGCGGCGGATCGATTACACAAAACCGTTCCTACTGCCCGCCTTTCGTGAGGTGGCGATGTTACATTCACGACGGTCCGAATTGGTGACCGACTAGGTAAGCCCCCGAGCCCTTCCCTTCAGGATCATTCATTATTTTTTTTTCAAAGTTTTGCACATCGGCTAGAAACAGTACTGTTAGGCATGAATGACCTGAAGGCGTTACTACAACTCGATCTGTGGGTTCAGAGAGAGAGTGCACCAAGAATAGGTACCGCTCAATACTGGGAAGCTGTTTCTCTTCCTTTACTACTCTACTTTACTTTTCTTATATATTTACAAAAAATTAAAAGCAGAATCTTGTGACAGATTGTTTATCACCGGTTCAGAGTAGCCAGCGATTGTTAGCAAGCTACAGCCTCAGAGGGAAGGCGGTTAAAGATGGAACTGCCGGGGCCAGTGCATTGGGTCGCATCTGGAGCTATGGGGAACAGATTAATCATATTCCTCAATGACTACTGCTTACGCTTGGCATCATCGTCGATATGTGGGACATTTGTAAGCAGCAAGCCCTAATGGATTGGCACATACAAGTTTCTGCTTAATAGTTGTTTATCTACATGAAACTAAACCCAATGCCCGTATCCTACTCTGATACGGCACGTTTATACTGATTATCTGATACTAAAAAAGATGAAGAAAGAGGTAATGGCATCAAAAGACTCAGGAGAAAATGGCAAGGAAATCTTAAGTAGCGAATGGACCCTTAGAGTGTACATTTACCTCCTGGAATGTATTAGGGGTAAAAAGTAGGGGGCCATATCAGACCTATGCCAAAAATAGGGCAGGTTAAGGGATATGAGTGTTAGTTTTACTAATTCAGTACATGATGAAGTGGTATTTAAGACCGGATAGAGTAGAAGGCCGTCAGTAGGATCACCTTGAACCCGTGAATTGCCGTCCGCCCACTGGATTTTCTTCAAGAAACAAACCCAAAAACCTATCCTGCTCCCAAAAGAATGGGGACCCAAAGCTCAGAAACTCACCAGCCAAGGCTTGGCTAAAGGATGAAGAATAAAGGATAAGGTCGTCGGGAGAAATCCATTTGAGTAATGTGTCCCAACTTCGACTTCCATCCAGAATCCTAGTGGCGTTTTGATGAGCATGTTGTCCATAGATGACTTGCAATGGCTAGCCGATTACGATTCACTGCTTTTATCCTCCCAGACGATTCTCGTACCATTAACCGACAGCTGGGTAACGGTAGGCTTGATTGGCCTAGGCGGATATTGATCCAAGCTTATCGATCTCAGGATCATGAGTATGGTCAAAAAAATCAAGGGAGCGCCCGTGGGAACATTCGCGAGAGACAATCCCGATAGTAGAGCCGAGTGACTTTGAGTGGTATACAGTCTAATATTTTTGGAAAGTAAATGAAGGTGTTAAGGTCAGTAAATAAATAAATAAATAAATAAATAAATAAATAAATAAATAAATAAAGGTGAGCACAGAAAGCACACGGAATGAGACAAAACCATGGAAACGAAATATTATAAATTCAGCCAAAAAGCTTGGCTCGAGCTGAAACAGAGAACATTTCATATGCTTCAGTCCTCAAAAAAGTCTAGTAAAAACTAATCAAGGCAACTACTTTACTTCGGACTCCTTTGTCCATCCGGATCGACAGAAGCTTAAGGACCATCAAAAGCTCGGTCTGGTTAGAGACCGGGACCAACATGTTGCACGCTGGCAGGTTATTGCACCCGGCTATGCGATATGGCACACACATTTGAACAACTCGTCCAAATACCCCTTCCACACATCCTTGTCCATACGTTTTATTTTTGCATTCACCATTTTTCAGTCATTTTTTACTACTTTCGTTGAAGCCAATCGGTTTTTCTAAATTTACCGATTTCCGTATATTCTTCGCTTCGGTTGTTTTATTCTGTACTATGACCTCTGTTATTCGACTAGTAGATATACCAAAATTATCGTGAACAATGCCTTTGAGCATAATAGCGAGTGACTGTTTCCTATTTGTAACTTAGCCTTCGTTTACGAAATCAAAATTAGAAAAATAGTAGCTGAAAAACCACCAGAAGTTTTCGGCTATTTGACTTCTCTTACCCCAAAATGCCTTCGACTACTTCCTGGATCCCCAATTTCTTCGTTTTTTGTGTAGGTCCCTTTCACTCAAAGGCGGGCGAGTCTTACCAATTGTGGGTGTCCGAATGCTCACTTACTCCTCATTGTACTTGTACAAAATGGACTACTACATCCATTCTACAAAATAGACTACTACACTTATTTCACAACATTTCCATCTTTCCCATTTCGGTTTCATGGCATATTACTAGTTTTCACAGATAAGGTCGCTCATGTGAAACGGGCCTACAAGTCACGCCTACTTCAAGAACTCGTTCACGAATGCCGCCCACTACCTGGTGGTTAATTACAAAGCAATTCAACTCGTAATCTGACTTACAATTAGGATAATGGATGAGACCTGCTATTTTGAAAAAAAAGAAAAACTGCTAGAGCTCAGTACTGCTCAAGATGAAATCGCGGTACATACATTTATTTATATTTCGTTTCCAGAGCTGACGTGGTGTACTGCCAAGGGGGCACTATAGGATTCGAAGATCGAATGTATACCCGCCCCGACAGGTAATACCATCATTGGGGTGCGCTTCGTTGCGCGCGTCCGTCGGAACTAGGTCACGCCGCAGCTGTCGCACGCGGCGTGTCAGCCCGGGAACTTTAACAAGCGCCGCAGTTGTCAGTGGGGCATACGAATTGCGCTCGGTCCACGGCAAACAGTTCATGGGGAAGATAAATTGGACAAATGCTAATCATTCGCTACACTGACAAGTGGTGGTACTGTAATGTCATCTCGAGAACTCAGTGGGCTGCGCGGCGCGCGAAGTGGGTAGGGTGACCTACCTTCCACGGACGCGCGCAACGGACGTTCTCCCTATTATTGTAGCATTTCAGAAAAATGAAACAAACCAAAATTAATCTTATCAAGCAAGATGTTATTGAATAAAGTTCATAAGGCATGAAGAGCACAAAGTAATGGTAAGTCTGATCTAGGCGAGGCCAGGATTCGATCCCGGGACCATGTGAGCGCCAGTGCGCCCTTCAACAACGTGATTAATGGTTGATGTAAAAAAAGTAGAAGGAAGAATTTCTACTTTCCGAAATGATATTTGTTTAATCACGATGATATGCAACTTCGAAAACCGTTTTTTTATTTTATTTACCATTCATGTGGCCCTGCTAACGCCGGGCTTCCCTCCTTATGATAGAGTTGTGATAATCGGCGAACCACTCACTCCTTCTTTGGCGGAGCAAATAATAATTTTTGGAACATGAAACTTGAGGGGTTACAGTGCATGCAAGTGGTACTCAGTATGCGCAGACGTTTACGCCCATAATGGGTTCCTTGACGATTCTTATAATGTAGCACGTATTCATGGGTTGCAAAAGTCCAGCAAATCTGGATATGACTGCAAAAGGTCGTATCCAACTGCAATACATTATGTAGTGATCCGTATATCTCGCGGGTTCGCTTTTCTCGGACGACATACGTGAACACGGAAATCTTCTGAGGTGTGAGCAAAGGAGAAAAGCACTCTTGCTTCCACATTGTGAGACATGATTCTCCAGTATAGGCTAATTGGAGCAACTGTTCTACAGAAAGTTGATAAGAGTAGAGTACCTTTATGAAAAAGTGACCAAACTCTTGCGGTATACTTGTATTCCACACGTTGCAGTAGGATAAAAGCAAAGCATTCCGTCATAGACATCTGAAAAGCCAATCTTCCGTATTTGTATGGACACCTAGCCATCCTAGACTGAGCAGGACCTTGTTCTAGACCTCATCGGAGCGAAAGAGCTCCTTCGGCTTCAGCTCACAACTGCGCTTCAAGTGCCGTGGCGCATTTTTCGGTTATTTTCTATTCGTATATGATGTTTTTAACCTACTCGGAGAAGCTCTTTAAGGAAACTCCGTGTAGGATAGGATTGCATGACTACTTCTAAAATGGTCTTGTATTCAGGATCCCTATAGATTTGTTCGTTTTTTTACGACCCATACACTTTTCTGCGTCCTCGGGGAAAGCTTTTGGTCAACCATTTGTCGGAAAATGTGCAGAATCCATCGTTCTCATACAAAAAGCGAACAACTGAACGAACTTCGTGGAAATTACGAAGTTCCCTGTTCGCTGAGTTTTGAACACAAGTCAGCACAGTTGTGACGAATGTTAAAGGAAACAGAAGTGATAGATTTATTGACTCACCCATAAGTATAAAATACATAACAGCGTGTGAATGATAACAGAATAGCTCAATGTAGAGCTGTGCCAAGTTTTGCGATGTGTTTTACTAGTTAAACGCTCAGCTCACGATAGTTTTGAGGCATTCGTTTTAAGTCGAAAGGCTGAAGTATTGGTTGGGAGTAGTAAATCGATGGTGAAGAAAGCGGGAAAAATCGCACAACGTTCAATAAAAAGTAAGGCCCCTCAAGCGTAGTGAAAACATAGGTTGTACGAGATTACCATGAGGGAAATTACATGGAAAGGGTACTTGGACGAGATTTCAGTCATGGCAATTTGTTCGGCAGGCGCAGTGCAATTTGGAAGTTTCTGCCTGAATGCAACCTCTAGCCCTCGATTCACCTTAATATGGCTCCATTGGACTGCGCAAACACTGCTGATGAAGAAAACGAGAAGTTCGGAGGTATACATAGTATAAGGCCCTTCTTGGACCTACCATTTCCAAGGATATACGAGGTTGCGACGACAAAAGGGTTTGGGCGACTTGGCTCTTACAGTGACTTTCCGAGGAAGTCAAATGCAATGAACCAGTGATTCACAGCCAATATATTTCCTTTCCAAATTAACCTATTTAAGTGCGCAAGTTCCTACCGTCACACATATGGCAACGTCGGCAAGGGACCTTGAACAGGGGCAAGGGTTGGGGTGGGGTAGCTAGAGGTGGACAAGGAGGGGTTGGTGGGGTAGCTGGGAGATTAGAATGCATCATAAGCGTTGCATCGTTCGAGCCATTACTGGGTTTTTGTTATTGCTTCTCGTGAAGAAACATGCTAACGCCCTTAGCCCATATTCAGTACCGTCGCAATTTAGCATTTTTCGGACAAGACTGTGATCCCCCTTGGGAGACGGGCGTTAGGAACGATTTTGGGTAATCGATTTGCCGCACGCGGTTGTCGCGGACCACTCATTCGCCGTAATTACGGCTCTAGCGTTCTTCATACAGCTCAATCGATATGCGATCATTATTTTATGCATAATTCTACTATTGGTACTTTTGTTCTTGTATTTCTTACCTACTGCTGCATCCTGCTACATTCCTTCGCGCGCGACGCCCCTCTCACCGCGACGCGACCATTTCGTTCCTAACGCACCACACCCATCTCCCTTGAGCTGTCGAAGTACTCGTCAATATTTTTACCCTCCCCATACATTGCAATACGTGGGGTGAAGGAAAGCTTTGGTTGGAACAAAATATGGCTAACGAAGTTCCAGACAATGGCTATAATTGAGGTGTGTTAGTAAAAAGCGGATGCCTTCATTGAGGAGTACCGGAAAATGAATTCGCCAAAGAGCAAAAAATGTTTAGCTCGGCTATGACCACAGTTCCAATTCTGAAGAGGGCCTGTATTTCGTAAATGAGCCGAGAAACATGGGCCATGATATTACATGGAACTTAGAGTGCAGGAACTGCAATCAGTTGAATTTAGCTTTTGTAAAAAAAATCGCTCACGGATGGAACCGTAATCGGCCGAATTCGTTTCATTGCAATGTGTAAATGAGGTCTTGGCATTTTTTTTGAACTTGGGCCATGCCTTGCCAATATTCGAAACTGCACTAGTGCTTTACAGGTAACATGCTCCTTCCTCCATTCATTACCCAGGGGTCGCTTGCCTTCGTTGCTGTCAGGAGAGGACCAGTTTTCCAAAAAAAGAAAGAACATCGTTATACACAGGCAAAGACAGCGTCTGCTTTCCTATAGCTGTGCCTTTCCAGAAGCCTGGAAACTTGCCTGAAGGAGTTTGAAACTGCGAAACTTTCCTGACGCATTTACCAAGTACTTTACTTTACGGAACTGTTCAAAACGATCAAACTTGAATTATATTTATCGAAGTAGTCAACCTGCACAAAAACAAGCTAACAGCTAAACCCTGAACAAAATTTACTTAATGACCCGCAACGAAAAAAATCTGTATATACTCTAGGCAACAATGTGAGAAGCAAAAGGAGATCCATCATTTCCCAGCTATTAGTTACAGGAGTGTTGAGCAGTACCCGTAACAGTAGAGAGGGTGAAGGTAGGAGTCGAGACCTGCGGTGTTTAGAGGCGTTTCCATTTGATAGCTATGTGTTTGGTACAACACCCACACTGCAACGACATCGCCTGAAATTATTGTCATTAACGAGGGAAAACTACAAAACTGATAAATTTCTGTGAACAGTAACCAACACGCTATTCATGTTGCTGTGATCTTCCCACTGGTTCGTCTCAGGATCGTATTTTTCGACGGTATCTCCACCAATGGCGTAGAGCTTACCATTGACTGCAACCAGTCTTACCTGAAAACGACACTGTTTCACATTCAAAACATAATACTTAGTGGTTGTAGTGAATACACCTGACTTACAAAATATCGGTTACGGCTCATATCAGCCACTGAAATCCACCTGTTTGCACGAGGGTCATATTTTTCGACGGAATTCAGAATTGGTATGGCATTATTGTGTCCACCTGCTGCATACAATTGACCATGAAGCACTGCGGATCCATGATCAAATCGAGGTGTTATCATGGAAGAGACCCCTTCCCATCTACCAATCCGTGGGTCGAGCCTGGAACATAGAACGCCATATTCGCGTTCTTAGTTCAATTATTTACTTGTTTATTTAACTGCACGTTGAAAAGATTAAAAAGATTCAAAAGGTATTAGGTTGATGCATAATTATTGCGGATTTTTTCGCGGCTTTTTTTTTCTCTCGATAGAATTTGAATATTGAGGTCGGGTTTTTTCTAGAAATGATCTACTTGATTTCCCCTACAGGAACATACTCAAAAAAGCATCCGCATATTCGCGAAATCAGGCTTAACTACTTCGAGAAAGATTGGAAGGTGGCACACTCACTCCGCGATCTCAGTAACTTTTCAGCGATCGAACAATCAGCGAAAGCCAACTAAGAAATGGGATCTGCCCCTAAATCTGCCATGTTCACCAGCAGGAACTTTTATAGATTATCTCGTCAACCGTTCATCGAAAAAATGGCTAGAGAATAGAAGTAAAGTCAATTTGGATGACTTGATGGCCGATGTCAAGGCGTGGATCGCCCCCAAGGATCAAAAATTCTTCGCTTTTGGGATCCGACTAACTAATCAATGGGAAACAGTGCTTGACGTAGATGGTGGATAAATTCCGGAGCAACTATTTGAATATGTCTTTGCTAAGTATTGCTATAGTTTCTTTAATAAAAATTTGCTGGAAAAAATCCGCAATAATTATGCATAAACCTAATATATAGAGGCAGGTAATATGCAGGGAAAATAGAAAATATCAAAATAATCGTGTCTGACCGCCAGGAAATCATGTGTACTTTAATTAGATCACCTAATGAACGATCGCCGAAAAGTTAGTGAGAGCGCGGAATGACTGTGCCACCTTCCAATCTTTCTCGAAGTAGTAAAGCCTAATTTTGCGATTATGCGGATGGTTTCTTGACTATATTCTTGTAGAGAAAATCAAGTAGACCATTTCTAGAAAAAACCCGAACTCAATATTTAAATTCTATCAAGGGAAAAAAGCCGTGAAAAAAATCCGCAATAATTATGCATCAACCTAATAGAAATCAACAGAAGACTGTACAACATTATCATTCTTTTTGTACTTTTCTGGGTCGATTCGTTGGTTTCATGGTTTCAAGAGTTAACTCATAGATTTCAAATTTAAGAATTCTGTGTTTAACGTAAAAATAGATACCAAATGGATACAGTCTCACCTCTCCACCTTATTGGAAGGGCGATCATCTGGTGAAAATTGGGACCCACTAGAGCCTCCTATTGCGTAAAGGCAACCATCCAGCACAGAGACAGAAAGCCCAGCTCGCTTGAAACCCATAGATGCCACGGAGGTCCACTGATCCCGCCGAACGTCATAGCTGCAGCGAAACCGTAAAATTCAACGTATTGATTATCGATCAATACTCCCTTACCATTTAACAATGTCCACGCTGTGAATATCATCTCCAATAAAGCCGCCCAGTGCATAAAGACTACCGTCAAGAGCAGCCACATCAAGTGAACTTCGTCGAAGTGGAGAGGGAGCGGCGTCAAAAAACCATTTGTCAACAGCGGGATGGTACCTGAAAGGTTGTGTTGAAAAATACTTCCGTTTCACCAACACATCAACTAACAAGGTTTTATAAAAAAAAGATAAAAAATGGCATCAGAGAAACCACCAGCATTCTTGACAAAAAAGAAAACTTCGAAATGACCCGAAGAGGCGCAAGTTTCGGAAGGACACACCCCAAAAAGCGTCTCATGGACCGTCTCGCATGAATCATAATAGGGAATGAAGTCAGAGCAGAGCAAATCAGTATCTGCTTATTTTTGACTACGCCATCAGTAGAAATTCCTAGATCGGCACCAATTCTTATGAAAAACCAGATTCAAATACCAGCTATTACGTGTCATTCACAACGTAAACTCGTGAAAAGACGACTTTTTTGCTTTTGTTTGGTTTCGAAAAATCGTAGTACCTTTCAATGCTGTTCAAACGTCCTTTATCAGTACGTCCACATACAGCATAGATGATCCTGTCGATGACAGCAACACCGAAATCATACCTACAAAATCGAAAGTTTTTCGAAACCATAAGAACATATTCAAGCAACGCCGTACCTTACTTTATTCAAAGGAGCAACGTATTGCCATACAGGATTATCACTGTCAGGATCCAAGCTCTCGACACTCCTGTCGATTATTCCTCCCACTGAAGTTAAACAAATTGGAAGTAACACTATCAGTTGGTGGCCTCTTAACAGATGTGATTAGGAAGAGGCATAGGTTAACCGTCACGGTGAAAATCATCAGAATGGTGATCCTCATTTCATTTATGACAACTTCAAACTATTCCCTCCTTGAAAGAAGTGAAAATTAAGATGTGATAATGATGGATTTTGGGTGTTTTCCACAACATACGTGAGTGGGGATAAAAGGAACCTTTCACAAAACCTCTAATAGAAATGCGTACCAACATATATCACTCCAGCACCCACATCGCACGCTCCAGTACGCTTCCTTTTCGCCACGGGACCCTCAAGTGCAGATAACTGAAGAATCAGGTCATTCTAAAACATCGAAAATTAAATGCGGATAGGCATATTTGGGAACATATTCTGCTACGGATAGATCTCTGGAGAATGATCCTGGCCTTTGCTTTATCGACCAGCTTGTGGCAGGCGGCGTCCTCCATCACAAGTTTGTTCTCGCTTACTGTATTGACAAGGAACTCCGGCCGACAGAGAGAAAGTCGTACGTGCTCCATTAACTGCAAACGTTGAGTAGGAGTAGGTATCTTGGAGAGCCTTTAGCTTTTACCTTCGAGAGCAACTGCTTCCGGGACGATAGGTCGAACTCAACCCATTTGAGTACTGCAAAGAAAACCTGGAATCATATTTGTCAGTAACACACTCGAAAGCAAAAGTATCCAAAAGCTTACACAAAAGGCAGACTTCGTTTAACAGGTCTCACACTTACCTGCTCCTCTGAGCTTACACCACGCTCTATGCTCGATATAAGGTAGACCAATTGACTTACTGGGAGCTGACAAAACTCTTCAGTGCATAAAATGTCCTAAAAAAGCCGTGTGTATGTTCAGCACTACCATGTAATTAGGTTCCGGCTACCTGGAAATTTCTCGAGATGTATGCATCAGCACAGCGAACAAGTTCCGGACACGAATGCTTATCGGCCAGTGCACGAATTCCTAGGCAATTCGACGGATGCAACTGCTTCTTTAGGAACTCACAACAAGCTTCCTAAGGATCCTTTTGAAAGGGCAGGTTATGGTTTTATTTATCGAACTCTCGAACAAAAGGAACCTGGACTTCGCCCAACTGAAACAGACAAGCAGCGTGGAGCACGTTCGCGATATTCGAGTCGCTGATCTGTATTTTACCAGAATAGCAGAAGGTCACTATAGCTTCAAGGGTCGCCCCTTCAACATCGAACACTTCTATTTCTCCTGAAATAAAAATCGAAGGCGGAACTCATATTGGTAAAAATAGCTTGGATGTCATTAAAAGATGTCCACCAAAAGGGTATATCACAAATTATGAACATACGCTGCCGCATTTCAAGCATATCGATGGTGAACATTTTCTTGAAGTAGTCTGAGTATGCTGCGAGTACGACTCGATGGGCGTTGACACGGACTCCCTGTGAAATCTCATATTTACACCCCAACCAAATCGCCGTTTTTCGCTGACTCACCTCGGCCATCAGAGTCACATCACAAAGGCAGCAGTCATCACGTAAGTTTGCCAGCTCGGCGATCAAGGAGCTATTGTGAGCTCGGCTCTAAACATGTACGTACTTGCCAATGACAAAAATATGGATGAAGGCAAGCTAGCATTCCTAACACACACATTGCCAGTCTTTCTGAGACGGCTAGGAATCTGGGAATGAAGATTAATGACCCAGACCTTCGTAATGATATGTAGCGAGACAGATCATCAACGAGAGGAACACTGGTAACTTTCAGCTGTGAATTTATCGTCCAAGACACCATTGAGGCAATGCCTAACCCCTGATAAACGAAGCCAAGGCTAAGTTTTCGAGCTTTTTTCGAGTTTTTTGGTACCATTTTTGTCACGGTAATCCCGTACAACATCTATTTCCACTCCTTATAGGTAGCTATTATTCACGATCGAACAGAGGTCAGCAAATTTTCTTCACCAACTGCTATGCTTTTTGATTTGAGAAGGGCACCCCGAATTTACTGTGAACTGTGCCCGTGAGGTATGCGTCGAGCCTAAGGGACATAATGAAACGTATAGTATTTTACCTCGAATTCGAAAATATCTCCGTTCTCCATTTCCTCGCTTCAGGTGGGTATTCACTCTTTCTGAAAGTTTCTCTGTAGAAACAATATCTGAGCAGGGCTCCTAATAACATAGTAGACTGTTCGAAATCAATAAGATATTACGTCAAGGTAATGAATGAAAATAAGAGTGACGGCATCTTCAAGATCTGACTGACGATGCAGGTAAAAAGGTCGAGGGGAATCCTTGAATTGCATCCCCTTGCCCTTCCCCCTTTTTTCGTGAACTAATCTAGTCAATGAACTAATTATTTCAACTGAAAATGATGAGAGCAAAACAGTGAGGAAGAACAGCTGAGGTGTTTTACGAGTGAAATCTACAGAAATGGCTGGATCTTGGTAGATACAGTATACAACACAATGTGACCCTTCTCTGACCCTTCCCTAAGGGAAGTCTGATAAGTATTGCTTATTCTGATTTTGCATGGAAGAAATTTCTTGAAAGTGTCAAAGTTGTTTTATTGATTGAACAGCTCTGTTTTATTGACCAAACGCTTATCCAAAGCAGAATAATTCAAGGTATGTGCGGTTAAAGCAATTTTTGCTGTCAAAAATAGGGTATTCCAAAAAAAGATATGTAGAAAAGCAGGAAAAGAGGGAAGAGACCGTTGACGCCGCAGTGTGGCAAAAATCTTGGCATTAAGAGCCATAGATAGGAAGCACATTTTAAACTGAACATTTTCAAATTGAACACAAATCATTCAGGTCATAGGGTCAAAAGGATTCAATTTATTTGGAAGGCAAAAAAAGAATCTCATGAAACTATTGCAAATGAAAAGGTTGTGGCTTTATGATAGTTCAATAAAGGTTAGAGTTTCACATAGTTTGATTTTTTTTCTCCCAAAAGTCGAGGTTAAGGTTCAATCTATCCCACGTCTCCAAATTTGATTTCAATTTATGGATGCACAAACAGTTCAGTCCTACAGCGACAGTAAAAAAGGCAAAACCATCGAAGAAGTGTACTGCTTTAAGTACCTAGGACACCAGCTCAGCTACGCAGAAGGCAGCGGCGGAGAGTACAGCAGACGCACGAAGGCAGCTTGGTACTAGACGACGATCTCAAGATAAAACCTGAAGCATCCCTTCTCCACCCAACGGTGATACCCGCGCTGTTGTACGGCGCGGAATGCTGGTCGTTCACGACGGTAGACGAAGAGAAATTTGCAGTGATGCAAAACTCAATGGAACGTAGAATTTGTAATGTGTCACTTCGTGAACATATCACAAACACAGACTTGCGAAGACGAAGTGGTCTTGTTGATATTGACCAGAAAATTTTTAAACGTAAACGAGAGTGTGCCGGTCATAACCGATGTCCGATTGGATCACAAGCGAGCGCCGGGAAGGCCTAGATTGATTGGTCGATCCTATAGTGAAGATGCTTGGCCAACAATGGTGAAGACGAGCGCAGGATCGGAATGGATGGCTCAAAGTCGACTTGCGTGAATGGCGAAGTTAGCGAGGACAAGTAAGATACAGGTGATACAGATGAAACAGTCTTCGCACCTGGGCACATGTGTACATACCTGCCAAGGTGCTACTACGGTGATTAAAATTTCCTTCCCTTAAGTAGAACCGAAGTTTCAGTTTTACAGGATTCCCAATGATTAACATTTATTTTTAATTCTAAATCCCGAAATATGAAAGGCAACCTATGTATATGGTGCACCGGCCGGAGTGAAGGACAATGACTACGACTCTCTCAACGAGGCAAGGAATGCTGACGAAGACGATGGGACGACTGTTCGTTATCCTAGATCACGTGCCCGGGGAAATCGCAACTGATAAAGCTTAAGAAAAGCATCGAAGTTGCCTGCACTAGTATTGAAAACGCTCTCAATGCTTAAACTAGCATAGCAGATACCTTGATCGAGAAAACCCTTGAGGTAACGCAATCTTCAACAAAGTCTCGTCAAGCGCATCGATCGGAGCTTCGCGCTCAGAACAGCCAGATGGAGCTCGAGATGGCCTTAAAAGAGCTATCGATGGACACTAAGGCTTATAATGATCTGCAAGTAACGTCAATGCAACTAGCGTAGCAATACCATGGCAATCCCAAAATTTAGCGGGAAAGTCTAGGGGTTGGAAAGCTTTGGGAGCGCCTTTGACTACTCAGTCCATTTCAGAAAGATTGGAGACGTCTACAAATAAACTACTTGATAGAATCGCTAAAGGAGGCGAAAAAGTTAGTCAAACGATTTCAAATCAGTGGATCGACATACGCAATGGCCATCGCCCATCTAAAAAGGAAATTCGGCAATCGCCAGCTACTGCTAGAAGAACTGGCTAAGCAACGCGAAGGCTGTCGTGCTAGTACCACTCTCACTGAAGATCAAATGACGCTCTATGAGGAAATTTCTTCAATCCCCAATCAAATGGCCCCAAAGAAGAATGTTTGACACCGCTGACTTACAGAAACAGATCCTATTCAAATTGAGTGAGCGCGTACAACGTCACTTTTAAGGAAGAAGCACGAACAGACCGCTAGCGAACCGTGGCCTACTGTAATGCTACTCTCCCACATCTGCAACTTTTCGATACTGACGAGATGAAGATTGAGCATTATCTTCAAGAGCAAAGCCAAGAACAGCCGTGTAAACCTTCACTAAACAACATTGTCAAGAAAACGACAGATATACCTATCGGTAGAGAACGGATTCACTCGTGCTTCTACGGCAAACGTAGTGACCATTCACCAAGCGACTGTTCAAAGTATAATACACAAGAGCAAAGGCTCGAGCTTATGAGACGGTTCTCCCTCTGTATGAACTGTGGAGAAACAAACCATGTCGCTAGCGCTTGCACAAAAGGTGCTTGTCGTTTGTGCCATCAGAAAGGGCATCATACGTCCATTGCCCACAAACAATTCGCTCAACAATATAAAGACCAATACACACTCTGGGGAGACCGGCCACAGCAGCTGTATATCCTGAGCCTCTCGCGCAGAGGAAAACAAGACAACATTCCGTCTCTTCTACACCGAACGAAGACGACAATGACGAAGCCAATGTCGAAGCGATAACTTGCATGAAAACCACCTCCACTACATCAAAGATAAAACAAAGCGTTCTCGTCGGAGAAGCACAAAATTTCAATGTTAACACGCAAGCTTCGGAAACAATCCGCATTCTACTGGACGCAAGCGCAGATCGTTCATTCATAAGTGAAAATCTCGCATGTCGTCTTCAATTGAAGAATACCCATGCACTCCGATTAAGTGCCAACACATTCGGTAATGAAAAATCAAGAGAAATAGACTGTGGAGTCACTGATCTATAGCTTTCGACCATGAAGGGAAATCCCATTAGTTCCAAGTCACCCGTATTCACGATTTCACGGAAAGTCTCCAAAGAAATGAGCTCACACATGAAGACAAACATTATATCGCAGAGAGCAATGTCAGATTATCAGTTAGCCAAAATTCTCAAGAAGTCCGTGCTGAAGTATTGCTGAGATGTAGTGAAGCATTTTTTCTGATCGATAGAGAAAATCTGTCATCAAAAGTACTTCCATCAGGACTTCGACTGATACCCTCGCGGTTAGGATACCTCATTACGGGACCAGTCGACAACTACGTTTCGAATACAGCGATAAACATCATCCCATCTTCTGCGATACAAGAGAATATGCAGAAATGGGATGAGTTCCTTGCCCTTCAAACTCGGGAATTCAAGAGTTCACCGGCACCAAAACAAGAGCTGGAAATGGAAAACGATAAAGTATGGAGAAGTTCCAAAGCAACGATAGAGCACCACAAGGACGGATACTATGTTCAATTACCTTGGAAAGAGGAAGCAGTCTTCTTAGCGGATAACAAGCTTATATCTTACAAAAGACCTTGCCTCAATCTATCGAAACTTCAGACAATAGCAGACATACTCCGACAGTACCATCAAACGTTTGAAGAACAACTCTACAAAGGGATCATTGAGAAAGTGGATGTCTGTCAACCACCCACTGGAAAAATAGTCCCTTATCTCAGTCATTAAGCAGTGATCAGCCCGGCAAAAGAATTCACAAAACTGAGAGTAGTGTTTGATGCATCTGCTCAGTTCAAGAGCCACTTTTCTTTTCCTACAAATCCGTCTCAGGACAGAAGATCGGGATGCCACTCGGTGTCTATGGGTCAAGGATTCAACGAAGCCACCTACAGAAATGAATTCGTCGAATGCCGTTTCACACGGTTAACTTTCGGATTGAATTGCTCACCATTTCTCTTGGCAGGGACAATCAAATATCGCCTACAGGAAAACACCCTCCACAAAGAGATGGCAAAGGAAGTCTACAGAAATGTCTACGTGGACAATGTAATACTCGCGGCATCAAATGAAGAAAAAGCGATAGAAAAGTACAGAAAATCGAAAGCGATTTTCGCCGAGATGAATGTGAACCTTCGAGGATACTTCACTAACAACGAAAAGGTCAACAAAGCTATTTCTTCACACGGCAGAAGTATACAAAGCATTACGAAAGTCCTTGGACTTTGTTGGGATTCAGTGAATAATCACCTTATCCTCAATAGCCAATTGGCAAGCCATTCTACAATCACCAAACGGATTATCTCGGAGTACATCGTGTCCATTTACGACCTCATGGGATGGCTAACTCCACCCACATTGAGAGGCAAACTGTTCCTGCAACTTCTGTGGTCACTCGGATACGACTGGGATGCGGAACTTGCCGAAGAACACACTGTACAGTAGAACGAAACAGTCATCAAAATCGAGTCTTTCAAACTGACTCTTCCACGACAAGTTTTACCTCTTAATTCAAGGGTCAAACTTGCAGTTTTTGCCAACGTAAACAAACAAGCTATGGCAACCTGTGCATATGTGGTAGCAGTTAATGAATCACACCTTGTATTTGCACGATTCAGGATAGCCAACGCGAAAGCACATCCTACAATTCCCAAAATGGAGATATACGCTACCACTATAGCTGTGATAATGGCACAAACAATAAACAACGCATTAACCGATCAATTGAAAATCTCATCCGTCGCCATATTGGCGTCTTTCATAGTCCACGACCAGTCGCGCGACTGGTCGCTCGACTGATCGCTCGACTGATCGCGCGATCTGCTCGGGACCGTCCACGGCGGCACCCATAACTAACGCGGCCTCCTCGACCGATCGAGCGACCAGTGGCGCGATCAGTCGCGCGACTGGTCGTGGACTATGAAAGATGCCATTCACGGATTCTGAAATCGTTCTCAGTTGGCTCGCAACTTAGTCCATCAATAGAGGTGTCGGCCGTTTTGTGACGAATGGAATAGTAAAAATTCGAACCATATAGACTGTTCCACACGGTTCGGGCATAGTACTACGAACGGGAATCCCGCAGACCGCTACAAGAGGTTTTTCGGCGAGGGAGATGGAGATCCATTTATGCTGGGAAGGACCTGATTTCCCAGAGCAGCCAGAGGAGAGTTAGTCCCAAAACCGTCAACTGACTGCTCTATCCGAAAAGAAACACGCAGGAAATATAGCTGTTCAACAAACGATTCTGAACACCGAAACGACCTCAAACATGAGAAACTTCGGCAATGTGGAACTTTTGGACTAGAGCAGGTACAGAACCCTCGAATCAGCCCAGACGCCTGTAGCATAAGCACTACGGTTTTTGAGAACATTGTGTGGCCGTGTTCGGGAAGGAATCGCGTCAAGAATAACAACGCAAGTTCCAGAACTCAGGATACGGTTGGACGGCAATTTCATCACGGTAGCTGAAAGGGAAGCTGCATTACAAGTCATTATACGAACGCATCAGTGCACCCATGTTTCAGAGCAGCTCAAACGCTCGCTGAAAAACCTCAATCTTCAACCAGATCAGTACGGCATTCCAACGCTGTCGAGGAAGACTGATAATGACAGTATTCCTGATTCCGCGAAACACTCTATATTTGTGACCCTAAAAGCCCCACTCGTATTTTGTATTATCAAAGATGCTCATCTGCCACTCCAACTTGGCATTTCTCATACGATGGCTGCGGTGCCTTGGATCCCGGAGCTTCGACAACAAGTTCAACGTCTAACAACCAAATGTGTTCCATGTCAAAGGATGAACGGATGACCATTCCCATATCCATCTATGGGACCATTGCCGAAACGACGCGTTATAAGGGCCAAGCATTTTTGAAAATGTTGGAATCGACTACTTCGGCCCCCTTATTGCAAAGGAATATGACGACAAGGCTTAAGTGTATGGAATCATTAGCACATGCATGACGACTAGGATGATCCACATAGAAGTGGTAACGGACACATCAACCGACGAGCTGCTTCTAGCCCTTCTTCGCTCGTCGAAGAGTACCAAAGACAATTACGTCGGACAATGTGCCTTCATTTGTTCTGGGATATCAAATTCTCAAAGATGCTTATCGCAGAAGCGAGTCAGACAAGCAATACAAAAACAGCTAACACGTGCGCAATCCCTAGAAAGTCAAAAAGTAACACAGCTGGGGAACAGTATAAAATCCGCATACAGACCACTTCCTAGGACTTTCCGACTGTATCATTGATTTATTTCTCTTTAGTCTCCTTGTTTGTATTTCACCTCGTTTACCGGATGTTATGCTTTGTTTAATTCGTTTGATTAAATGGTTTCTGCTCCGTTATAATCTTGGTTTAATTACCCAAGTTTGAGGAGGAATAAGTGGTCGATAGTCAGTGTCGCCTAATACGCCTAATATGAATCAGTTTCATGGTGCATCGACCGGGACAAAGAGGCCCATATGGGTTGCGTCTTCTGCGGGGCGCGCGGAATCCACTATAGCGATTCCTGTCCAATATTACCAGACAGCACCAGACGTCGATTCAAACTGCAGGAGGAGAGGCGATGCCTACTTTGTTTGGAAGTCGGATGCGAAGGGAAGCAAAGTTGCCCAAAATCTCGCACAAGTTGCTATCACTGCATGCAGACGGGCCACCATTCCGCAGTTTGTGAGAAGCCGGATTAAGCCCGGAATATTGAACTGCGAATCGATGTTCTGCGAGAAGACCTAGCAGAGACGAGATCGAAACTCAATGCAATAAGGGAACGACTGGGCCTGGAGCCCCTGCCAACCACATCCTCTCAGGGAGCCTGAGGCCGGGGTATCGCAGAAGCTAGTCAGACAAGCAATACAAAAACAGCTAACACGTGCGCGATCCCTAGAAAGTCAAAAAGTAACACAGCTGGGGAACAGTATAAAAGCCGCATACAGACCACTTCCTAGGACTTTCCGACTGTATCATTGATTTATTTCTCTTTAGTCTCCTTGTTTGTATTTCACCTCGTTTACCGGATGTTATGCTTTGTTTAGTTCGGTCGATTAAATGGTTTCTGCTCCGTTATAATCTTTGTTTAATTACCCAAGTTTGAGGAGGAATAAAGTGGTCGATAGTCAGTGTCGCCTCGTGTACGAATCAGTTTCAATGCTATGTACTATATCACAAATGACGACGACTTTCAAACCATAATGGCGCGTAAAGGGATCGAATGGACAACCATCACACTATGTACTCCGTGGCAGGGAGCGATCTATGAATGGTTGATGAAATCGATATAACACTCCTTTTACAAAGCCGTTGGAAATCTTCTTTTGAATGAGGAAGAGCTGACGACATTACTGGCTGAAATTGAAGGTACACTGGATACACGACCAGTGACATATCAAGGAGCACACCACGAGCTCTTGAGACCTTCGCGCCCTATCGATTCTATCGTAAAAGATATCGAAATTACGTATCCCGTCGAGTCTTTACAATAGGATAGAACAGACCCAGACTATCTGCCCTCGGAGGAACTACTTCGTCTCCAAACCAGAAGACAAGCACATGAGGCCCTTGCATCCATGCTAAAGCGACAGAATATTTCTGGAAGACATGGCATAGGGTCTACCTCCGTAGCTTGCGAGGAGCGCACAAGAGATATGTATATGAATGGGAAGCAAGCAGGAAAGCACGAACCGAGAGAATGCATGGTAGTGCTGCTTGCTGACGATAATTTACCAGGCAATACCCGGAAAATGGGAAGAATATCGAACTTAAAGCCTGGAAAAGATGGAGCCATAAGAGAAGTAGAACTGCATATGCCCAACGGAAACATTCTGAGACGTTCCATCAATCTACTTGTCCCTTTGGATCTGAACGACGATACAGAAACTTCGAGAGAAAACCAACAGCCCGATCTCGAACTCATTCAGCGTACAGAATAGCAAAATCCACCAAGGCGGTACAATCTTCGCAGCACAACACATATCGGTCCACCAGAAGCAGGCAATCAGAACGTCAACATCATTGAAAAATCGGGAGTATAGTGATCAGTATAGTGATGGGAGTGATAATCAAAATCCACTTGCAAAGTAACTTATCACCAGAAAATTTTCTATTTTGGAGAAATTATGTTATTATTCCATAATCTACGCATAATTCTCACTATACATCACTGGAGGGGATTACCAGATAAAGGATGGAGGCACTGTAGAAGCAACTTCGGCAACAACGCTATCACATAATAAAAAAAAGCAGAAGTACAGTTGCAGATGGGAGACCCTGGGCTTCGACAATTCACGGTACTACGTCAATAATATCATTTACAACAGAACAATATTATTCTCCAGTAAACTATGAAAGTTCCGGCTGGCTTTCAGTTTCAATGGTAGCTACACATTTCAAGGCTTTCGAAAAATCTGGAAATTCCATACTTCACGTATTTGATTTATTAAGGGTGCCTAAACTTTGACCAGTTTAAAGAATCCGGATCGTTTCAGATCCGAGATTTCTCTATTTGGGAAAAGTGTGGCATACTTGTACTGCTCAGCCTTGGGCGTTTTATTCGCAACCCAACCCCATCGTTACTTCACAGCTGAAAAAGATAACGTTAACTGACGGAGAAAGCAATTACGAGCTTCATAACTTTCTTAGGCACCTACATTACTATATCTGCCATATTGTCAGTCATAATCATTCACCAAAAATCCTGCGCAGTCTTCGTTGAGCGAGTTTTGCGCAGCCTCTCTGCAGCCCATGACAAGAGCATAAGGAGGTGACGCAGGGTTATAATAAGCACACACTTCTTGCACCTTATGAGATGGGATTCACCCCAGTCCACCGAATGTTATACAGTGCGTTTCATAATTATAAGGTCACCCCAGATTTTTGCGATTCCGGAGAAAGCAGCCAGAATGGAATTTTTTGGCAAACACTGGTAGATTCCTCGTCACGATGTACCTCCGTACTCAAATTTTGGTCGCAATATCTTTCACCTCAAATTTTTTACGAATTTTTTAAAGATAATGTTGGCTTTTGCACCGTTTCATAATTATAAGGTCACCCTGAGGAAGTAAATGATTTATCAATGTTAATGGCATATGTACAACAGTTAATAATCTATAGCTCCTCCTTGTTTAGGAGCAACATCAAAGAGCCCAAGTGGCATACTAGAAATTAGGTTTCGAGGATGTTCCTCATCGGTTGCTCTCCATGCTTCGATAAGTGCTCGCTTCAGCTACTCTTTGCCCTGGAACTGACGGTTATTCGCATAAACCTGTCTGAATATTATGTCCCAGATATGTTCCATCCGACTGAGGTCGGGACTGCAGGCTGGCCATGGTAGGACGCTTATTTATTGGCGTTACAGCCACTCATCCGTTGCACGGCTCACATGATTGTAGGCGTTATCTTGTTGAAAGACATAGTTGAGGTGACGGCGATGGCATAGAAAAGGTATTAGATGATGCTCCAAGACTTTCTGGTAATCCTTGAAATCCATACTGCAGCTCACGACAAAACGCATCATTGCAGAACGCACCCCGCACCATAGGCTTCCTCCACCGAAACTGCGACGGCTGAAGTAGACTGGTTTCCTCCTCAAGTCGCGTAAGTACCGCTTGTTTCCGTCAGATTGAATTGTTTTTCATCGTAAAAGACGACCTGAGTAGGAATTATTCAGCTCTATGGTGAGATTTCGATGCAGATCTACCTTTGCCCAATCTCTCCCTAGGTTCATCTTTGCAAATCCGAGTCGAGCCTCTTTGTGACGATCGGTGATTCGTGGCACCTTCTCCATTGCTTGCCTGGTGATGTTCTCGCATCTTCTCACTGCTCTCCAGACTGTAGTTTTCGACACAGAGAGGTTTAATTCCGATCGGATCTGGTTCAAGGAGGACGTACTGTTGGAATCAGTCCTCAGAATTTCCCGATCGTCACGGGTAGTAATCTTTCATGGGTGTCCACAGTCGGTGTTATATCTAATGACATGAGGACTCTCTAGAAATCTCCGAAGGGACCAAGGGGATCTCTCTATTTGCCTGGAAATGGCTCGAGTGCGGAGCCCACCTTCATGATGAGCTTTCTCATCATAGGAAAGCAGATGACCACGAGCCATGTTGACAGTCAGGTTTAGAAATGCCTTTGCTACACATGCTTACCTTTACAAGTATCTTCAAACAAGGAATTTCCTCTCTTTCGTTGATAATTGTTCACTTTCTCAGGGTGACCTTATAATTATGAAACGGTGCAGAAACCGATAAACTGTTCTAAAAAAGTTCAGAAGAATGCAGCAGCGGCTAAGCAACGGATATCTAGGTTATTCGTGCTGGGGAATCTGTTCATGATGCTAGAAAAAATCCTTAATGATAACTTTTTTTGAAAGTGCAAAAATTGAGGGTGACCTTATAATTATGAAACGCACTGTACACCTGCGTTCTGTTGACATGTGTAGAATCCGATAAATCAGCTCCGAAAAGAAGCTAAGTGGAAGCATCATACTGGAAAGGCTCATAAGTTTCCTTGAACAGTGCGTTCTCCTTCTTCTCAAGACGACTTCAGAGCGCCATGAACGACATCAACAAGTTGTCCTCCTCAGTTTTTACGATATATCGGCTCGCGACCCAACAGTTTGCAGCCCAATTTTCACAGCAATGGAGAACTATAAATAGAACGGGACCTAGAGCAGTGGAGGAAGTCAAAAGGAAATTGACCATCTGCTCGTAATAATATCCTCTGTCAAAACCGTAAACGGTACCACGTGGAGTGAGAAAAATGGTTTTGCAACACCGGCCTGCCCCAGGAAAAATAGCCATTGAGCTCTTCAACAAAGCAATAACAACGGAGAGGAGAATCGTGGGAGGTGGTGGGAGGTGCATGGAGCGGAAAAGA
Source organism: Haemonchus contortus (assembly GCA_000469685.2). Lineage (NCBI taxonomy): Eukaryota > Metazoa > Nematoda > Chromadorea > Rhabditida > Trichostrongylidae > Haemonchus > Haemonchus contortus. The sequence goes on along the minus strand of LS997567.1, from coordinate 3,615,087 downwards.
TTGACCTCAAACGAAGAACAGTAATCACTCTGTCCTCAGGTCCCCACGGAGGATCAAGCAGACTCGGAGCAAACATGCGGAGTTCCTTCTATACAGTGGGAAACGCTGGCGGAGACTTCTAATAAATTCAGGAGAGAAAATTCAGCATGTCAGAACGACGTGGTTTAACATGCTCTTAGGTAGAAGAAAGAAGCACCGGGAGAGACGCAAGTCCTAGCTCTCTACAGAAACTCTGAAGAAGAAACTCCCCAATGTACCGAATGCATTGATCACAAAAAGGGATGCCTCGGAAAGGTATGAATCCAAGTTAAATGTATCAGATAATACAAGGGTAGGCATTCGGTTACAGATGGTGTACTTCAAAGCTCTTAAAACATGCGAAATACATAAAAAGCAAATATTTCTGATAGAATAATATCACTTTTGAGTGAGTAAACCCCGAACGTTCGGTTAACCTTTTAGTTTCGAAGGTACGACACAATCGAACCCATTCTGAGAAGTTAAGGATTGCCCGTATCACATACTTCACTTGGGCAGTAAGCGGAAACATTGACCAGGAAAGAATACGGATCGTTTCAATTCCGAGAGTTTTCGATACGGAATATGCACTACAGAGGCACACGCTCTGTGCTGTGCAGCTCATGACGAGGATATAAGTAGGCGTCACCCACTACTTGCACCACATGGGGAATTCTACCCCGGCCAAGACATGGCCGTGGTGGAATTCCCCATGTGGTGCAAGTAGTGGTTGACGCTTACTTGTTACATCGCTGCAATGTTGGCTTGTGCAAAACATCATGCAGTAAAAAAGAGAATCTCTGATTCTACTGAGTAACTGGGTACGAGCGGAATGGAGACTCATTTCGAGAAGGCTAATAGGAACACTGCGTTCTTTCTCCTCTTTCTTGGGTCGACGCCACTAACGGTGAAGTACGGCATCTATGAGTCCTCTACCGTTTTTAGGTGCACCGTCCCACGACTCAGGACAGGACAATCTCCACAAGGTCTTATGGTTAGAAGGTAGCTTACGGCAGTGGAGGCAGACATGGTAGCTTGAACGTGAGCTCCTATGAATGTCGTCCCTCATAACTGTAGCAGGTATTAAGGTACTATGACAGCAGAGATGAATCTGCAGCATAGTCTATCTTAGTAGAAATAGACAATAAAAATGAAAGAAAGGGAAATATATACGACAGAAATGATAAAAGGCAATGAAACAAGGAGGTGGTCAGGGTGAATGGAAATAAAGCAGAATCAGTCAAAATGGCGCTTTACAAATCGGATGCGCTTCGCTGCGCGCGTCCGTCGAAACTAGGTCACGACGCAGCCGTCGCACGCGGCGAGTTGGCCCGCGATATTTGACAGACGTCGCAATTGTCAGTGAGGCATACGCTTTGCGTTTGGTCCACGGCAGTCAGTTCAAGGGGAAGATAACACAGACAAATGCAAATCATTTGCTCCACTGACATTTGGTGGTACTGTAATGTTATCTCGAGATCTCAGTGTGATGCGCCGCGCGCGAAGTGGGCGGGGTGACCTACTTTCGACGGACACGCGCAACGGACGTTCTCCTCACAAATCACCGCGCATTTTCTGAAGTTGCCCATGGGCCGACCAAATGACCCATGGAGCGCGGAATGGATAGTACGCCAAAGCTAGCAGACACAAACAGCTTCCTACTGCAACCATTTCACCTAGCGTTTAATTTTCTGATCGTGAGTGCACGCTCTCGTCTAGAAAGCAGCCCGACCACATTTCAGGAAAATTAGCTGGAGGAAGGTACACCGAGCAGAAAAGATCGAGCTGAAACGAAGAGTACTTCAGATCCTCAATGACTGATCCAGCAAACTTGGAATAAACATTGGGGAGTTCTTTCTTCACGACACTGAGTGCGAGAGGCTCAGAATGGATGCAGGGAAGGCAAGTTAGCACGTTGAAATGATGGGAACTTCCAAATTTGTTAATTTTGAGCACCCATAAAATAACCCAAACCAGTATCACTTTAGTATTACAACAGCCGAAAAGAATAATTCCATTCAGAGCTTATGAGATACGTTAAAATATAAATGATACGTCAATAATGAATATTTCCGAAAAAAAACATCTTTCTGAGCAGTGCCTGCACTTTTCAACTGAGTTTTAAGAATTTCCTGAGAGCTGGAAACCTCCTGTTTCACCGCGTAGCTCACTTGGGTTTGATCAAGAATTCTTCGTCAGTGGAAATAATCCTGACCGTGTAATAAAGCACAAAGTACACGATTAGCACTACAATAAATCGGGCGCTAATTAGAAATGATTTTATATTAAAGAGAGTTTTGTAGAAACAAATTCCGTTGTATACTTGTAGTAAGACGATGCTCGCTGACAAGTTCCGAATATGGGTTCAAGTGATGTTCGGAAACCTCTCGGCTAGATAGACCCGAACTCGCTAAGGTATGGCTAAAATATAGAAGTGAAAAACATCTAGGCGTCCCGTCTGCCATTACTGCAGCGCCGTTATCCTGCACCCCCATAGTAATCGGCTCCCATGAGTTGCAACCGATCTTAAACGTCTTAGATCAGACTCCGATCAATGGTGAATAGGGTAGAGGTCGCCATGGTATTGTACTGCGGTAGGTAACCGATACTGGTTGTCATATATATCTATTCATAAAATTTCCTTAAGAGTCATCTGCTATCGTGGGCACAGGGGAGACGGGCGTTAGGAACGATTTTGGGTAATCGATTCGCCGCACGCGGCTGTCGCGCACCACTCATTCACCGTTATTACAGCTTTAGCGTTCTTCATACAGCTCAATCGATATGCGATCATTATTTTATGCATAACTACTATTAGTACTTTTGTTCCTGTATTTCTTACTTACTGCTGCACCCTGCTACATTCCTTCGCGCGCGACGCCCCTCTCACCGCAACGCGACCATTTCGTTCCTAACGCACCACTGGGCACAGGTATGGCAGTGGTTGCCATTAAACACTTGATCCTGGCATAAAGCCCTGATCAGAACCAATCGAGCCAAGGGAATCACCTACACATCCGAATGTAAAGGGATGTACACAGAATGTTCAAAAAATTTTATGTTTCTATAGGATAAGTAAATTTTCCTCGGATGCATCATTGCAACTTTCTGCCGAGCTTGCTGATTTCGGCGACGTTTAACGGCTGATGCCCAAAAGTTGCAAAAAAATCTCTTATTTTTCTATTCAGTGCAAGTCGTAATGGTGTTTTCGAAAAATACCGTTCCAATGAGGGCCGAACATAAATTTCCTTCAAAAATGCCAAAACGAAGGAGAAATATTAGAAAGCATGTTAACAGCATACGGATTACACGAAAAATCAATAATTATCAGAGTATGTTATATATTGAAACATATTAGAATAATAAAGTCGTGATGACGTAAAACATATATTTCGGCGACGACAAAACCGAAAAAAAAGAGAAATCCCGATTTCATGTCATCCATATGTATGATAAGTGTACTGAACTCCTCTCCGGTTATAGAGACTAAGGACATCCTCGAATCAAATCGAAAAGATGGAATAAGCTAACAAATGAAAGCAATATCATTATGAAGGTAGGGCTTTCTGGATGTATACATGGTCTAGTAGCTATCAGACGGTAGGCGCCATGTACAGGAATGTCTCCAAATCTTTGGTGAAGCGATGCGATGGGTCACTTACGGCAGCCGCGCAAATCTACATATTACTTGAACCACTGAGCCTTTAACTTCGAAGTGAACTTCCTTCCCTGATTACTAGAGTCACTTTCTAAGTAGAATCGAGCAAGGCCGCAACTAGATGCCTTTGGAGTGTTGCCCAAGACTCGAATGCATGGCAGAATTGCAAGAGCTGCAATTAGGCTAAACATTGTATGTTGAAGGTTCCGCACTGTCTAATAGCATGGCAGTGCACATTATATTATGATACTTTTCAATGTGACTTGGCAATAGTGTCTCTGCTGCATTTCGGGGGACGATACGAACGTGCGTCCGAGGGTGCGCGCGACAAATTGCGCGGCGAAGTTCGTGACGATTTGCACAACTGCGGCGCCAATTTTTGGGGCACAAACTCGAAGTAGTGTAGTTAAGTTGGATCGGATGATCCTCCTAATGCACTCTATTTGAAATTTGGGCCTAAATGATAGGCGCCAAAGTCGTTTAAATCACTACGAACTTCGCCGCGCAATTTGCCGCGCGCATCCTCGGACGCACGTTCGTACACACACCCTGCATTTCATATTCTTGGGACGAAAGTGGTCTGGAAGCTAGATGCCCTACTATGCACAGCACGTGCGGTTCCGGGATCAGAAACACGGATTTATCAGTAACGATTTTCATGTTCCACCGTTACTCTATGAAAGCGTGTGCCGCCTTCGGACCATAGCCACATTCTAGACAATTTCAGAGGGACCGCCAGTAATGATTGAAAAGGTCTCTGAACTTTTGTGAGCCATGTCGCAATTATTCTCGCCAAATTCGCCAGAGATTAGCTTCCAAATTCCTACAGGTAAGTAAAGAAGTAAAGAAGAAATGAAAAAAGCATAAAAATAATCACCCCTCGACCCGAAAATAACATGAATATCGATGGACATTGCAAGACAAAGAGGTAAAGAAAGGGTAAGACTGATAGGAAAGACAAAGAGGGACGTCTTACAGGTGGTAGGTGACCTGTAAGACATCAACCACGAGGAATGAGTTAGTGGCGCGGAGGAAGGAGGAACCGGTGAATCGATTTTGATCTACTACCTGGAGTTGGTCAACAAGCGCTAACTGTACGGTACATGGTGTGTATTGACTAGTTCAAAGTCAGGCTTCTTCCCAGTAGGGCTAGCACTTTCCCACTCCGGGAGGAAGGGATCATCTCCCCCAAATGGGTGGGGGAAGTACTTGAAGTTGATTTGAAGAACATGAGAATATTGATGTCTGGGTCGCTGTGTTTGGCTCCTTACCTAGCTAGCCGATGATTTTTCTCGAAATTCATTAGGTAAAGGCGTTCCAAATGAATATTCGGGGGTTAGGAGTGGTAGATGAAGGGAGAAGAGTTGGACCGATAAGGAAACTTTCCACAAACTTGATACTTTCGGGACTATGATTGATAGAGCAAAAAGGTTTGCACGGAGAAATCGAAGTTGTGGTCAAGACGAGGTGAACGGATAGATTTTCTTTGAATTGTGTGGGCAGGTCATATCCGAGGTCTGAGCTATGAACCTTCTAAGGTGAATGATGTAACAGCTTGTCAATTTCGTCCAACTCAAATCAAAACATTTCAGTTTGTGAGCTTTTTACATAGTACCTTTAATCACTTTTCAGACCTAATAAATGCCAAAGCCTCCTGTTTAACAACAAAAGAAGCTTTCAGAGCTGTGATTTCAAAGCAGTCGATGAGGTAAACTCAAATGCCCCGCCTACATTGTAAGCCACACCTCCCAACGAATTAAGACAGTTCTCTTTTGCTTATTGACTTTAGTTGCCGTACACCAACCGTTACGTCTGCACCTTTTAGTTAATATTATTTTCTGAGGACTTTCTGGCAAAAGATCCTTTCTGTATAGTGACAGCTATATATCTTACTTTGTTTAGAGACTTTGAACACCATCTCATCGGACCAGCTCCTCGTCTGATACAAAAGAACAGCTAAATATTTCATATGAAATAGAGCAACGTGTGAAGCATGCAGCAGCATTATAAGAAACATTTAAAATTTTTCTTTTGTACCTTGCGCATAATCAGAAAATGCCTTCAACCGTACCATCGTTACTGTTTAAGACTTTATTGCAAAACTGTAAAGTTCATTTAAGACAGTAAGGATAGATGTTTCAAAAGTGTGTCGCTCCTTCGCAAAGCACACCCAATGTACAAATCGCTCACCGAACGATCCTCTTGCTGTACTGGCTGTGGTAACAACTGGTATCCATTTCCACTTCAGTATGTGCTGTTCTCTTTCTAGGTACATCTTATTTCACCACCTTTTGTTCCTAAGACTGGTACCTTTTCCTGTTTATGATGCCAGAAATGCCAGAATACATCCTACACTGAAGCGCTGAACCCACTGAAATAAGAAAAATCATGCATCAAGGAAACCTACTGCCGGTCACAATAAGTAAGCTACATCCCATTTCCTCAATGATCACTACTGACGACATTTGTGAACCATGTCAAAGCTAACGCGCTCCAATGCGAACCTCACTTTAATGGTCTCGATTACTTGTCGAGCGCTAACTTTGTTGAATATTCAAAAAATTTTGGCATACAGTTGCAGATCCAACCACCTTACTACGTTTATTCTCCGATTGAATCTCTGGATACCCTAAATTAATTCCCTTAAATAATCGCCGTGCATTGTGGTGCGTACTGTATGGACAAGAGGGTTGTGCAATGTTGCGTCACTGGTAACCATTTTTCAAATTTGCGAATTTCTTTTGCCTATGAAGTTCCTTCATATAAATGAAATGTGGTTTACTTCTTTGTACTTGTTAGTGAGAGTGGCGGAAGTATACGGCCACGATTTTGCGAGCCTGTAGAGGTGCTTAGAAGCGATTCCCAGCAACGGAATGGAGTTTCTGGTCCGAGCTCAACGAGGGAGGAACCTCGGACCGAGTGAATTGCTCACAACTGCCAAAGTTCAGGAGTGAAAGAGGAGTTGGCAGAAAGCTACTACCTCTCTGAAAGAGCGTAGACAACGGCACAGAAATATGTGGCCCTCTAAAGCGGGTATGGGTACATTTGTGCGATTCGAACTACGCGCGGCAAAATTCGTGGCGGTTCGAACGACTGGCGCCTATTATTGGGGCACAGTATTGAAGTAAATTAGATTAATATGGTCAGCTGATCCTAGTAACCTACTCTTCTTCAAGTTTGGCCCCCAATAATCGACACCAAAGTCGTCAAAATCGCTATGATTCTCGCCGCGCAATTTGCCGCGGCGCAGTTCGAATCGCACGAATGTTTCGCCCCCCCCCCCCCTCCCACCCCTCCTCTCTCTTAAACAAATGCAATTTTCTAGCCCTTCCTTTTTTGATTGTATTTTCTTTCGGTATATCGCCTAAAGCAAACTGGAAATTGCCATTTAAGCCTAAGTTTAAGCATGTCAGATGAAATGGCTTTTCTTCAGGAGCCCAGCTGTGTTAGGAGCCGAGCAGCTCCTATTCCAAGTTGGCTGCTCGCCTTCCCCCAGCTGTTAAATGTGAGTTTCTTTTTATTTATATAAATCTGGTATCCTGTACTACCGTATGGTCGTGAGTCTCCTGACTTCGCGCACTTGGCAACGGCAGATTACGTGCTCCAATCGCACTCGATCCTGCTTCGATTAGTCGCGCGCTGGATTGTACAATTCAAACATCCATCTATCCATTGTTTTCAAAGTTTCGTTATGTACTCCCACCCAGGTACGTTGATTTTTTTAAGATGGTACCTTCTGCTGCTATCTTTGCATTAAAAATAGTTTTTAATCCGCATTTTTTGATAGTCTGTGGAACCAGCGTAGGGGCGGACCGTTTGGGAGTAATCGCCAGCTTTCTGGCTGGTTTGCAGGCAGCTATACCACTTTTCTTAAAACTAGCCAGCAGCCAGCCGCCACATTTGTTGACCTAATGTGAGACAGAACCTTATTAGGAGCGCTGTAGCCCTGAAAAACTTTTCTTTGTGGGACCGAGGGTATGGTGATGTCATGTACGGTAGGTATGGACTGACTTAATTATTGATGATTTTTTTTAACTTGTTGCAGGTTCAGCTGTAACGCCTGCATCATCGTAATTGACGTGTCAGTTAAACCTGTTTTTTTTCTGTCGTATTTTTACAGTATAAATCAGGAAGACAGATTACTGCGGATATCCTCAATGGTAATATGTTCTGTGAATTTAAATGGTCTACTTCGAAGGACCAGTTGAACCAGTTGATGAAGGTGAATGCGAACGGAAGAAAATGTGGACAGTTTTCCATTAATCTTTCTTGAAGTACTATTAGGTCGAGTCATAAGTCCTCGAACAATGTGATAGTGATGAATTCTAGAGATCATAAATCAGGAAAGAAATGACAAAAATGGACGCGCGAGGCATCGTTAGATAGAGTATAAAGAGCTCTTCCAAATACATCCTAACAAGTACACCTGACCATTCCCTGCGCTCGAGCGTGCCAGAGAAAGTGCCATGTCGGTGCGAAATTCCACGCCATACTGCTTCAAAGCATGAGGCACCCATCGACCGAGCTTTTGCACCTTACCGATTGACTTCAATTCACGAATAATTGTGGACTGACTCCCCAGGAGTGACTGCCAGTTCACGAGTAGTTTGGTACGTGTCGGCTTCCACCTGGCTCCGCAGCACCTCCAAATCCAACTCCATTGAGCATTCCGGACGGTCTTCACTTTCGATGGAATAGTCGTCCGACGTGAACTTCGTGTGTCACTTGTAAATGGTGCATCTTGCAGGAGCAACCTTCTTGTAAACTTCCTTCACACGTCTATCGATCCCGGCGGGTTCTTGGCCAGATAAAAAAAGAAATAGGATGGCGTTGCGGAGGTGAAGTTGCGACGGGTTGAAATCATGGGGCATGGTTGCAGGAAAGGAAACAGTTGGGTGTGTTCGTTAGTGTGCATTTTGGAGAGCTTTTCATACTCTATCTAACAATACCACGCGTGTCCATTTTCGTCTCCTCTTTCCCGAGTTATGATCTCTAGAAATCATCGCTACCATTTTGTCCGAGGACTTATGACTCAACCTAATATCATTGATGTCCTGTGAAGTTATGCCAGTTACTTTCCAGTGCCTGTGATTATGCCCACATTTTTGCATACTTTTACTTTTACACTGCAGTATCCGAGAACAGTAAAAGCAGTAACGTAAATAGTCATCGGACCGGTGTGAACTTGTAAATACTGTGTAAATATACGAATTTGGCGAAATTCATTGTGTAGAAGTCTAAGGTTTTCTCGGATATTATCTTTAACGATATATGTCCTCTTCTTTCCATTTGAATAAAGGGATATCTATGGTACTATTCATGTCCTGTCTGTCCATGTCCATTACCGTTAAGTAAACTGTCAATTGTTCAAGTCCTTCTTTGTGCTTGTTTTGTTTGTGTTGTCTTGTTGTCCTTCTGTGGACGTGTTTATGTCATTAATGAATTCATACAGAATCCATATAGAAAAAGGGTTCCATAGGGAATGCATGTACAACCAAGAGTGATGAGGAAACCATCAGCTCAAAGGCCGCATCCTAAAAGACAAGCTTCGAAGGATGCTGAGGTGATTGAAGTTTTTAAGCCTTAAAGCTTTCATCGGAAAAAAACGAGGAAACCCTAAACGTATGGTCCAAATCAGTCACTAGTTCTATGAAGTAACATTACTAGGTCAAATTAATAGAGTAAGGTGGTCCAAAGCAATGAGTTCAGGAGTCGTTTTTTTACGCCAAAGATCAGAACCTAAGCATCACAAATTGTTTCTGAACTGCCGCAATTGTTCACTTGTGTACTGACTGGCCATACGTTGTTAAATTACCAGAATCCGGGACGGTAACAGCTGTGTGCATTACTAAGCACAAGAAGGTAATGGTTGTCTGCCAGTTACGGTAGTCGCTTTTGGAAAGCTCTCGAGATTTTGAAGTAGTACGCTCCGTTAGTCCTTAACTCCAGTTTTTTCGACACAGAGAGAAAGACTCCGAAGCTACAGGTTAAGTTCAGGGAGGGGTGGTCGAACGAAGTAGTAGTAAATGTGCGGAATTTGAAATTTTCACTACAGGTAGCTATGAAATTATGAGTGCATTTCAAAATTTCCCACATTGGCACGGATACACGCTCTGAATCTGAATTTGAACTTCTCGCATGTTGCCACAGATGCCCTCCCTCTATTTGTTCCCGGGCTTTCTTCGCTCTGCTTTCAATGACTCCAAAGTGGGAAGACAAACTCGACAGGTTCCCATCTGATCAGGGACCACACAAAGAAGTCAGGGGGGGGGGGGGTAGGAACTGGACAGCAGGTTAGCCATACTTCGCTGCTAATGAAGTCGAGAGCTCGCGCCGGCAAGACCCATGGCGAGTTTGGCACTGTGGGCTGGCGTGTCGTCATATTAGGGGAGTGGGGGAGGTGGGGGGGGGGGGGGGGGGGACCGAGTGTTTCAGGGAGCGAAATCGGATTAAAGCATCGGTACGGTCATCAGTATGCTTTCCTAAGTACGCGTCTTTGTTAATTTACAAGCCGGTACCGACGAAATCTACGGCCTCCTGCCATAGCCGTGACTCCTTCCCTGAACTATCATTTTGCGAACAACTTGTTTACGTAAAATGAAGTACTTTTGGCATTTCTAGCCAGAACACGACCATTTTGATGGCTTAGAATTTGCCTTGTCGTGAGATTTTCCTGTCTTCCTGTCATTGTTAACGACGAAGGAATGATGTCTCCGGTGAACGGGCAGCAATCCTCTCCCCTTTTACTCTACTCCGTTTCTTGATCGCCCATGATTACGATCTACTTGTGAAAGGACCATCTCGATAGTTCTATTTTTAGGAAAACTGACCTTCCCACTTCCGGTTTGTCTCTGTTTGACCCTGCTTTACTGTACAGTTTTGAGGCCTACTGCATAGTCGTTATGCGAGTTATCCCAAGTCCTCTTGAATGGTCCTTCACAACTTTGGAGATATCAAGAGTCATCTCGGGATCAAGACTGCATATTGCAGAAAGCCTACTTGTGCAGCTAGTTAGAAGCAAAGAAAACTAGATTTATAAGTTTTTCCTGAGAAGCTTTCGAATTTTGGCGCCCGTAATTTTGGGACATCTTGCATGTTGCATGAAATTTTCGTAGAATAAGTTAGAAATATGAGTATGGGGTCGTTTGACACTAACTTGAGTTCCATGCAAAACTTAGCAATAAATTTCTAATGCGTTCGGATGTTGCATTGATTACTGAGAGGGGGCACCTGGAATCGCGCATTTTTACGGTTTTAGGCAGTGTCAGTAATCTGCGATTTTGAAATACAATGTGGATTTTAACTCGAACACTGGTCCTGACCCAATTACCCAAGGGTTTTTTCGATGCGTCGTATATGGGACGGGTTATAGGGGTAATGGATTACGGTTATGTCGTAGAATGAATAATGTTGTCCGTAAAATTCTGCTATTGCAACATTTCACTACACCACAAGGCCGCTGTATGAAAGTGATTCCCGCTCTGCAATTTTGTGTTCATTGACCGTAACCGGCCGTTTATGACTGTGCAGATTTAACTATAAATTTAGCCCTGCTACTACTACTCCTTTTGGAAACAACTAGCAAAAAAGCTGATTTTAGTGCTTCCCCTAGGAACAAGTCTTGAGGGTTATTTTTCATCATTGCTACATCGTCTTCGTGCTCCTTCAAATTTCATGCTTCGACGAAGTCCTGGTGTTTTCTTAGATCGCCCGCTATTAAACTTCGACTTGTTTTACGAAAACATTATGTGAGCGCATTCATACTAACAGCGTTTTGCCGTGCAAGTCAGCGTCGAACGTCGATCGATGCCGGGCATGCAATAGTGACCAAAGGCTGCTCTCAGATTTCCAAGGACACACCGACGAGCGCGCACGCGTCCGATCGAGGGTGGCACTAGCCAGTTGGAAGAACACTGGCGCGTGATCGATCGGCATCCATATCGTCAACACATAACTGCGCCGCCGTCGATCGGACGCGCGCGCTCGTCGTTTCCGTCGTTGGAGTCTAGAAGCAGCCAAACCGCTAAACAAGCACGCGTTAGTAAGGAATATGCAATCCAACGGCTCATTTTTCTTTTTCAAGGAAACTACCTCTTTCTGCTAAGTCATCTCTCGAAGAACTTCTCCCTTTTTCTATTTGCGACCTAGAATATCCCACATCTTTCTTTTCTACCCATTCACTGCGAAGGCTCGCAGTATGAGTCATCAGTGCGCGAAGTATCGATCGACAGCCGGCGTCGCCCTATGAATGCAGCCTGTCGCCACAGTCTAAATTGCGCGGCTACGCTTGCTGCAGTTGTTTTATGCTCAAAGCTAGGGATTTTTCAAATTTATGTCTCTGAACTTCAGTTTGGCAGTCCACTGCACTCGCCATTGCACGAGCCGTTGCAAAAACGTCGAAGAATCTTAATTAAACGTCTGAAACCCTCAAGATCGGATTCAGAATTGTACGACTCTAATGGAACGGTGTACAGAAAAATTTACGACTCCGATCAACGTAGAGATTCACCATGGGCCCAACATGAACGTATAACAATTCTATCGGAGTGGGTTTTTTGAATTATTTTCAGATTTTTTGAAGAAAGTTGCCACCATCATCAGTTACAGTGGATTCCTTATTTTATTTTTATCATGTAATTTGATCTGTCATCAGAATCAAGTTCCTATCAAAAGAATCAAAATCGAGGAATATATGAGAAGAGCTATTTGTTCGAAAAAAAACTCATTCGACGGTGACACAGCAGTTAGGAAACTCCTCCAAAGTGCGCCACGTATTTACTTTCATTTTGAACTGCAGCGGCCTTATTACTTGCATAACTTATTACTCGCATAGCCAGTTTACAAATATATGGTCACAGTTTTGACTACCCAGATGAGTCTAAAGCTGACTGGCTTACCCTGCAGGAATAGGAGGCTGTTTTTTGGCCCACCCACAAAAAAAAATCCGCTAAGTTTTGTGTTGTCAATCATCTTTACGAGATGAATTTTACATGGAAATACTAACAAATCAATTCAATCTCACCATTTTGATATTGTCAGCGAATATTGTGAGTAACATGTCGAAGATATACCGTTGCTAAAAACTTTGTGTACCTATACGCCCCACCTCAGTTTTCACAAAAACTGGTCCAAATCTTGCTTGGGCTGAAAATTTTCCTCAAATGAAGCATCACATAGCAGTTTCGCTCGGCTGTGCTTAGGTTTTGGACGACTTTTCAAACGAACATGTGAAGGGTTCTTTCCCTATGCTACCTGGGGTATATACCTGAAATCAGAAGCTAGTAAGGGGTGGAACTGTCTGGATCAGGAACCGCACAAGAAACTGATACAAACGGTGCGAACCCGCATTTTCAAAACCGTTCTTAACAACGAAAATCAAGTAATTGCTATAATTTCATTATTAATTTGTTAACAGAATAAATTAAATTAATTTCTCAAGAATTTTATGATTGAATCATGTTTTTTGTACAAGTTAAATGCCTTAGATGATTATTTTCCCCCTTTCTTTTGAACACGAAATTTTTGCGAAACCTCATGGCCGTTGCACTAGTTACCTTCGAAATGCTAACCTGTTTTGATTATTTGCTATTACTATTATTACTTGTTAAAAGCAAGTGTGGTTGAAACGAAGCGCAACGTAATAGATAAAGGAAATTTCACAATTTCACTGTTTTTTTCTCCTTCGAATATTTTGGGTGGCCACCAAGTAATTGCGTTTATTAAAAGGAACATTTAATTTTTTACCTAGTAGAAATACTCATTCAGGTATTTAAATATACGCAGTCATTTAGTTACCAAACTGGTTTATTTTTCCGTAGAATGGTGATTTTATTCCTAAAAACTTAAATTTAATAAAACAGCTCAGGAACGGAGGACAAGAAGTCGAAAAAGCAAGGAATCATTGCTCCACTATGGATATGCACGACTTCACTATAAAGAGGTATGTGTTAAAAATAAGCCTTACTTTACTTTGAAGCAATATTTTGTTAAGTTCCGAAACAGTTGCTAAATCTAGTTCTGATGGGAATACTAGTTATTTTCGAAGTAATTCCGACATACAAGCCTATTGATTGAGCAGCAAATGTCTCGATGTGAACAAATTACTTACCTTGAAAGGTAGGACTAGTTGACCTGACACCGCAAACGCTTTCTAACACGTTTGTGCGGCGATATTAACGTGAGCGTCGACGATTCAATGTTGTCGATACGCAGTTTAACATGCCGCAAGCACGTCCAACATGTTAAAAGCCGCCGATAAACTCGTCCGTCTTTCTCCCAAATTCTCACAGTCGAGTTTGGGAGTATTTCTTGGATACAAGACGTCCATGCCCCTTAATCAGGACTTTGTTATCGACTTCAAAAGCCTCGAAATAATTGCCATACCCTTATAAAGCCCGGTTTTCATCCCCTTAAATGGATTTACTCAATTTCACCTTGTTTCGAAATGTGCATGCATTATATCACAAATTAAACTTTTACCATATTACCAGTAATATTATTTCAAAGCTCTTCACCAAGATAATCCTCGAATGTTACTTGTTTCAAAGCAAGATTACTTCCAAGTTTGGTTTTCAATCATTTTATTTATTTCCTCATGAATGTTTCTGCTTTCAATACTTGATACATTTGAAAAAGCCAATTTATCCGATATCATTTCAGAGTCCTTTTACAGTATATTTTTTCTCCAAGTTAATTTTTCACTTCGAATTTTTTTTTTCAACTGCGCAATCTAGCGGTAAATGCAGTTTTCTTTGAGCTGATTTCTTTTTCGGGCGATTTCTTCGATTTTTTCTTGTGTTTTCAAGCTACTAATCCATGTTTTTTGTCACAGCTTCATAATTTTATTTTTATTTAGTCTGCGCTGACGATTAAATTTTTGTTCAACTCATTTTCCAATTTTCGAAGTTCCCGTTGCTCCATATTTTTTTGCTGCCAATCAATTTTTTATTCGTAAAACTTCCGATTTTCCAAAATAATTACTCTCGAAAGCTTAGTTAAGTCGAATTCCTCCTCTTTTGAATGCAAATAATTAGTCATCATTAGGTACGTTGTCAGTAATCTCATGTGAGTCATATACCTCAATTTCGAAAGTAAGGCCGAGTAAGCAGCTGATCGATAATATAATGCTACATTAGTTAATGGTATCCATTTGTTCGGCGTAATCCACGTGTAAAATGCGCTTTTTCCGGTAAACTGAGCTTTCCGGCAGTCATTCCTATGAATAAATCGTTCGAAATTCCTTCAGACAAGCTTTTGCTTGATATTGTCGAAGACGAAGTTTCGGAATTTTTTTTTTGGCTCACCACCTCCGCATAGAAGCAAAATTCTGGCCAATGCGCGAACTTGTGGCGATTTCGAAAGCAGCTGTTAGGTCTCGACTGGAAATAACACGCTTGCACCGTAACATATGGCAATATATTGAAACGATGAGGAGGTGGAACTGAGAAAATCGAAACGAACTTCTGAAGATTGCTTCAAAAACAGGCTTCCCTGCCTGCAAAACAATCAATAAACATGTTGACCTTGGCTGAATCTCCTGAAATCAGCATTCTCTCCTGGATTCGATCGATAACTATTCTGATTGCTATAGATTTGTTGGATCGTACCCGTCAAAAACTGTTACTAAAAACTGTTAATAGAGGCCTGAACATTGCAGGTTATCCCTAATAAATTCGTTCCGGTATAATCTCAGATTAAACCTTATATCTGAGGTTTTTGGCATGCAATTCACCCAATTTCATTCTACTTTAACATCATAGAAACAACGCAGTACACTGTATCCATTACGAAATATTCAAATAAAAATTGGTTGTCCTGAAAACATATTTTGCAGGACCATATAAAAAATAAAAAGCTTATGAACGGCTAACTTACGCTTTACTCGTGCAACTTTGTGATTTGGGTAGGAATGGTTATGGTAACAGTAAAAGTCCTCTGTGCTTCGGAAGACTTGATCGGCCTCGGCTGGGAATATGTCTGTGAGCCATACAGGTAGCCATGAGGGCCACTTGCCACCATCTAACTTGCCCCATTCAATACTAGTAGTAATATGATCCTTTTACCTGGAAATTCTGAACCTCTGTACTGATAAGTTGTATTTTCAAAAGATTTACTCCTCCTTCAGAAACGGCCATAAATGCCATTACTGTAATATTAAAAGTTTTCATGTTTCTCGAAAATAGTTTTTTACAACAGCTACCACAATGTCAATAGCTATCTCTTTTACGCTAAGTATTAAAAAGATAACAATTAAAACCCATAAAACCATCGAATTTCGGCCCATAGCGGGCGGAGGCCCTTGCTCGTCAATTGGGCGGGAAGATGTGGCGCAGTGGTAACGCGCGCCGTTATCACGCTCATGGCCAGGGAGCGAATCCCGCCTTGACCATTGAGGCCTCTGAAGTCTCCTGAATAGGTCGATTTGTAAAAAAAAAGTCTGGCTTATAAACAGGCAATAAATAATAGCCTAACGGGATCTCGCTGTCCAAACTGCCCACATATCTGCTCGGTTTTGAACGAAAGGCTTATCCGTGGCGTACACTGGAGAGGATTTATAGTGGTCGAAAAGAAAAATATTTTCCATCTCTTAGCGCGTTTATAGCTGTATTATCGGATCGTCCCCAGTTTCAGTCTCTTAGATATTTTAAATGAGGCTTTCGTGGAAATTTCCCTATCATTTGCTCGGGTGATTCATCTAAACTCGTTCCCATCAATCTAGACCGAGCGTCAGCTATGAACTAAGTTTTAAATGGTCGATTCTATCACTTGCACAAAAAAATATCGATCCTCGTGATCCTGGGATCATCAAGGGCTACGTGTCTGATCGTTCGATGCCCAGCCTGTGCTTTCGAGCTGAACCGGGCAACGACCCTTGAAGTGACTTTTTTGAATGATACCATGACTTAGACGATTCCCAACAGTGATTTATTTACGTAATGATCGATAAACAAGTGCCCACCTAGAACTGAGAAAATAAATAAATCGATAGATGACAGGCGTTCCACTGCGTGCATGTTTAAATCAATATATCGTCTACGAAATTCCCCTTATATAGCGCATGGCCCAAATCACAGATATACCGTATTCCTATCATCTGCTGCCCCATCAATTCATCCCTTTAATCGAATGATTTATCAACGTAATGAACAATAACCATGGGCCCACATGGAGCTGAAAGAATAGAAAAATCGATAAATGCCTGACTTATTCGCTTATGAGTGCCTGTTCAAATCAATATACCGTTTACAAAGTTTCCCTTACATGTATATGGCCCAAATCACAGATATACCGTATTCCTATCGTTTGCTGCTCCATCAGTTCACGCCTTTATGTCAATCGATGGTGTTCAAAGCGTGATCAATCAATTGAACCGTCGTATACTGTAGTTCCTCCTGATGCTCCATTTTCAGGCTTGGCCACCCACATATTGAAATGGATTTACATCGGTTCAACCAGTTGGTGGTGCACATGCAATCGTCCGATAATGCAGAACGAAGTGGAGCAGAGAAAATTTATTCGGAAATGGAACTAGCTCGTAAAGCGTCCTTACTATTCTCGTTATACTGCACTGCTGATGCTCCGATTGAGGTACTGTACACTGAACTTACACGAATGCCTGGCTAAAAAGTAACCCTTGTGGTTGCTTTGTTGATGTTGCAGCGTGAGAGATCACATTGCTGAAAAACAGACGATCAATTGGTAGCAACGAGGTGGCCCTGAAGGGCAACATCTGAAAAGGGGAAGTGTTAAAAATTTTAATATAAATGAAGAAAAAAGTAGCGCGAACGTGTGAGGACCCGTATGTCTTACTGTATTCGGAAAGGCATATTTTTATGGATTTTGGTGAGGTTTAGTGTACCGTTCGTACTCACAATTCTGAATGGCAGGCGCTCATGGATAGCACGAATACTGATCGATTCGTATGTGTAGTACTGAGCACCTACTGCGGTGCTAGAATTTGTTAACCAGTACTATATTAAATAGCTAGATACATCTATTTGCAATAATTTAAGGGTATACCAGTTGGCCGGACGTTTACATGGTGAACTTATATAAACGGGTCACTTACAGTGCAGGTGTTTCAAATATTCTGCAAAAATCTACTTGGAACGCAATAACTGGAGATTCTTCTGGAACGTGCTACACCTTCCCTCTTACCCAAACCACTCTCCCTTTTCAGTGTATCTCGAAACTCAATTGCCGGCCTTCACCATGCTCTGCGTTCCTGTTCCGGCCGGCTGGCATGTGATATTCCCTCTGAGAGCCTCTCCCTACCTACCTCCCAACCTCCTTCTCACCGTATTAACTATTTGGGAGTCAAATCATGATCAAGCTGTAGAGATTACCACACTTCTTAGTCCTCAACCACTGGGTGGGGTTATTCTTTCTATTCTCAGAGGGTCATGCTCCATCTTTAGGATTTTTCAATAATCTCAGAGGCTTTTCGAACTCGTTCTACGAACCTTTCACAACACTAACATGGAAATTGTTAATTCCTGGATAGATTTCTACCTCCCGTTCCATTACTAAAATCTTTAACCTCTTAATCTCCCTGTTTTGCCGAACTTTTGAAGTTCCTTTCGAATCAAAACACGACTTTTTAGCTAATAAATCACAAACTTTGAGAGTGGCTGATCTTCCGTGACATCATCTACCATTCTGAGGCCTCCTGCCGTTTTTTGTCCATTTCCCTTTTAACAGACGAATGTACCGACAGACAGATTTCTTTGCATTCATCCAATCATATAGCTGTCTAATGAACCATAAGGGCTTCAGCCCTTGTTAGGAACACAAAAGAGAATTCATATGGACATCGTGAAACTTCTACATAGAAAGAATTGAAAAGCGAGAGAGGTTCAACGTCTTCTTAGAGCATGGAAGTCGTTCACGAAACATGTATTGGAGGTGACTGTGCACAGCAATCAATAGTCGTGTCGATCATGAAGTGAGCCCATAATATGAGATGGATGTATCTTTCTTGATTCATTTAGAAGAAAAAGCAAACGAAAGTAGGTTCTTCCGAGCGTAGTCATAAAGGCAGAGACTTCGAAAGACTACTGTTACAAAAATACGAGGGACTTCACAGGTATTCTAACGGTTAATGTTCGTGTTGGTCCATCTATCCGTCCTCTAAAATTTTGATCTCTTCATCTCATATGCCTGTGATGATGTTCCGATGGTGGAGGAATTAGTGGCGTTTCGGATGCGCAAGGTGTTTTAATATTCACACCATCAGGCTCTCATGCGCTGACGGTTAATTCTCCTAATGACAGGCCCGCCTACTGATGGACGTGTCAACGCGGGAAACGTGTAAGTTGTAGCAGCACTGACGAACACGATTATTTACGTTGGGAAACGGCAAGTCTTCACATCATGTCCCGGAGTTCTTAACATGATAAATTCCCACCTAAAAACAGATTGTGGGCTTTACTGTTCTTACACAACAAACGGAGCTTCTTATTTATTGAAGACCGCTGTCATGTTGCTTACAGAACTGGTAAAGCTCGTGCAATCCTCGGAAGCCGAAAAATCCTTATTTGCAGGTTTTGGCTTTTTCAGTGATGCTTTTGCAAATGACCTAACCGGTACTTCAATTAAAATGACCTACCCAGCACCCATTTCCACTTCGAAAGCCACTCCCCCACCTCCTATCTACACCTAGGCAATCGCACCCGATATCCTCCAAACCTCGCCCTCAGTAGACATTTTCTTACAACCCTAGAGTTCTCAAAGCCTACGAAGATAATATTTTGCAGTCACGATTGATGTGTCTTGTGCTTCTTCGACGACTGCTATCAAGTAATTGGGAGCAGTTATGGCAAGATCTCGGAACAGAACAGAAAAGTTTTACTGATCAGGTATCACTTGCAGAGACGGCTGTTACCACTGGTAGTTATCCATTTAGCTATTTTTGTTATTTTCAGCTGATCAATTCGGTTATGGCTGAATCTGACTCGCGATTGAGGAAGAAATTACTTTCAGTTGTTGCAGAAGTTGCTCGTAATACGGTTGGTAAGTATTTATAGTGTCTTTAGTTAGGTTCAGAACTTGTTCATACGCTAAAAGTTTCTCATTTCAGACGAGGACACGGGTAAACAAAATTGGGCTGAAGTGCTCCAGTTTTTAGAACATTGTATGGCTAGTGAAAACATCACCGAAGTGGAGTTTGTGGCAATATTGCTTGAGTGAGTCTTATTTTCCAATGGGAGGCGGGCATTCAGACGCGAGCGGTCGCGTTAGCGGCGAAGAATACGGGCAAATTGCCGCAAAGCGAGCGCTAACGCGGTAATATAGAAGGCTAGTGTGTTCTCAGCTGTGAACGACTGGAGAGCGCTCGTGGGAGGGAAAGGCGAAGAGTAGCTCGGAGCAGATGAGCATCCACTCACCTACAATGTGGGCAGGGAGACCAGAGACTATAAATGTCAAGTGAACTGCTCCAGGATGCCTGCCTCGGGAATAATTCCGTCACTAAACCATTGCAGATAGATTTTTTACTAGTTGATCACGGAGGGCTGTTAGAGGGTACAAACGATAAATATGTGGCATTTACAGTTACCCCGCCTGAAACCTAGTATCTCAGAACACTAGCTATAGTATTCCCTAGCTTTTCTTCCATTTCAGTTTTCATCTTCAACTGCATTCCTTTCCAGGTCTGTTCCTAATATTTTTGGATCTGAACAGGACGTCTATATCCCTCGTATTAAGGTATGTCATGCTTTTGAAGTGTTTGCTCCGTTATCTTTTATCAGTTGGGCTCCGCGCACTAACGCAGGGTAAAATAAGAGATAAGAGCCAACGACGTGGTAAGAAGCACTTTATCTCCCCCACATACCCACCCATTCTCCTCGAAGTGTTATATGGGAGAAGGGGAGATGGGGAGGGGGAGGGGAGGGGTGAGATCTAGGGTGGGCCAGGAGATGCCACGCAACCTCGCAGTGCATTAGTCGCGTGCGTAGCAGACGGACGCGTACGGCAGACGCGGCGGAGATCCTATTCAATGAAATTCGAACCCGCCGAGCGTGTGCCGGATCCCGTGTTTTGAATCAAAATCGATGTTTGCACATTGTTCAGACAACATACATATTCTCTTTCTCAACAAAATCCTAGTTGAATACACTAAGCCACACCAATTACATATACGATGCACCGAATAGGGACCTTTGGTAAGTACACGGAGCCAGCAGGTAGGCAGAAGTTGGGGTGCGTTGTATTACGAGCACACATTTGGGACAGGACCCACAGCCGAGTTACTGTAGGAACGAGTACTGTTTAGAATTTTCGTTTCTGTCTAAAGGGTACGATACCTGTAAAGAAAAAGCACGGATTCGAGTCCTTTCAAAAGCCGATGTTCTGCCCATAAAACGGGTGCGCTTCGTTTGCGCGTCCGTCGGAACTAGGTCACGCCGCAGCTGTCGCGTGCGATGCTTAGCCCGCGATAGTTGACGGATGTCGCCGTCGTTGGGGCATACGGTTTGCTTGTGGTCCGCGGCAGTCAGCTCAAAAAGAAGAATAATCGGACTAGTGCAAATCGTTAGCTTCTCTGACACTGAGTGGTACTGTAATGTCATTTCGAGACCACAGTGGGCTTCGCCGCGCACGAAGTGGGCGGGATGACCTAGTTCCGGCGGACGCGCGCAGCGGAAGCTAGCCGCCCATAACCCACCATCCTCATAAGCGTCAGATTTGAACGGTTGTTCGTGGTTTCAATGGGGGATATCGTCATCGCATTTTCATAGACCGGGACCGGATTGACCGTGCATCTGCACGAATTGGAGCAAAAGCTCCGCTCCTAGGAAGCCGCCACCGAGTATGGGTTTTTCGAAAAGGAACACAGAGAGGTTTAGAGTAGGCGGGATTGAAGAGTTCTGGTCAGGACCAGGATCAGGATTACAGTACCACAAATGCGCGGAGTTTAATTTGCTATCGCTCAATGCTTGATTCTAGTAAAAGTTTCGTAGAATATGAATTTCTCGATATTTTAAGTGAAAAAACCGCTGTGTTTCAGAATGCTTTCTCAGCTTTATTCAAAAGTGCTGATCCTGAAATCCGTTCATCTGCGTTTAAAGCTTTTGTAACGTTCATTGTTGAAAATGATGATGACGATCATCTTGTTAGGGCTTTGTCACCATTGATGAGCCAAGTTGTAGAGGTGAGTAATTTTGTGTTTCTATTGTATATAATGTTTACTAGACCTTTAAATTTTTTTTCAATCAAGAGCCTCACTTTGTAGGTGTGCCGCTATACGTGCACACATGATGATGGGGACGACACACCATTACAATGTCTTTCTGAGTTAGAAGCAGCTGCGCCAAAAATGGTGAACCCCCATCTTTCGAATTTTCTCGAAATGTGCATTGCGGTAAGTCACTTCCTCATCTCCTTCAATTCGTAATTGGGGTTCTCAATTACAAGTTCGTTTTATAGTGTGTTCTCAATACTGAAAAAGATGACGCCTACCGCCATTCAGCCACCGAAGTCCTCGCTACGATTTGCGAATATTCCACGGCTGTATTGAAAAAGCGTTATTCGCAGAGCATCTTCTACATATGTGAGTGAAATAGTGGCATTGTTGTGCAAAGACAGCCAACCATTTGTTTTGGGAATATGGGTGCTAGTGGAGAAAACGATTTAACTCTCGGATCTTTTGGTAAAACTTGTACTAATCGATGGTGCGGGTACTTTCGGAAATGCACGCACCAATGAGGTGTTGGCAAAGAAGCGTTTAGTCCCGCCCACAGTCTTGGCGCGATCTTTCCTAGGAAAAAACGGGGTAATATGCACAGATGGAAAGCGTGCACTTAGGTGCTATCCGAAGTTAGAGTTTTGAGGAATCAGTTTAAGATTTGAGTTAATCTTAGCCTTTTTCGAATGTTTATTGTATCGGAAGTTTTTTAGTAAAAGCTGTGCTCCTCCTTATGACTCATTTAACTATGGACCTAAACGAATGGCTCGAAGTGGATGAGCTCGATGCTGAAGATGATGAGGAGTAAGTGTATACGTGATTTTTTTTTTCTCCTTCCCACAAAGTAACTTTTGTAGGTCTGTTGCGGTTGGCGAGTCAGCGTTGGATAGAATAGCTTGTGCTCTTAATGGCAAATACATCTTGTCATCGTTTGTTGCCTTGACTGGCAAATTGCGCCACTCAGGTGAAGCCCTTCATAGTGGAACCTTGTTCCCCCATCTTCGCTTATATTATTTAAAAAATTTCTTAAGAGGATTGGCAGGAGCGTCACGTTGCTCTGATGGGTTTCTCAGTTATTGGAGAAGGTTGTCAGCGTGTTATGGAGCCACAAATACAAACCATTGTCAGGGAACTGATTCCGTTCTTGAATGATAAGGTGAGATAATGCGCTATCTTTCAGTGTAAAGATAAGTTTCAAGGTTGCCCCTGGAACTTGTTAAGAGGTAGGGACATCTTGTAAACGTGGGTCACACATATTTTAAATGTTTCCCTTTTTTGTTAAAGGTTTTTTTCGTTTTTAACTCTATTTTTAGAATTTTCTTTTATTTCCTTTCATTCTGATCTTCTCCCTCCAATTTTTATTTCCATTTAATTGTTCATCATAAGTGTTTTTAGCATCCTCGAGTTCGCTACGCTGCATGTAATGCTATCGGACAAATGTCCTCTGACTTTGCTCCAGCACTGCAAAAGAAATGTCATGAATGGGTGAGTCTTTTATCAATTTTACATCAATTGAAAAATTTTGTATGAATTTTTTTATTGTTTTGGATAAATGACCTTCTCTTTTGCAAACTTTTTCACACTTCACGTAACAGATGTCGTAAACATAAACAAACATTTATCGAACAATAGTAATTCTTCCATTCGTTACCCCAACATTCATACTGGTTTGTGGATTTTTAACGGACTATAAAATAAATGATTGAATATTGAAGGTTGTCCCCGCCTTGATGAATACTTTGCTCGACAATACATGTGATCGTGTATCAGCCCATGCTGCGGCAGCTTTAATCAACTTCTGTGAAGATTGTCCAAAGCAGGTAAGTAACTCATTCATTTATTTTGGTGTACATGTTTATTTTTACAATTTGGGAGCCAGTGTTGACTTTGTCCGGTTCTTATATTTGAATAGTTTCTTGTAAAAAATTCGAATCCCTTCAGATCATATCGGCCTATCTTCCTGCCATTATGAGTGCATTGGAGCAGGCATTGGGAAGCGCTTTTTCGCATATGCAGTCTACGGGGAAAAAGCTTCGTTGTGAGCAGGTCTGTGATTTGTTCAGATTTTCTTTATCAACATCTAAAAAGTTTTTCTTAAATGGCTTTTGTATTTTTCTTTTCAACGACATAACCTGATTTTATAATTTTCAGCTTGTGACTGCCATTGCGTCTGTAGCCGATGCTGCACAAGATCTGTTCATTGATTTCTATGATAGAATTGTTCCGAATTTGAAATACATTTTGGTTAATTCAACATCTGACGACCATAAGGTGAGATGAGTTTTAAAATAGGGCGGATTTCATTACGAATTTTTATTGGCTTAGGTTTTACGTGGGAAGACATTGGAGTCTTTGTCTTTGATTGGTGTAGCCGTGGGAAAAGAAAAGTTCCGAGAAGACGCCATCGCTATCATGAATCTTCTGCAAGAATCAATGCCAACACTGACTTCCGATGATCCCCAGTGTTCGTACATGATTTGTAGTTGGACACGTATATGCAAGGTAATTTTTTATTTGTGACTCGGGGAGGGGGGAGGGAGGGGCTATCAGATTGGCGGCAAAGTAACTGCGTATTTTTCTGGGTACTTCAGAAACTCATCTTTCATCATCTGAGGGGGGTTTACCTGTTTCTGAAGTGATTCCTGTTATTGCCCAACTCCCTGTGTATTTTATGGTATTTGTACAAATGAATAAGTCTTTTCGGTTTAAAAGGAGGATTCTCGTTCCTAAAGTATACGCATTACTTAGTTGTCACCATAATAATTGGCAGTGATAGCTTTCAGTTTTCAGTCATGTCGGTTAATTTCATATCGCTTGGGTTTTTAGGTTCTCGGAAAAGAGTTTGCTCCGTACCTACCCATGGTTATGGGGGCAGTTTTGCAGACAGCATCATATAAGCCTGATGTTGCCGTATTGGAAGGTATGCGCATTGTCATGTATTTTAGTGTTTTCCTATTCTTTTCATATTATTGTTTTCGTCTTACTTTATTATTTATACGATAAGAAAGTGAGCGCCAAATTTTGGTTTTTCGCTTGGCATATTTAGAGCTCAAAATCCAAAATTTCAGGGAATATATGTTCTCGTTCGTTCTCGTAATATGCTTACCCTGTAGTATCCCTCTTTTTCTGAATAGATCGTCCAGTGATTGTTCTACAAACTTTTGTGCGTTCAAGTTGTCCTTGGCTCACAACTAAATGAAATGTTTCAAGAAAAGCGGAACTATTATGGTGATCTAAATTAATTTGCGTACTTATTCCTCTTGCTCTCCCTTTCAATAACTTGCAATTAGTTTTTCGATCCGATTGTCGTGAGCTCGTCAATGTGGACTCTGGGAAAAGAGTGGGACGCTACCTGCTTTTTCATCCATAGCTTTCATTAAAATTTGCCTCACTTTTCTTGTAAAGTGGCCATTTACTGTTACAGAAGATCAGTGCAACAAGGATGATCCGGCATGGTCCTATCATTCCGTCGGTGATAACAAAAGTTTCGGTATCCGTACAGCTGGTCTTGATGAGAAGGCTGATTCCTGCGCTATGTTGGTTTGCTACGCCAGAGATTTGGAAGGTTTGTTCAAGATTTTTCTGGTCCTAACTTCTAGGTATTGTTCTTTCTGAGGTTTACAACTATTGCAGGTGAGCTTTATTTCAGAAGAATTTATTCCCTACGTTGATGAAGTGGCAAAATTGTCCGTCGGAAATCTGCGGTTCCTGTTTGTGGATAGTGTTCGATGTTCAGCAGCCGAAACATTACCATGGTTGCTGAAATGTGTCAAGGTTCAGGTAGGGTAAAACACAGCAGTTCAATTTTCACTTTGTCGGTTCACTACTCATTGATTCTCAAGTAATGCGGAGAATAAGAGGATCAGTTTTGGCTTGGAAAGCGATTTCCACAACTTTCCCTGTAAGATTTATATTACTGTTTTCAGGGAGTGGATTTCCAGCGTCGTTTGTGGGTGGAATTTTTGCCTGCCCTCTGTACTGCGTTGGAAACGGAGAATGAGGTGGAAGTAATCGAAAGCTTGGTCGATTCTCTTGCCGAATGCGTCCTTCAGCTTGGTGCTGCGGTATGTTTCTTGACTATTCTTTTTTTTTGAAAAGTATTGAGAGTGGTTGGCATTGGTGTCAAGTATAAATGCCATCCTCTTAGACTTTATCGGGCTATTTTTAACACATTAGAGTTTTGTTTCTGTATTGCGAAGCTTCTGTGAATAGCTTTGAAAGATTTTCTCTATTTTTATTTTATTTTTGTTTATTTAGGGCCTTACTAAGGAGGATGTGGAAAAGATCGCTACTGTGATATCTGAGCAAATAAAAGAGCACGAAAAACGTCGACTGGAGGCTGAAGCGGAAGAATCTGAGGAGGTAACCTATTTCAGATGGCGTTCGTTGTTCGATACGATATATCGATTTTCTGTTCAGGATGCTGATGTTGAAGATCTGAAGGAAAAGCTTAGTGACGAAGCAGAAATGGAAGGGGAAGTGCTTGCGCGTATTTCGGATCTAATTCACAATATGTTCGAGGTCATTTTAGATTTTCTACTTTTTTTCTTTTCTCTAACTGAAGGATCTGTTTTTAGACATTTGGCGATTGTTTCTTCGATTATATGGAGCCACTTTTGCCTGAAATTTTGCAACTTATCGATGTTCGGCGATCTTATCCATCGCGGCAATATGGCCTCTGCTATATTGATGATTGTATTGAATTTGCACCAAAGGTGAGTTGATTTTTTCGTTCGTCACATTTTTTCCAGGGTTTCTTTGGAAAAAATCTTTTGCTTTAGATTATTAGCTAGTTTTGTATTTTATACTTATCGCTTTTTCGGTTTTTCTGTTACCGTCTCAAAGTAATATATGAATGCGATCCCAAAAAAAACAGGTCTCATAAGTTTACTGGTAGGGAAGATAACGCTAAATTGATCCGGTCGGATTTCTGTGGGACTCTGCCCTCTTTTCGGCCATATTTATTTCCATCCACGGTAGCAGTCTTAAACTGCGCCCCAACTATTCATCTAAGGGGCTACTCCTCCATTCCCTTCATATATACGACGCATCGAAAAAGGTCTCGGGTAAGGGCAAGGAATAACGGGTGCGGTAAATTTACGCATTTGCGGACTGCTTTTTTGAGGAGTTGCCAATGACAGAACCTCGTCTCATGTAAAAAAGTAATCTCCGCTTTCGTTGGGAATGGGTTATGGCCCTGGATTGAACATGGACTTATCGGTTCTAGCTCAGGAGAAATTTTGGATGAGTTATATGAAATTTCCAAATCCGCACAGCATTTAGGCTATTATTTTTATGAGATTATGAGGTCCATAACTGTTAATTTTTCTACTCAATTTTAGAGATGTGCGCAATATCAAGATCAATATGTTCCTATAATGCTCAAATGCCTTGCTGATGAGTACCCTGAAGTTCGGCAAGCAGCAGCTTATGGATTTGGTATAATGGGCATGATAGGTGGTAGTGATTATTTAAATACCGTAACGAGTGCTCTTGAACCATTAGCCGCTATGGTGAATAGGTAAGCGAGGCTTTTGAACTCATACCAGTTGATTTTTCAATGATTTTTCTTCATGAACGTAGTTTTGATGAATTTCCTCTGTCGATTCATTTTGTATTGTAATTTTTAAGCCCTGATGCTAGAGCTACAGAAGAGAGTTCTGGCGCTACAGACAACGGTATCGCTGCCGTCGCTAAAATTTTGAAATATTCTGGTGCTAATGTTGATATAGCTCAAGTAAGTTATTACTTATTACCGAACATTTCTTTTGCATGATGCCCATATATGTATACTCCTTGGTTCCTCTAAGTCTGTTGCAGTGGTGTTTCAGCGAATAATTTGAAGATTGCCTCTGTACTTCATTGCAAATGGGATAAAGTGTAAGATTTTTTAAGACCGAAGTAACAACCCCCTTCAAAATATCCCACCTCCATATTGCGATTGGACGTGCTTCAAGGGCGAGGGGGTTACTGGAAAGCCACTGCGCCACTGTTCTTTTTTAGCCAACAGTCTATCAAGAATGCACTCCATAAAAGTGGAAGGATAACGTCTTCGCCTTTAACCTATCCCGCTTTTTGAGTGACCCACGTATTCGACTTACATCCAGAGTGGTAGTGGCGCTCTTGATGCATTTGTGGCCTATGGGTAACGGAACTTCTCCCCTATCGCGGCATTCTCCCTTGCGGCATGCGGCAAATGTCACTGCAATTACCGTACTCCCGCCAATCGATAGGACGCGGAATTTTTCGTTGATTGCCTTGCTTTTTTATTAGATTTAATCATTTTTTCTTCTGTTTGTTTTTCGTTTTCGTGTTTATTAGACTTGATTAATTAGAATGACCCCTCCTATATAAACGACGATCAATACCGCATTGGAATTGAAAAGAGCGGCCAGCCAATTCAAATAATTAAAGGACTCCCTACCTCACAAATTGCGCGCTCCAATCTTCCATCGCAATCCCGCGATAGGCAGCGGGTGCGGCGTCTGCGACGCCGTGTTCGGGGAGAAGTTCCCGGACCCGTGGCCTATAGAATGACTCGCGGTGGCCCAGCCGATAAACAAGTCACTGTTTTGTCCTCCCTGGCGAGTATCGATCAACCGACCCCGGAGGGATGGACGGCCTAGTGAGCGTGGGCGAATATCGATCGGAGATTCGAGCCGCAGGCTACGCATGTGTGATAGTGTGTCATTTGTTACTACACCAGTTCCGCTCCTACTGAGCTCCATATTCGATCAATACGCTGAATAGCTAAACCACCGTATTTAGGTCGTACCTGCGTTTTTGTCATGGTTGCCGACTCATGAAGATGTTACTGAAGCACCGCACATATATGGTTATCTTGCGGACCTTATTGAATCTGATCATCCGGTTGTTCTTGGAAAAGATAACTGCAATTTACCACGACTAGTCTTTATCAGTAAGTGGTTTCTCAGACTTCGTTTTACGGGTGAATGGGCAGTGTTTTATGGGCCGTTTTTGTGTCATTTTACATAGAGCCATCTTCCAGGCGTCAAGGAAGTGAATGCGTCAATTGGGTCAATGGGTAGTGAAAAAGGCCATTAAGCAGTTGCGATTAAGTGGCGACCTTAGAGGTTACTTATGAAAGCAGAGTGTTCGAGATTTTCCCGCTATTTACTGGAAGTTTCCATGGGTTTTCTTTTTGAGGACACTATCCACGCGTACACGCATAATATATCCGGCCACCACATCCTTGCCGATTTAACCATATAATGGCCCAATTGCCTACCCACATTTGACTTCTTTACATGTTCGAATACGGTCACTCAGCTGCTAGAACACGTCGAAACTAGTATCAAACATTAGGCCGTGAAGCCCCTTCCAAAGAGTTCTGAGCACACCTCGTTCCAACGCTTCCAAGCCTAAACCGAAAGGTCAAAGCTGAACTTCAATATGTTCAACCGGAGCGAAACCGTGAAATTGCAATGAAAGATAGTTTTTGCCCGTACAAGTGAGTAACATTCTTCGGTAGTATTTCTATGGCAGCTTCCAGAAAGTCCCGGAATAAATCTGGACTGTGTGATTAATTTGCGGTAGGTATTTGACGCTCCGCCAAATATTTTCGAAGGGATGTTCGTGAAACTGTTTGGGACAACTCTGTTTTAGTCGTACTTTCGTCCTAATTCATTTTCCATTCATATCAGTGCAATGATTTCAGTTGTATCCGCTTTTGCATTGGAAGCTTTTCCTCCAAATGACGAAGGAACTGCAGTTGCCCAACGGTTGCAGCACATCCTCAGAGTGTTACATAACAATACGGAAGTATTTGAAGCTGTAGTTCAAGCTGCTCAGCTCGATGAAAAGAAAACTGAAACTTTGCGTGGCTTAATTTCATGATTTCTTTTTATTTTCACTCGTTGTGACTATATTGTTTTGTTTACACAATTGTAGATCGCGTTGTTGTTGTTGATGAGCGGTCATTTCATCACATCGTTCAGATCCCTTTCATAGTTGTTGCCAGTGCGAAGCCGTCATGAGTATCCTTTTTTCCTTTTTGATTTTTTTTTGTTGTTTTGCCTTGTAGTATTTGTTCTTAATACTATTGGTCGTACGCTGTCATTTGTTATTCCTAAAATCGCGGTTATACTCAGCGCATTGGCGATTGCTGCTGGCAGTATTTAAGCCGTGGAAACGCTAAGGGTGTCCGAGAATAACTGAAATACCGGTACAACTTACAACGTTCCTTACTTTTCATTAGTTCTAGTACTTAAATAGTAATCAACAGCAGACAGTCCGTCATGCTTCGAGTACAATCCCGGTCTAAAGTAATATCATGCGTGGGTTAGGTGAGGAGTGAGTTTGTACTGTTTCTCTCTCTCACATCTGCGTAGGGGCATCGGGTTTCGCTCTTTTAGCTAAGGTAGTAATTCGAAAAGTAAAGTATACTGTAGGAGTCCTCGTCATCAATCCATTGACCACTTTTTGAGTTTTTTTTTCGGATAGTACATTTTCATGCAACGTTTTGCTACCTTCAGGCTTTACCCCCAACTATAACAGACCCTTTTTCAGCAGTCCTTTTTTGCAATTACTGTTTGAAGTCACTCAACAATGGTAGAGGTAACCAGTTACAGCATTGCGAACTGTAGAGTATAAAGTGCTGCTTTCCTCATGCTAGACCGAATATCATTGATTACTCTATTCCCTGTTGTTCTAAAACCGAATTGCAACTATGAAGGACGGTTTGACGTGAATTCTCTATGGCTCTTCGTTCTGTGAACATGCGTGTTCCGGCACTAAATTCCCGATGTTTTACGGCGTGTAGTTTTTGTGCCTGTTTCAAGAAATCTAGGACTATCCATTTACCTATTATTTCTTTACTGAGCACAATAAACACCGTTTTCTTGAAGTTTAATGGACATTTTTAATGAAGGATTATTTCATACATCCAGTCCAAAAGATAGACGAGTATTCGGAGTAGTGTCGTTTGGGGAGTGGTGCAGTAGGAACGAAATTTTCGCGTCGCGGTGAGAGGTACGTCGCGCGCGAAGGAATGTAGCAGGAAGTAGCATTGGGGAAGAAATACAAAAACAAAAGTACTAATAGTAGAATTATGTATAAAATAATGATCGCATATCGACTGAGCTGTATGAAGAACGCTAGGGCTGTAATAACGGCAAATGAGGGTCCACGACAGCCGCGTGCGGCGAATCGATTACGCAAAATCGTTGCTAACGCCCGTCTCCCGTGTCATTTGTACAGTATCACGGGACTGATGGCTAGTCCATTTTTTCTGTGCTTTTCGAACTGACGTCCCACCTATTTTGTAAGGATTTTGCATAATTCTATCATAAAAACTAGCATGACCGCGACGTACGGCGTATTATGCAAGAACTCCTACACTCCTACGCTGCTGTAGTTAACGTAATCACCCACCAAAATGCGAATCCTACCCTTCACTACAGGCAAGGGAGCGCGATCGCGTGCGGTGGGAGGCGGGGCATACCGGTCGGCAAAGGGATCAAACACACCCGGTCGCGGACAACCATTCGCAACGTAGCGCGAATACCGTAATGTCGCCGCCTGCCACTCCGGGACACTGGTCTATCTCCTTCCTATCGGCCTGCCGTAGGGGTACCTTCGGTCACTTACATGATTACTGAATGATTGTTTCACTACCACTTACAATAGTACGTAAAGATCAGTTTCCCAAACATTTTTCGCAAACAACGTCTCATGCTTATTCAGGTCTTGCCTGCATAGGGGGACTACTTCCGAAACGTCGGTTTTCCCATTTGCCCAACAATCATGTATAGGGTAAGTAAGCGGTGTGTACACGGTATAACAGTGATGCGTTGATGCTGCAAGGGTAGATGATGGCTAGTTCGCTTTTTTCTCTCTGTAGGGCGGAGAAAGTCCGTTGCGCGCGTCCGTCGAAAGTAGGTCACTTCGCGCGCGGCGCACCCCACTGAGGTCTCAAGATGACATTATAGTACCACCAAGGGTCAATGGAGCAAACGTTTTATTTGTCCGTGTTATCTTCTCTCTGGCTGACTGCCGTGAACCAGGCGCAAATCGTATGTCCCACTGACAACTGCGACGTCTGTCAAGTATCGCGGGCTGACCCACCGCGTGCGACGGCTGCGGCGTGAGCTAGTTTCGACGGACGCTCGCAACGAAGCGCACCCCTGTAGGCCAGACAAAAGTCGATAGAACAATAATTTACTACAAAAGGAAGAAATAATTTACAAGAGGTGATAAAAATGCAACAAGAAATCTAACTGCCCACAGCGGACTAACATTCAAAGCCGATAGCTGTCCTCTTTTGAACAAAATGAAATCTAATTCATATAACAGTTATAGTATAATAAAGCTTTACAGGAATTGTCAACTTATCAGGGCGTTCCATTTCGCTCCATCCCTACCCATCAGAAAAATTATAATTTACAGTACCATATGAAAAAATATGAACATAGGAAGGAACATGAATATGAACAGAAAATGAACAAAAATATAAATAAGAATATAAAATAGCTACGAAATATACTATAGGAAAATATCAGCACTCGTAGATTGATATCAATCAGTCCACAGTAAAAGGCACAGTTCGCGATAAAAATGGTCTCGGGGATTGGTAAATCAGTGGCCTCTGAGAGGACTAATGGAGCACCGTGGGTCGAAGAGCAGCCTAGATAGGGCGCAGTAAAACCTCATCGCCGCTCCTACCTCAAAAGAGGACGTGTTTAGCGGCATTCTAGGGGGCTGATATCATTCAAAATAGAGCGCCTTTGTTGAACAATCGGCTAGTACACAATAGAGCCAACATCTTTCTACTGCAGGGACTGATATCACGTCAAATTATCCCCTTCGTCGTTACAACCCTCTGACACATACATATATGAGTACTTATGATGCTTTGAGATATTTCGAACTTTCCCGTTTCGGTTTTCAACCGTTACCTAATTTGCGCCAGCACTTTCTCTCTATGACCCATTATGGGTACACGACGTTACCGTGAACTGTACCTCAAAATTAACACTTACAGTATAACACAAGGAATGTAAAATTTCTGAATTTTTGTAAGCCACCTGTGGGAACATTCAGTCATTAGATGACGGATGGGGTCATGGAGCATTCGTAATTATGTACTATGGTTTGCGGGAAGTCGAACGACCACAGACACGCTTTCCTCCCGGTGGTTTCGCACTCGCAGGCCTCTTCCGTGGTACCTGTAAATACAGAACTCAAATAGTTCGGGTTGTTACACAAAAATCGGTGTTAGAAGTTAATGATTGCCTTTCATAGGCCTCACAGCTACTAAATTGTTGGATACCTCTACTGTAGCTATGTTGGACTGGAAGTAAAAAAAGGAGAGCAGTACCGATCCTGTAGAAGGTTCTCCTTTGCAGGGCTTTTTATCAGCAGCACCACTTGTTGGTGGAACGTTCCGAGAACTATCGGAGCCCTCTGGGACCATAGTGGAACCACCTTCGCCAGGCTTAATAAACAAATCGGCAACTTGAATCCGAAATTTCAAACATAATCCATTTCTCCTTCAAATACCTTTTTCTCTGTAATTCTCATAATTGCTTTCGTATTCGCTGAAAGTGCCTCTATCTCAAAATTCGAGTCTTCATAGTCCTGGTCGACATCAAAACCAATGATTGGACAGATTCCTCTTATCGGCTGATAGCCCTGTAGCATTGGTAGTTCATCAGTAAGTGTCCAACCTGGCGGGAAAAGATCCACACCAAGAGATCCTAAACAGTATCACTTCAGTCCTGACAGTAACTTGTAGGAGAAGGAGCGTTACCTATGATAAAACAGAGACCTTAGCATAATCTAGACGTTAGGTACCCCATGAGCAGGTGCCATTTGCGCCATTAAGCCACGCGGCGTGTCGCGCGCAACGTCCCTCTCGCCGCGTCGCGACAATTTCGATCCTATGGCCCCACACCCCTCTTCTTACACACCGCGACAAAGAGTAAGAAAACGAGACAACTCGAGTTTTGGAAAACTACTTTCCCTCAACAATTGGGTGTTATCTACACTCTTGAGTATGAGTATGTAAGTACCAAGCATGTGAATTCTCAGTCCTCAAATCTCATTGGGTGAAGTTCTACACAAATATTACTTTCTTCCTTCTTTTTTACATGCAATTTTTAGTCATTCTGGTCAAGAGGAACAACCGCGACGTCCGTCAAAAATCGTAGGCTGATGCGCCGCGCGCGACGGCTGCGGCATGACCCAGTTTTGACGGACGCGCGAAACGAAGCGCCCACGTGGTAGTGGTGTGCGATAATCCCATGAACATACAACCCGGGGAGATTGAAGTATTCTGCGGAAAGCAGCAACAACGCCTAGGAGCTTTTTATTACTTCCGACAATTCGAGTACTACTCCACTGAAAATGAGAGGTTGCTGACGCACTTACCATGTCCCTCCTATCTCTGGACCCAGGAAAGTTACTGTACAAACTCTAACCTGTTCTTTGTATCTAGCGTAGGCCATATGAATGAAATTAATCAGCAGAAGGCTCACTCAGTCTATTCTGCAGGAGCTTTTGAACAATGCCCGAATTCCATCTTGTAGGCGGGCTTCTTAGAAGGTAGTAGTAGAGGTTCACGATCTGAACGGTAGAAAGTAAGACTGGCCCTTACAGATTGAAGGGTTCCCTTGAAGGTAAACAAAAGCTTACTCTAGCAAGTGGTAAACTATCCGCTATACATTTTTGTGCTTCATACACATATAACCCAAATCGGCGAAGATCACGCTCTGCCATTTCTGTGGTGGTGAAGAACTCGAACAATGGCTTAAAGTACCCTCCATGATGTTTTCGTTATTTACAATGGAACTCAATATTAAATATTACCTCATAAACCCTCTTGTTCGTGTGATGCCTCTTTTTCTTCTTCCTCTTCGATATCTTCTCATGGGGTGGAGGATTAGGATCAGGGCATGAAGCAGAAGGACCAGGAGCAGGTGATGTTGATAGAACTGGCGGTGCTGGTGCTGACGCCAGTGAAGGGGGTGCAGACGCTGGGTCCGGTTGAGTTGTTGGTCGTGAAGGGTTCTTGTTCTCTTCAGTAGGCGATTCTCGTGGTGAAGGTTCTCGTGCTGGAGTCAGTTCTGGTGGTGGCGGTGGTGGTGGCAATGGTGGTGGCGGTGGTGGCGTTGATGGCGATGGTGATGGTTTTGAGACTGGTTCAGCTGCTGGTCGTGGAAGGTTCTCGTTTCCTTCAGGAGGTGATTTTCGCGATAGATGTTTTTGTGCTGGAGTCAGTGGTCGAGGTTTTGATGGTGGCGGTGGTGGTGGCGGTGGTGGTGATGATGATGACGCTGGTGTTGATGTCCGTTGAGGTGTCCGATGTTGTAGGCTCTTGGGTGTTTTAGTAGAAGATCCTCGTGGTGAACGTTCTCGTTCTGGTGTCAGTGGTCGAACTTTTGGTGGCGGTGGCGGTGGTAGTGATGCTTGTTGAGGTGTTTGATGTTGTGGGCTCTTGTGTGTTTTAGTGGGCGAATCTCGTTCGGAAAGCCCTCGGCCTGGAGTCAGCGGTCGAATTTTTGGTGGTGCCGGTAGTGGTGGCGGGGGTGCTGATTGAGGTGCTGTATGAAGTACGTTCTTGTTTCCTTTGGAAGGCGGTTCCTGTAGTGACGGTCTTCGTCGAATTTTCAGTGATGGATATGGTGGTGAGCTTGGTCCTGGTGATTGAGATGGAAGTGGTGAAGGAGCACGTGAAGCAGATTTCTGAACGGTGTGAGGTTGAAACCCCTTAAAGGCACAGTTCGCGATAATTCAATGGGCGGCCAAACAGTCTGACGTGACATCGAATGAGAGGCGGACACGTCATTGAAATACCCGCCCATTGAATTATCGCGAACTGTGCCTTTTAACAATCTGGGATGGTAACCCTGAAAGTGTAAGAAAAGTGACAATTAGGAATCCGAAAAACACACTTACTCAACGTATGGGTATTATCTACACTCCTGGGTTTATCCTGAGTACTGAGAATGAAATCCTCAGTCGCCAAATCTCTCATTAGGTGAGGTTCTACACCATTATTAATTTATCCATCTTTTTTTTATGTTATTTCTAACTCGATCGATATGCGCCTAGGCCAGCCAAGCCTTCCATCCCTCCGGGGCAGATTAATTAGTACCAGACTCGCCTGGGAGGATAAAAGCACTGACTTGTACATCTGCTGGCCACCGCAATTCATTGTGTAAGCCACATGAGGGGGGGGGGGGTGGGGGGGCCCATCCCTCAGACGGGATTGCTTAACGCTCAAAAATTTATCCTTTTATCCTTTTATTTCTAAATATTCTGATCATTTCTTTCTCCTTGCAGCCCTTCTGTCCAATCTAGTTCGTGTAGATTTCCGCCAAGTGCCGAACTCGGCTCTCATTCTGCCAGCATTACTGTTCAAACAGCTCATACCCATACTTTTTTTTTCAAAGAACATAACAAAACCAACCTCATCTGCTTCGGATGCTGAGAGATGTTTTGACGATTTTGCTTTACTCTTCTCAGATCCTTTCCTCTTATGTTTCTGCATGAAATTAGCATTACGTAGGAGAAGGAAAAGCGAAAAAATACTGCTGTTTTGACAAAAAACATTGTTTTTCGTTGTTTTTGTTGTTGAATAAGAATAAGTAAATCCTTTCCAATCATTTCTCTCGTGTTTTCCAACTTACTTCGAGTATCTGAACGTTAAATATCTTGTGGAAGGCGCAGACGTAAGATATGGCAGGTTCGCGCGCGTACACGCGCTGCGCTCTTGTTCATTCCGATTTATCGTCATGGCTAAACTAGCGGCATTGTGCTGTCCAATGTTGGAAGGGCTGGACCCTTCCTGGAGCAAGCTTTTCGCGAATGTGAGGACAAATTCCTCAATTATTGCTGCGTGAGAATATAGCTTATTGGATTATTCTGCCTCGAAAGGAAAGGAGTGAAAATTTTACCCAAAGCAAACCCAAGCTTTCTATTGGGAGGTTGTTACATTACGTACAAATCACTTAATAATTGGCTCGACGACAACGCTTATTTTTTGGTGACCCCTTAGATGAGAGGATTATCTTCATCTGCATCTCCTGGTCTCTCGGCACTGGTCATAAGTGGGAGACGGGCAGTTGAATCGGTTTTGTGTAATCAATTCGCCGCACGCGGCAGTCGCTGACTAGTTGTTTCGCTATTGCAATTCCAGCGTTCTTCATACAGTTCAATAGGAATGCGATTATTATTTTTGGCATGATTCTACTGTTACTTCTTTTGTAAATGTATTCCTTATTTGCTGCGCTGCTTCTGCTTCATTTTGCCCCATTTCTTCGTGCGCGATGTCGCTTCGCCGCGAAGCGACCATTTCAATTCAAGTGCACCACATCCGTTGTAAGTGGCTACACAGGGTTTCTTCATGAGCGAAAACTACCCCAGGAAAATGAGTGAAACCCAGCGCTCAACCTATTCATTAGGTTCAGATGAATGAGAGCTCTTTCCCGAGGCTTTTATGATGATGGGAGGGCAGGTGATGATTCTGCTAATTTCAAAATTTCGAATTGTGAGTTAAGGAAGCTGTTGAATGGAACTGACAAAATACATTTCATAGATTCAGTAATAAGGTTTTTCTTATAAAAAGGGAAACCAGAAATTTAGTAAGTGAATTCTGTTGCCCACACATTAGCCATATTCATAGCTGAATTCTCCTGATGTATTTCAACATAACAAACCTCTCCCTCATCATGTTTCTTCTTTTTCCTTTTCTCCTTTTGGGGAGGAAATTTGAGATTCTCATGTCTCTGAAATTAAATTATGATCCTGAACATGCCATATTATCTGATTAATGAAGTGAACATGAAAATTGTCGTAGGTTTTTCCAATTATAATTGAAGAGATATAGACAATATTCTTTCAGTTATATTCTCTGTTTACCGTATGAAGAGTCTCTTGAGTGGAACAGGAATTGAGCCTGTCAGATTATAGTTGATTGAAAATAGGGGAAGGATTCCAACTCACACCCATAGCGTTCGGATCCATAAGAATATCAAAATATGTTGGAAAT
The DNA here is from genome assembly GCA_000469685.2 of Haemonchus contortus. Taxonomy (NCBI): domain Eukaryota; kingdom Metazoa; phylum Nematoda; class Chromadorea; order Rhabditida; family Trichostrongylidae; genus Haemonchus; species Haemonchus contortus. The sequence continues at coordinate 3,577,218 of LS997567.1, read as the reverse complement.
TGCTTCTGACGTTCAAACTCGCCCTGGAACTTATTAATCAGGGAGAGCAGGTAAGTTAGTAATAACATGACCCACCTCAAAGAAAAAGCGTTCGATCCGACAATAGTTCCTAATCGCCACAGCCGATTTTGGTTGGACTGGTTCGCAGGGTACGAGGTAGCAACGGTCACCCAAATGGCCCACCACACCCAGGACCCGCTCCAGAGCTCGAAAGTACTTGTCTGCTTTGGTATACTCGGCGAGGGACGACGACATCAATTCACAAATTCTAAAATTAAAGCGATATCAGATGTGACTAAATTACCCATTAAAACTGCTAGGCAAAAGGTGTGGGCGTTGTCGGAAAAGCAGTGGTCAGAAGACTCCTAAAGGTCGCCGCGTACGATGACCTCGTGGCACAGCACCTCGAGGAAACTCTTGTCCCAAACCCACCCCCACCCATATGACCACAATAATAGAATGCATGGCAAGGTAAACAGTAGACAGCTTTGCTTACCTCCTCCATGTGAACGGGGGAGCTTTATCAAACTCATAGGCTCTCCTGAGGATATAGTCATGAGATCCCTTCAGCGGGCTTCCAGCACTCATATCAAGCTCTACTTTTTCACGTTCACTTTGCCATTTGACCATGGCATGCATACAGTCCTGAAAAAGACGACTTTACAATTGAGAGGGACTCTTCATTTTTCTCTGAACTGGGATCATAATCTCCTAAAGTCCTATAGTACTGGTAACTGTTAAGAACCCTTGTACTGTTGACCAGCTTCTATTTAGATATGTCTAATCATTTGGCTCCCCTTGGTGATCAGTCGATAACTCTTGGCAAAATTTAACCGGGACGTTAGGTTCGAACTACTACTAAAAATTAACTTCATAGTTGAGTGAATGAAAGGGATGAAGATAAGGCTTACATCGAGTCGTTTGTAGAAGAAATCACGTACAATGGTCCATGGATACGGATTGAGACCCGTCACTGCAACTCCATAGAAGTAATCGATCGGCTGAGGAATCTGAAATTGTTGAACCCGGCTCAGCCCCCCGTACTTAAGTAATAGAATGCTTTGGAAGATTAGATAACTGATAAACGTAGACAGTAGCTACAATTGAACTTGTAGAATCTGTAAAACTCCCTACAGCTTAACTTCTGTTGTCAAACATTCTACTCGATTCCCTACAAAATCACTATTCTTATCTTTGGATAATTGTGAATGTCCGCAGCCAGACGCGCACAATCGCACCCTATGAACGGAAAGGTTTGGATCGCCACTGGAATATTACGGTAATATTGATAATTTTCGATGATAATAATAATAATCTTAATTCAAAAATCTTCAGCAGAGTAAAATAAGTGTGGGTCTATTGACCAGTTTCAGAACTTTCTACCGTCTGGTTTTGATCCGTCAACGGGGTTTTTTCATCAGAGAATTAGTTTGAACAGTAATCCTGCTGAGTGAAACTACTTAGACCCAAGTCAGAACTACTTAAAGCACGGTTCGCTTCAATTAAATACATGTGGAATAGTCTGATAGGATTGCTGATGTAGAGCAGTGGCAAGTAGCACACTATCATACATCTATGGTCGGGTTCCAACACTCGGTAGATCGATACTCGCCCAGATCCACCAAGAGGTCCATTCATTTTGGGTCCCTTAGTTGATACCGAACTCTTAGGGCGGATAAAAAAAATGCTGATTCGCACATCAGCTGCCCCACGCAAGTCATTGGATAGGCCACACACGCAATCATTACGCCACTGCGTTCCTGACTGGAAGTTGGATGCAGAGCGCATCCCAAAAAAGGGGTCATCGGCACTGTAAACGTTTCTTGATCCTTTATCTATTGTACTGATTCGATGGAATTCACGCTATTGAATACAGGACTCGTGAAGCTACCCTGTGTAAAAGGCACTTTCCAAGAGCAATCCAATGAAATAGGTGCTGGTAATGGAGATGTAGCTGGAGCCGCTTTTTCAAGCAGATTAAAAGCCGAATTGTTAGTCTACTCTGGAACAACTTCCACGCGTTTACTTTGGAGCATTTCGTTCCTAATACCTATGAGAACTGGTAGATTGCTGCCACAATAATGGAATACCTTTAGTGAGGTAGGACTTAAATTGGAAAACAAATATACGGTGAAATACAAATGCAACACACATTTCGGAAACTTAACTGAACTACAAACTTACGAGTAATGAAAACTTTTGAGGAGAGGAAAACATACCAGACTTGGTCCTGGTTGAGCCGGTGGAGCCGGTGGAGCTGTCGGAGCCGGTGGAGCTGTTGGAGCCGGTGGAACATCCTGTTGTTCGGGGTCAGCCATGGCGCGTTAGGAGATAATACAAGGAAGTACTGCAATAGTAGTTCTCTAATGAAAGGAATATAAAAAAATAAAAGTAATAAAGAGCTTACTGGATCAGCTACAATGAAGCACACGTTCAGAACCGACCGCTCGTGCAGCAAAATTCTCGAAAAAATGATTAAGTCAAGAAGAATGCAACTACGTGGCAGTAGTTAACTTGTTAAGACTTGTTCATGTAAGGCAAGGCTGAGCAGAGACTGGCTCAAAGGCTCTACTTGTTAGGACTTGGCTCTACTTCCACTTACTCATTTACTACTTATTGACTGATTGAGAGTGCAAACAGGTCGGAACATGTGAAGGAGACAAGGGCTAACATTTGGCCAATGCGCAAGGATCCCCCGAGCAAGTGAAGACAAGCCGTACCGTTTCTTCCCTAGTTCATTCACAATAAGCCGAAGTTCACGTAAATATTCGAAAGAGTTTTTTGGCTGCAAAGTAGTCCCTCTTTCCCTGAACAACTGCTATCACAGGCACTTCAAGGGGCTACGGTAGGTCCACGGTGTACGGTAAGACTACCAAGCCGCTGTCAGCGACAGTGTTGAGATTTCCTATACCCCATTCCCACCTCCAGCTTTGAACTTCATGAGTTTTTGAGATCCAGCGTAAAATTAGGTCTGAAGGGTACCGCTCTACTACCTTTGCAACAGCTACGGATAGCTGGACCAAGCAGATTCGAACCTTGCGGAAGTAACCTCTAGAAGGAATGTCCCCCGTTCTCCATCTTCGTTGCATTTAAGTGGTTCATTTCCCTATTTTACCTTTCTTATTCATAACTGGCAACTTTCATAGACCACGATTTTGCGAGCGACCAGTCGCGCGACCGGTCGGCGCGCTAGTCGCGGACCCATCTCGCGAGCGACCGGCGACTGGTCGTGGACTATGAAAGCAGCCACTGTAGTCATTTCATCAAATTCAAAGCATATTCTACAGAAAATTTATTACAAATCAACAAATTTACACAACAAGCATAACATCCCGTGAATTGCTATGATAACCCGCTAGGGCTCGATTTCCTTATACACCAAATAACAAACAAAACAAAACCACTAAGGCACCCAACAATCAACACTGAAGTTTACAAACACAACAAAAGTGCTACAACAGCAAACATAACAACTATTCCTCCATAATAATATAGCTCCAGCTCGTCCTCACAGAAGCCAGCCATACTTGAGCTCTGATCTAAACACGTGACCTTCCTCAACCTGCATGCCCTAGAATAGAATTTTCGGAAAAAAAGCTTTACACAAGTATTATGAATTATTTTTAGTAGTAGGCCTATGAAGACCTAATGAAAGTTTTGCTACAAACCGAAAAAAAAAACATCAAACCTTCGTTTTAATGAAGTTGTAAGCCACGTCCTGCTTGAAATCCACAATGCGTGCTCTCTTAATCTGGAAATAAGAATGTTTAGGACCACTTCCGATTTCTTACTTTCGATTTATTTTGGGAAAGACACCTCAACTTCGTCCGCCAACATTTCGAGCTTCATCACGACATCACGTCGGCGCTTACGAGGATTCTAAACAGATAAAACTCAAGGTAACATCCATAGTCAGTGCAAAAAGTAAAGTAAACTTAGTTTGAACGCCGTCTGGCGATAGTACAGATCCGGGCAGGTTGTAAATAGAATTCGGGTGTCTAACCAGAGCGGTAAAATAATTGGCTGGTTGTCAGGATCGCCAGGAATCGATATAACAACAATGTTCACCCGCAACAAACTCTGATCCCTGAACAGGGTCGCTTTTCTGGGATTGACTGTCGGTAGCTCTTTCTAGTAATATCTTAGGTCTTCCAGAACAGGAGCACTCAAGGTAGGATGTGGGAGATGGGGCGGAGCACTTGAGGAAGGACACAAACAGTCAGCCATTGGGAGTACTCGTCATCGGCGCTCAATGGCTAAGTGAAGGACGGGGTCCGCCCCCGAGCTCCCGCTCGCCCTGCCGGCCAATGTCTGTTACTCAAAATGTAAAAACAACCCTTAAAGGGTATAGCTTCTGTATTTCACCAAGGAATCGGATGAAATTATTAGTTATTTAATAAAAATAGAGCAAATGGCTAGTAATAGAACCTTACCACTTGTAGATAAGGTCGCGCAAAGGCGTTCCTCGCACCGAAACCGCATCCTACCACTCCGGTGACGATTTTCCCGCCAAAATTCGTCTCACTGGAGCGGCAATCTCCCAGTCGAGTGCCGACTTTTCCTCCAAACTTCCTCGTCCTCTCACCGAAGCCGCATCCTACCATTCCGGTGACTATTTCTCCGCCAAACGTCCTTTCACCGAAGCCGCGATCTCCCAGTCCGGTGCCGACTTTCCCGCCAAAATTTCTCACACAGAAATCGGAATCCTCCAGCTTGGTGCCGATTTTCCCGCCAAAATTTCTCACACGGAAATCGGAATCTTCCAGCTTGGTGCCGACATTCCTGAAATCTCAAAATTTGCCGTTCTCTTTTTAGGAATAAGACATTGACGAGTGATGGTTTCTCGACATGATCGATATTCCTCTAAACTTCAGAGACTAGACGGGATAGCACTTACCCTTGACAATCGCTCAAATAAGAACCAGAGGACGTAGATGGAATGGCCATGTAATCGGAACGGCACGGAGTTTCATGATTTCCGTTGATATCGATGAAATTGCCACTACTCTGACTCTCAGCAGCGTCGATCACAACGTCGAGAATCGACTAGAGTAAGAAATTGGTTCTTCAGAAAAGTTGTCATCCACAAAAGAGTGAATCTACCTTTACTTGATCGGCAAGGTCTGAAGTAAGCTGCTGCGAAGGAGGGGGAGTCACAGATATTGGATGCGAAGGAGGGGGAGTCACAGATATTGAAGGCGGCACGAAAAGCGGTGGAATTTGATCGGAGGAAAATGGCTCCTGTAATTCACTCTTGTTACACATCTACCCTGTGAAACGAAAAAAAGATGTGAATTAAGCATTAATTGTATTCGACGCGGAAGGATAGAGGCTTGTTCAGACTACACGCGAGCGGTCGCGTCGCGGGATTGGCGCCCCCCTTTTGGGCAAGCCAATTTGGTGGAGCCAGGTGTAAGTGATCTCTGGAACATATTTCCAGCATTGCGCGCACATACCGAATTGAAACTAAGTTTAGAGCAAACAAACTTATTAAAATTTATAAATGTCGTCACAATTCCCCATCGCTCAGAACAGTCACATGTCCAAAATAAATAAAACCTGAGGGATTGGCTCTCTTCCGCTCTCAGTTCCTCTGAAACATGATGTCCAGAACTTCAAAAACTTGCGGCACAGGCTGAAAAGGTGCCCGATGAAACTCGAAATGATTTGAAGAGCAATCTGTAAGGCGGTTATCTAGAAGCTGAATATTACTCGTTTCACTCAGAAAAAAAAAGATAAAGTGGCTGCAAAACCACAAAACCATTAACAGAGAATTGGAGGGTAAGCTTATTTATTGATCGACGACAATAACTGCTGAACCATAAAGATGTACATGAACAATTTAAAAATTCAACACATAGAAAAGTGAAATTTTCACAACACGAAAAGTCCAAAATCCATACGTTATGTAATACAATATTTGATAATTACGCAGTATACCGCAGTTTGTAGCCATTGATTTTATCAAACTGATGCCGTCACTCCTTTGCTATATCGGAGCCGCTCTGTTAAGGAACATTAAGAAATTAGGAGTAAGAAAAACAGAAAATGGAACGAATATTTGAATGGTGCGAGTTGCCGCAGTATTGATCGATAATGCAGCATTGCAGCTCGTTTTACAGGAACGCCCGCATCGCAACTGCGCGCGGCTCCCACTGATTCAGAGTGGATGTGGCAAAATGGATTATAAAAACCTCAAATAGAAATAAAAATAACGGTATTTCTCTGATTCTGTGAATGTATGGTGCTGTTCAATGTTTAAAGCAAATGAGAAAGAGGAATCGAGATATGTGTTATAAGTTTGCAAGAAGGAACCTTCGATACTACAATGGTGATCCAGTGAATTAAACCTACTGGGTAAGACTCTTAAAAGAAATGATTTTGTCTAGACAGAAAAGTTAAACGGTGGAAGTTAAGCGAAGTGTGATGGGCGTTTGAAAAAAAAGGATTCAAAGTTAGGAGCCGCTAGACCGTTGCCAAACATTTGTCGCCTGCGTGAGCGCGACGGCGGGAATTCGAGCACAAATCCCACTCTCGCCGCGAGCGCGAAAAGCAAAAGAATAGCGCGGGGAACGGGGGTAACGGAACTTCTCCCCTATCGCGGCATTCTCCCTTGCGGCATGCGGCAAATGTCACTGCAATTACCGTACTCCCGCCAATCGATAGGACGCGGAATTTTTCGTTTATTGCCTTGCTTTTTTATTAGATTTAATCGTTTTTTCTTCTGTTTGCTTTTCGTTTCCGTGTTTATTAGACTTGATTAATTAGAATGACCCCTCCTATATAAACGACGATCAATACCGCATTGGAATTGAAAAGAGCGGCCAGCCAATTCAGCTAATTAAAGGACTCCCTACCTCACAAATTGCGCGCTCCAATCTTCCATCGCAATCCCGCGATAGGCGGCGGGTGGGGCGTCTGCGACGCCGTGTTAGGGGAGAAGTTCCCGGACCCGGGGAGCGGCCCATCCTGATCGTCTAAGTCAGGTGCTGTTGCACATGGAGGCAGCGGTTTTCTGGTTTCACTGTGGTGGCGTCCTAGTTACATTTCCCTCGACAATACTGACTTTAGATTGCAATTCATCCTTAAAACATTAAGGGAATGCAGTCTTCACAGGACACGAACGGCCACCCCGAAAAAAGGGTTCAAGCATTTACTGCTCGAACGGCGTGTCGCGCTCGCCGCGCGCTATGACGCGCTATGAAGGTAGAAATTTGAATTTGCAGTGGGAGGATACGGGGTGTCACCGTGGGACCACTGCCGCAGGCCGTGGGAATTCGAGAGAAGTTCCGTTAACCGGAAGAAAGCGTTGCCTCACGGTGCCTGAGCCGAACAGGATGGCCACCGCTGGTTGCCAATGAAGTTGGGCAACTGGCATTGGCCCCAAACTTGTACGAGCTTGGCTCTAGGGCTGTGGTGGAGAGACCACGGGCTGCCAGGACACGAAATCCGATCAACGCTGTACACGTCTTTGTCAATCTTCACGCCGATACCGACGAAACCAACGATGCCTGAAAGGTTGCTTCCAGGGTTCACCAGTGTGCTTCCGAGCGAGCGTGCGTCCGACCGACGGTGTTGCTAGCTATGTGTTGGCAACACTGGACGCCGATGGATCACGCGCCAGTGTTGTCAACAAGTGGCTAGTGCCGCCGTCGGTCGGACGCACGCTCGAACGCGCGCTCGAAAGGCACGCCGGCGAACTCTGAGGGCAGCTAAATAAGTCACTACAAAGAAGGCAAAAAGACATCCTGAACATAGAGATGTGTGAGATTTGGAGGAGCTTTACTATCTTCCCAATGAGATCGAACCGGGCTCACAAGAAGGTGCAATCAAGAAACTATGAGTAAATTTCTAGAAAATAGATAACGGGATATAGAGGAACTGCGAAATCTGCGCTCAAATAAATTGTAATTGAAGAAATCTTGTTGAAATTCCAGTGGAAGGAGACCATTCTATTTCTCTCTGGACAGCACCCTATTATTCCCCAGTTCCTCTTCCATTTCAACTTTTCACATGGACACAGTGTTTCAATGATCCTGATGCTCCACCACATCCTGGGCTTGAAACTTCACGCCCCCGGCTTTCACCAAAATAATGGTTCACGGTGGATCGAGGGTGCATACTTTCAGTGAGTGCCACAAAATCGATATGGACCCCGAGTCGCGGTTCATTTCAAATGTGCTTTTGGCGTGATGCGCCCGACGCCAAGTCTGGCCGATCACTCCCTTGTTCACGTACTAATTATCATAATCTGGGGTGGTTTTTTACGGGTTTTAGTCTTATTATTAGTCAGGAACGAAATTCATCACGGGGACTCGGCTCCTACAGTAGTTTTACGTCGAATTAAAATGCAATGGACGCAGAATTTCGCAGACAACATATTTCCCTTTCAGTGTAACCATATTTGAATACAAAAATCCCCACCCGTCACATATACGGCACATCGAAAATCGACCTCGGGCAGGAACAAGGCCTGGGTGCTGGGGCGGCTGGGGGTTGCCATTACATTACTGCACTCGTTTGATCCAGGACCCATAGCCGGATTACTCTTGGGGCCGAGGGCCCGTTCCGAACTTTCCTTTCTGTTTGTTCTGATAGCTGAGTCAACTGCTGTTGCAAATCTTATCGCAAGAACATTCCCGTGGTTCATTCCAGCTTCTCGCAAAGGGTCAGCATGTCCCGTTGCTCTTTCCTCCAGGGGCTTGAGCCTAAAACTCCATCCCTAGCTCAGAATCGTTCCAACCACTCCCACAAAAGTCCGAATTCGGCACCTTATCTTTCTTTGGCTCTAGCTGTTAGCCTGCAGAGACGCAGAGCATAGGGGTGTGGCCCCTGCAACTATATTCGCATGCAATGCACCAATTTTAGCCTGTGAGAACACCAACACAACTTTCCCGAGGTTTTATTTTTTCGATTTTGTGCATTCAAAGTAATGGCTAGTGTTTGGGAAACAAGGGTTTATTGATCGAGCACTTTCCCACTGTACTTCACGCCCCCTACTGAGCAGACGATAGCCGACCTTACCAGTAGCAAGTTATAATCGTTTGTTTTCTTCCCCAGACAGATAGTTATTAGGCCCTTACTGCCCCCTATGACATCACCGCTGCCCCTTCATTCATCACCCACACAACGCTGCGTGATACTCTCTTCGCGTCCCGTTATCGATTGGTTACCCATTTAGTACAGGATTACTTTGAATCAGAGCAATTTTTCATTGATTGTACGCTAACAAACTCTTCCGATGATCCCTTCATGGTGTGTTCATATTATTTAGTACTTTTACAATTTGTTAAATGACTTTATTTGAATTTTTTTCTCCTCTTCAGCGCGCGCTACAGACCTAACACATGAAGCGGGGTCTCTTTAAGTCTTATTCATTTTCTCTTGAATAATACGTACAAATTTAGGAATTACTAGAAGAAATTGATAGTTTCCTTCTCACAATGGCCACAGGATTTTGAGCTGCAATCGTCCGATACGTCTTACTGTACTAGTAATGATAACTTCACGTTATCGGAGCTCCTCACTGTTTTTTTTAAGTTTTTTTCAGAAAAAAAAACTGGTTGTGTAAGACAAAAGCGAATTTGCTGAATCTTTGACCACACCAGGTCAATACCTAGCTGTTTTTGACCTTGAGGACTGCCCGAGTGGCATATGCTTATTTCCTCCCGGTCGAATCCGCTTTAAAACTTCCCGACTATTTTCCTTGACATTTTCGCTGTTTCATACTTTTACTAAACAACTGAGACGATTTCTTGTTGTTTTGGTTATTCTCATAACGGAAACAGTAGAAATTGCTCGTGAATTTTGCGATCGATAAGTATTCCACGCATGGCAGAGTAATTTTCAGGCAGTGACATTCGCGTTTGTCGTTGACCCTTCATGAATTCGTCCAACGGTCCCGTCAAAGAACATGGAAAGCGTCGTGTCGCTTACTACTATGATTGTGAGTATACGTTCGATTTTTTGGTATTTGGATGAGTTACTTGAAATTAAACGGGAGAGCAAGTAGCAGGCCATGGAGGTGGAAAACTGAAGATTTTTTGAGTCACACGTTGGTTAGAGACTAAACATCGCTGGTGTTCTTTAACTTTGCCTTTGATTCTATCTAGACTGAAAAGATGATGAAAAGGAGAAAAGAGGAAATGAGTCGATCGTCAGCTGCATTGATTCCGTACACTCAGCTAAGCAACCAGCGTTCTAAGAAAGTAGTACCGCATGGAAGGGGTTTCTTTCAACTAATAGGAGTTAATGATTATTCCAATATGAGTTTTGTAGCGATAGAACACCTTAGGTATTTATCTATTTTTTGGGCTACTGAGTTCAAAACCAAGGAAGACGTAAACAGATGAAGAAATCTCAAATGTGCAAAAGGTGATGGGATCGCTTCGAACATGAGCGCTCCTACTTTGAACCGCTCTATCTTTGTACAGCCACTACATGATCGAACAACGTCAAGAACTGGGGCTTATGCCGTCGTTAAACTGACGACGGAAGCGGGGTCGTATTTGGTGACATGGGGTGAGAATGTGAATGCCTTATCGAGAAAAAAGACAAGAACGGGGTTGTCCTATGATTTGGTAGATTTAGAGTAGTAATTATTTTGTTGACTATTATTCGTTCCCCTCCAGCGATCGGGAGATTTGCAGAGCTCGGATAGACCCTTATACTGATTTTCAAGTCCGATTGATGCTTGAGTAATGCCTATTGCCTCTACCATGCCATAGGAAATAGCGAGAAACGTATTTTCTAAGCTTTTCCCAAGTTGTTGGAAACAGACCATTAATGGCTAGGGCCCGAAGTTTGGGAAGCAAAATATCTACATACTTGGATTATCACCTGTTGCCCCGATGATCGTCGATTTCCTCGAGTGGACGCGGATAAGCTCTCCATTCGTCCCTTTCACGTGTCAAAGTAGACTTCGACAAGTAGACGCTCAACATTTATGCCCTAGAATTACTAAAACAGTTGTCCAAGAAAATGTAGCTGTCGAGACCTAAAGACGAGTGGAATTGCAATTGATAAAAATGATTATGATATTCATTACAGCAAATATCGGCAACTACTACTATGGACAAGGACACGTGATGAAGCCACACAGGATACGAATGACCCATCATCTATTGCTGAACTATGGTGTATATAGAGATCTTGAAGTTTATGTGAGTTCTTAGTTTCAGTACAGAGTTTTCTGTTTTTTTTTCTTGAATTCTCGATGATACTTCAATCTTCAAACTGGTAGGGATAGAGGTGCTGTATACCGTGCAGAGTTTTCCGGTAAAGTTATTCGTAAACTACTGGTTATCACAAAAGATTCGTTGAACAGTATAGGGGACAGTAACAGTACAGAAATTGAACTGTCAGTCCAATTTTATCCATTCTAAAACGAGTTGGATTAATTTGCTGAAGTTAGAAGTTAATAGTGAATTTTTGGATAAAGTTGAAATATCCTGTGAGGTTTTGGAGTTAATGAGTATCTGTGGTATTTTTTCTCTATTTTTTTTGAAGGTGATTGGTTCTAATAACTTGTAATTTGCTTCACTCTACGTTTTTCATGTGAAGAGGGAACTCCGTTGTACATAGGAACTTTTCAAACAATATAGATTTCCTACCTTCGGCCTCGCTTTCACACGGCTTGAGTTCTCCCATATTTTTACAGGTTACCAATGACAGACCAAGCAAATAACTCCATTTATCCTATTCATTGTTAAAAAAAATATTTCAGCGGCCGTTCCCAGCCACCTTCGAGGAAATGACTCGCTTTCACAGCGAAGAATATATGAGCTTCCTGAAGTGCGCAAGTCCCGACAATTTGAAGCTTTATAATAAACAAATGCTAAAGTGTGAGTAATTCGAGTGTTGTAGTTTCTTACATTTTCCGATTACAGGTTATGAGTGTGTTATTGATTATTAATTTGTTGTATTATGGAATTTTCATATTATGTAAGTATTAACAATGCTTTTTTTTCAAGTCAACGTTGGTGAGGACTGTCCGCTCTTTGATGGTTTGTATGAGTTCTGTCAGCTGAGCAGCGGTGGATCTTTGGGTAAGCTATTTTATCATACGTTATCACCTGTCATCTTAACATTCTTCTTTCTTTCCCCTGAACTATCTCTTTGGCGACCTTTTACAATTGTATATAAGATTACAAGCGTGTTCCATTGAAGCCGACACTTTCGGTACAGTTGTAAACATGTTCATCCTAAGTGGTCATTTGATCAATTTACTAGTAATATTAATTTCTAATTTTCAGCGGCAGCAGTTAAACTTAACAAAAGAAAAGCGGATATCGCTATCAATTGGATGGGAGGTCTTCATCATGCAAAAAAGAGTGAAGCAAGTGGATTTTGTTACACAAACGATATTGTGCTTGGTATACTAGAACTGCTGAAGTATCATAAAAGGTAATGTAAAATCTTTCAACTGGTAGCTTAATTCGTAATTCTATCTTTTATAGGGTGCTCTACGTTGACATTGATGTACATCATGGAGATGGTGTTGAGGAAGCATTTTATACCACTGATCGTGTCATGACCGTATCATTTCACAAGTACGGTGATTTCTTCCCGGGAACAGGCGACCTTAAGGTTGGTGAGAGCTACTTTTAAATTTTAATTTCTTCACCGCATCCTTCCGAGCTTCCTATTTCCGAATATTCGCCTGCATAAAAATTTTGTATCGTTGGATGGGTCTGACGAAAGAGTAAACCTCCGAGTTGTAGTAAAGTAACGTGTTTTCTTGCGATTGCTTGAGCTCTTCTCTTTCTGCGTTTTATACACTTAGGAGCAAGAGGATGAAAAGTTTGATGTTTCTTGTCATGCTCTTCTTGGTAATTTGAGTTATCCATAATCGGTCGAATACGCATTGACTGGTTTCAACATCTCGGCTTTGGTCCACTCATCCGAGTCTGTGAAAAATAATGACTATTTATTCATTGCTTCATCAGCAGTAGCTCCACGGGCTATTCTATGCTTTCCTCCAATTTCCCATGATTATTTTCTAGGCGAATTCATGCTAATGAATCCTTTTCTTGGTCGGTTCTTCACGCATCCCCATCGATACGTATCTATTTCGTTAGGGTTTGGAAGATACAGTAACGGAAGGGGTTGAACTTGGAGTTTTCATTCTCTTTTGAAGGCGACGGAAATAAGGATCATGGCGGATTTCATGGTCCTACGCGTCCGTCGCAAAATTGTTGCGAAGCGATCATATACATGCAGCCGGGTATATCTTTCAATCTCACATCAACACATGTGAGGTTGTCTTAGCTGCCCGGACATTTGCATCGATCCGAAAGAGGATTTGATTGATTCAGTGCTTTTCCCTAGTAGGGTATACTTGACCTGTATTACTTCTTGTCTCGTTGATCATTGATGTGCTCAAGCGGGGCCAGTAACTATTCCATTCGCCCCGGTTTGAGCCCTGGTATTCATACTTTGGTGAAATCCCGAAAATTGTGAAAATTGTGTTTTTTCAGGATATTGGTGCCGGTAAGGGACGTCTTTATTCGCTCAATGTTCCACTGAAAGATGGTATCACTGATGACGCATATCAGAGCATCTTTAAACCTGTAGGTTTCCTTTTGACAACTGTTTGTTTTTAGCTTTACCATTTTCCTGATGACTTGGTAGTATTTACCTGATCAAACTTATCAGAAGTTCAAAGAAGGCGCTGAATAATTTTCCTAGACGAAGTTCTATTTTTAAACGAAATTCTTCTATTTTTGTCTCCTTCTTTATCTCCAAATCCGATTCTATCTCTGGAACTTTGATCATTAGTTGACCGAATGGTAGACTGAAAGCCACTAGGCACCTTTGCATAGCTTTTCGTGAGACCATTGGTCCTTCCTCACAGAACCATTGGTCCTTTTCAAATCTCCTAAGTTTTTTAATGGGAGGGTAGTTTCAAAGTGAAAAGGAGCGTATCTTTGTCCAATCAGTGCTTTAAGCGGTAAAACTGCCATATGACTCAAGTAAACGATGACTTCTAAGTTGTAAACTCTGCAAATTCAGTCTTTACCAGTAAATTTTGGAACTTTTGTACTTAAGGTGATGACAAAAGTAATGGAACGATTCCAACCATGTGCTGTTGTTCTGCAGTGTGGTGCTGATTCATTGAATGGCGATCGTCTTGGTCCATTCAATTTGACACTAAGAGGTACGGATTCGGTACATAGTTGGCATTTTGCACAATATGTAGATGTGCCATACGTTCTGAAGTTGACAACTGCACAATCGCACGCTCGCTTGGCATCTGCTGAACACACTTTTTTGCTGTTCAAGCAATTCATGCAAGATAAAGGTCAATTTCTGTTTTGCAGTTGCTTGCAAAGTAAATAGTAGATATCATTTACTGTGAAAGCCATCTCCCAAACAGAAAAACCGATTTTGCAGGTCATGGAGAATGTGTCAAGTTCTTCCGAGCCCAGAACATCCCTTTGATGATGGTCGGAGGCGGTGGATATACTCCACGTAATGTTGCTCGCTGTTGGACCTACGAAACCACGCTCGCAGTTGATCGCGAGGTTCCCGATGGTGAGTTTTGAAACCGGTAAAAGTTATTTGTTATCTCAGATCTCTGCTTCCAGAATTGCCTTATAACGACTATTTTGAATACTTCGGCCCTAACTACCGTTTACATATTGATCCATCAAGTGCTACAAACGAAAACACACCAGAGTCTTTACGAAGGATACAGTGAGTTTGGGTGTTCTACTGGCTTACTAGTAATCTCTGTCGATCAGATCATTTCCAGAGAAGCAGTCATTCAAAACCTTGAGAAACTTGCATTCGCTCCGAGTGTCCAAATGCAACGTGAGTCCTACCTTTCAGTAATGATTTGATTACTTGTAATATCGTACGAGATTCATGGTAATGGACCCGAAGTTTGGGATAGGAAGTAGTGAAATAAGCAAAAAGAGAGTTGCTGGTGCATCATGATGGTCACATGCTTCCTTTTATTTATTTTTTTTTTTTTTTGAAATTTCAGATAGAATGCACTTCGGTTTGACTTTTTCTTGTTTTTTGTTTGTTTTTTTTTCTTCTCGGACAAGTTAACACACTGGGCCACTTGAAGTGGTTAAGAAGTGAATTCGATTGTTTCAGCTGTACCCGAGGATGCTATCAAAGTCTTGAACGACTCCAGCCTTGGCCAGGATATGGCCGATCCTGATGTCCGCTTACATCGTGAGTTGAATTATACTCAGCGAGTGAATGAGATTTCATAAAAGTCGCTCTATTGATACAAGTTATTAACTAGTAAGAATACACTCTGTGAAATTTAACATTTTAGGTTAAACGGGATTGTGAGTTAGCGCATCGTAAAAAAAGGTGTGAACTTTTTGTTGTAGATATGGTACTTAATTACTCAGATATACCAGTAGAATGTAAGTCCTAAGGGTCCATATGGATATATCACCTCGTACGTGGTATTTCATATTGACGAGCTGAGATGCTCGGCTGAAAATATGTTGTGCAACTTGTTATTTGGCAAATCTCAACGTACTACTAATGGGTGCGCTTCGTTGCGCGTGTCCGTCAAAACTAGGTCACGCCGCAGCCGTCGCACGCGGCAAGTTGGCCCGCGATATTTGACAGACGTCGCAGTTGTCAGTGGGGCATACGCTTCGCGTTTGGTCCACGGCAGTCAGTTCAAGAAGAAGATAAGACAGACAAATGCAAATCATTTGCTCCAATGACACTTGGTGGTACTGTAATGTCGTCTCGAGACCTTAGTGTGATGCGCCGCGCGCGAAGTGGGCGGGGCGACCTACTTTCGACGGACACGCGCAACGGACGTTCTCCACTACTAATAGCGAATCATTGGGCCACATTATAGCCAACCAATGAAAACTGCTCCAGAGGTTGTTAAGTACCGCCCCCATTTTGTATTTCTCAACCCTGTATCCTCCGCGTAAGTAGATGTGTTCCGGCGAAATGAAGTTTTGTGGTGGGCTAGGTTTTTTTTTTGACTAGGGGAGGAGAGGGGTGATGAAAAAGTGGTGTTTAGTCTTACATGATTAGGTAAATCAGATAAGTATTCCAGGATCAATTATGGATGGTGCAACACAGGATGCCGGAGAGTTCTATGATGGCGAAAACGAAGGCGATGATCGACGAAATGAAAGTAGTGCGAAAAGAGCCGCCGACATGCCAGCACAGGATCAAGTTGAAGCCAAAAAGATGAAGACTGACGAACCAAAGGTCACACTATGAATGATCGATGCCGTTCTCAAATTGCTCGACAGTGATGGATCTTATGTACTGGAACGGTAAGGCTTTATGGGATTTGTGATGAAGCTTCGAATTCCATGACAGAAGTCACATTGCTGGTGCATAAGCCTTACTACTACGTGATTCAGGCTGAAATTTAGCAGATAATCAAGTTAATTGTTTATTTGGACGAAATCCACAGCTCATGCCTCTAGTGTGTGACATTATCTCGACCTACAGCTCTTCACTAGCTAGTTGTCTCGCCGCCTTTTTGCGAATAGAGCACGTTATTACGACCGCTAGGTATATGCGGTGCGTTAGATCGCTGTGAGATAGATAGCAGTTTGGCCGTAATCAAAGATCCCGCCACGATTTATTTTTGTCTATGAAGGCTCTCCTTCTTGTGCATCAAAATATGGCCATTCTAAAGAAACAGCTGCAATTCGGTGCAGTGAAGCGGGGCTTTCAAACTCGTGCTTTGCCTGCGTGACTGTACAAACGGCCCTTCGCTCGCATGAGTTTCGTACAAAATCAAATTTTTAATCAGTAGTACTTTCAGGGTTTCATCATTCTGCTTTCGTCGGTCTGACCAATCTTCATATTAAGGGTTGTTTTATTAACTTTCTAAAGCCCTTTCATACCGTTGTTTCTTTTCCATTCATTGCAATAAACGGCCTAACTACATTATAACAGTATTCTTCTCTTCAGTAGTTTTTTGTAAGCCAGTCTAATCATAAGTTCGGTTGCTACTTCACAGTATTTGTACGTTTTACTAACTGTTGACATTTATTTGAAACTTTCTTAACTTAACGGATGTGATGAATTTCTGAAGGTGTTTTTTGTCTATTTGTATGATACTTGTTTGAAGATGGCTATGAACTCAGTGGTTTTAAAAGTTATCCTCAAATCCCGTTCATCGATTGTATGTTGAGATCTGTTTATGAGTTAGTAGAAATTTCGCAGGGAACGGCGCTGGTTCAGTTGAAGCTATGCTGAGAGGCAGAGGTTTCGGTATTGATCGAAGCCGCAGCTTCACCGCGCCGCGTCGTTGCCGAAGTTCCACTACATTTTGAATGGGCCATTAGGTCAATTCGATTAAATGGAATGTTTCAGCTGTCATAGCATCTAATTTTACGAGGTGTTTTATTTTTTTTAAACCGTCTTACTCCATCATGTGTTGATTAATGCGAGCCTATTAATGTAATGATTTTATGCTCGTTGATCTACAAACAATTCCTGTGTGAAGCTGTTGATCTCTCATGTAGTGGTCTTATAGCTCCATCATCTTCAAAGCCTTAGGCGAATGACTGCGCCGCATAATGGTCCCTACTGGACTTGACCCTCACATCATTTGTTCGTTTACTGCTAACTAGTATATTGTCCCGTTGTTGCGATGGTCATCAGTTGTTCTTTTCTAATCCATGCGATTTTGATGTATATTGATTTTTCCCATGTCTTAAGTTGTCTGAAGCAAATAAAAGTTAGTGTAACGCGTAAAGTTCCCAGTGATTTTCAGTTGAAATGGATCGTCAATTTGAGGGGATCTCAGATCTGATGAGGGAATCCAGGACGGTGGATAGGTGCGCCGTTTGGGAGAACGCCTTGCTAGTGTTGAACGTATTACAAATTCAGGTCATCTGAGGAGTTGCGAGAAAAGAGCTCTTATCTTTGAAAAGATTCAAAACTGGGGGTTGGACGAGATGTGACGGAAAAGGCTGCATGAAAGGGGTATTTGGACGAGCTGGCTGCAGTAAGCTGCCTGCGTGCAAGGTGTGGGTCCCGGTGAGAATGGTGCGAGCCCAACAGCTTTCGCAATGCCCAAGAACTCTTCCGCCTTAGGTGTATACTTCGACTAGGCCGGCATTGGGGCCCTTATTATGCTCTATCTTGGCCATTTTCGACCCTTCAGCGTCCCTCAGGCTATCCTTAGGGGTCACGAGTTCACCCAAGAGAGTACTCTCAGAAACCATTATTAACGTGAACTGTGCCTTTGAGAACATCATTCAGAAAATCAACTGACAACCATAGGTCATGTACAACTCACCGTTTTACCTTGTCAGTACCAACTGCCCAAACCACTCCTTTTTTTTGATTATTTCGCAGTTATAGAGTACCCACTTAAAGGCACGGTTCACGATAAAAAAAGGTTACTGAGTTCTTCCTTTTAGGAATACTCAGTGCCCCCATGGGTGGTAGAAGGGACCCTCTCGCTTCCACAATCTCGGCGCTTACGGCATAGTGGAAGCCCCGTTGTTGCCGTAGTTCGCGTTCCCGCCTCTCGATCGGTGTCACGTTAGACGAGTATCGAGACAATACAGATTTCTATTATTCGTTCTAGGACCCACGCACAATCAGCTAATCACCGAGTAATGAGGCGATGTTTTTCTCCCATTCTTCTTTCCTCTGTTTTTCTTTTTGCTGCCGCGATCCCTTACTTAATTTCCTACTCCTAGAGGCTGAAAAAGGTGAGCTACTTTTGCTGCTACTAGGGTTTTTTTGTTCATATATATATATATGCTTATAAGTGAATGAATTTTTGCTTACCATTGTCTGTTATTCGTAACAGGACCCACACGCGCGCAGTGCAACACACTGTTTAGCTCGTCCGGACGCCCCACTCTTCTTCATTTTTCTGGTTTCATTCTCGTCTAGCCCCCTTTTTAACGCTTTTTCGAAGCCTTTTTTCTTTTTAGGAACACCGATGCACGCAGTTTCTTCACCTCAATCGCACTAGTTTCGATCTTGTCTTCCATTTTTTATCTAATCTGGATTACTTAAAATTATCGTGAACTGGGCCTTTAGTTTGTAGGAGCTCATAGACTACCTTCGGAATCCCTACAAGTACCACACATTGTTGAAGGAGATCACTTGTTATCCAGACATTCCACTATGTTTCTCTCCATTGCACTCTAATCTGTGAAGGGCCGATCGCACGCATCAATGATCTAGGTCGCCGTTTACGTCGTCATTTCACGGATGACTTTCAATCATTTTGATCACTCATCTTCATCGCCTTGTCATCGATATGGTAATGCGGCCCCCTGCCCGAGCCTCCTTCCTTATAGTCGTCTCACGGGGGTGACATTTCTTCACCATGAGCCGCCCTGTTCCCCCGAAATAGTCCTCCTCCTCATTCTTGACGTCCTTCAAATCTATTCACGGTTGTCGTTGAAGAGGATTGTTTCCCAGGGTGATCTCTACAACAAAAGTCGAGATGAATCTAGGCCAGTGGTCGTCTCTCGTCTCCGCTTTCCCATCTCGTTTACAGTGTGCGTAAAAACTTGATATCCGGAAAAAGTAACATGGAAAAGCGAACAATCGCCAAACGGGTTCATCACTCCAAACCAGACTCCCGATTTCTACTTCGTCACTTCGAGACCATAAGCCTTCCGACACGTTTTATCCTCTCTCCCCTTCTGTTTATGGGATTGCTCATCGCAACATTTCTCTCGTCACCGTAGCATCTCTAAATCCTTACTGTATTGTGTGATTTAGTAACAATACATCAACGTCGAGAGGTTCGGACCCATTTTTAAGGGTCCATCCGCTCAGCGGATATGAAATTACTTCATGTCCTATTGTACGCGGGTGTATGTTACCTAGCTGAGGTAGGTGTTTTGTGCCGTAGAAGTTCCGTTTTATATTACTAGTAACTTGATGACCACTTCAACTCTCCATTTTCATGCGTCGTCCGGCCTGCGCCAAGTTCACCTTCGAATGGATCCAGTTTCCCGTTCGGCCTCAATTGCTGGCTCTCCACTATCAGAGGCAAGAATAATTAGCCCATCTGTTAAATTTATAGGATTTATTTACATAGCAAACCGATATTTGGTTCACCCAAAGTTATCGAAAGATCTCTCATTAACTGCTGTACGATGACATAAAAGAATTGAGAAACTCAGGGACTGGTAGCCATGATGAAATTCAAAATAAGAAGACGATCAGCTGCAGTGTTTTTGAGTAATCCTTCTTGACGTGCTTCCGGGGCATGTGATTCGCTGCGTGGTAGCGACATCCAATCACAGGCGTCCCAAGCACCATGTCTCGTCAAACCAAGAATGCGACATTCCCTACTACTCCAATTACAGAACATGGAATTTATTAATGATGTCCCTTTGCATGATAATTTCCTTACTCGACCTTCCTTTAGAGCCTAAAGCAATGAATAATAATGTTATGCATTCACGCAGTCTAATACTTCTGAGTATTGCCTTTGTCATAAACTCCAACGGCTTCTGTCGACTACTTTTTAATGCTCAGGATGGAAACTTCGAAAACCCCGACCCCTGGTACAATGAGAGGCCCAAGTTAGAGCAAGTTGTTGAAGTAAGCGGTACTTCATCATCTTTCATCCAGCAGGTGAGTATTATGAAGCTTATTTGTGGCTCGTTTTCGTCTTGTACATTTCGAAATGTTCATACAAGAATTAGTTGATGGAATTCGTCAGTAAGCAGGCTATACGGGTGTGGTGCAGTAGGAACGAAACCGTCGCGTCGCGGCGAAAGAGACGCTGCGCGCGAAGGAGTGTAGCAGAATGCAGTAGCAAGTAAGAAATACAGGAACAAAAGAACTAACAGTAGAATCATACCTGGAATAATAGTCGCACATAAATTGTACTGTATGAGAAAAGCTATAGCTGTAATAACGGGGCAAATGGTCCGCGACTGCCGCGCGCGCGGCGAATCGATTACACGAAACCGTTCCTACTGCCCTTTTCCCAAGGCTATACCTATCGGGATGCTGAACTGTGCCATGTTTAACAGCAAGGTGGGGAACTTTGGCTGAACCCTAGTTAGTCTTCAACTCAGTGGATATATAGCACGGAACGTACCTGGTAACCTGGAAAGTCAAATGAAAGGCGCTGAGTATAGTTAATTGGTAGCGTACCCCTGCAAGCCTCAACACATTTCTGATTGGTGGGCTATTGAGCTGCAAGTACGATGTGGACAAATCAACCAATGAGCGCTGAATGAGGGCTAGCCAAACTCCGACATCAGCTTGTCGTGAATTGAGCACTGGAACCTCCCCGAGGCCGCCCGATTTCCTTCAATGGGGAAAAATTACCATTATGAAAGTCATACCCGTTCCTATATTCCCTTTCACCCTCCTCCACCTCTATCATCGAATTATCATTAAAACTAAGGAATTTGCATATGACACATGAGCGGAAGGAAATGAGGCTGCCACTTATAATTAGTCATAAGTGCGCAGGCCAGATTCCATTAGGTTCTCGTAACATCTAATCAGAGTAACTTACTTGAGACCACACTTGTCTCCAACGGTAATGAAATTAGGCTGTATTATACAATAGCTGACTTCCACAGCATTGTATAGGTCAAACACAAAATCAATCGTTGTAAGAATTCATGGTAGAAAACAGGTGCATAGTGTATTCCAGGCAGGGTTGTTCGGTAATAAATTCATGCTTCATTAACTGTGACTTTTTTCGTTTTTTTTTTCGTGCAAAGCTCTACTGTAGGGTGGAACTCTGCTGAAGGAGTGGAGGGAAGGTTCCTGGAGATCTACGGAAGTAGTGGAGGGGAGGTTCCGTTAGTGTTCAACCTTAAGGCATAAGTAATCTCAGATGGTACCACCTCATTGTTATAATGAGGTGGTACCATCTGAGATTAATTGAGTAACCGGAAGTTCCTGTTGATGGAATGTCATCCGTGTAGTTACGAGGATCATTACAGGGCCCATCTAGCGACGAGGAAAATGTCACGATAACGACAAGAAGGCCAAAAATAAAAAAGAAAGCGAAACGAGGGAAAAAGAAGAAACTACGACAGGTGAAGGTCCATCCGCGTGGAGGTCGACACATCAAAGACACATATCAAAATCTTCAATCTGTGGTAAGTGGTTGTTCATTATAAAATTCATATAAATACATATTCTAAATTGCGGTGCAATGGCATTTATGATCCACTAGGAGCCCTGGCAACTTCCCAGAAAAACGCGCGCGCGGTCACGGTGTGCGTCACGCTTTCGATCGATATGTTCATCTCTTCCTGATCCACGATCAAATGCGCTGCAGCGTAACTGTGCGCAACCTAAAAAAGCCACGACTTCTTTCGGAACTACTCACAAATAGAATTTTTTCTGCACACGAATTCAGATTTAAGTTTTTCCAACTTTTTTTTGAAAAAAAATCTATTCATAATCAAAAATGAGTGGTAGAGTCCGAATAACTTTGCACCCATTACCATAATCGTTTTTGACGAAATTTAATAGCGCACGATCTTAATCAGAATCGTTCAGCAATACGTCACCGACGACAAGACAACATCACGGGCTACCACAGAAACCGTGGTGGTCACACTTGAGGTGGGACGGAATGTTAATGTGAATATTGATTTTTGACGAAAAATTTTTCAGTAATTTTCTCGTCGAGTATATGAGCCTATAACTGTTGAATTTCATGAAAGGCATGTAGTCAAGAAGCCGGAACTGTCTGTCTAGAAAAGCGCGAGCGGTGAGGGGACCAGAGCTTTCCGTAGTCATTCAGGGATCATAAATTGTTGTATTACTTCGTTTTCAATGAGAACGATTTCTTGTACATATATACGGGCGGCAAAACCTTTTAGTTGGCGATCTTTGCCGAACGATCCTCTGATGCAGTAATGTTGCTATCCCAGACGTGCGGTCGCGGCGCGCGACTATAGCATCCAGCTATACTGCTGGTTGTCCTTCCGCTCGCGTCTAGAAGAGTGTAGGAAACTCAGTTTCGGGAAGAGCTGACCCATTGGGAGCTATAATAACTCCCTCCTGACGAACGTGCCAGACACGATTTGTGGTAAGTTCTGTCACAAGTCGATCGTATCTGGCAAATTGCATTGAAAACTAGTTTTTGGTATGCTCGTTGACTGGTTTTACTCGTTCTCTCTGTCCCACATAGAACCAGTTCTCAATGTGTATTTAAAGTTCTTGATGCGATCTCATCTAATAGCCCAGTACAGTTTGACGATAATCTTTCGTGGACGGCATATTGATCTCATGATTACTTGCGGGCTAGACCGAATCAAAGAGATATAATACATGCGAGGGATTAATTATAACTATTATCTGCCAAGAACTTAAAAAAAAAGCGGTGGGTCGGCGCTCGAATCGATTAACTTGCCGCGACGCGTTGCGACCGCACGCGTCGCAGGCCGTCCACTCCCAACTGGATGATTGAAAAACTTTTGATGTGCTGGACTATTTTCTTGTATTATAATTTTATTTCTTGTCATATAATTTTACCATATTTAGCCCATTTATGACAAAACGGAGAACACCTTTTCACAAGAAGAACTGCTGAAATTGTGTGAGGAGACCAAAAGCATTGGACAGAAGTTTGGCATCAATAATGTGTCCTCGTTTGCTGGCAGTAATTGCGCTCTCATCCGTCTCTACTATCCGGACGTTACATGTGAACAAATCAATGTCTTCCTGCAATACTGCCAAGCTAGCGGGTCAATTTAACAGCTGTGTATACTTACTGTCAAACAATAAATTCATAGTGTTACAGACGAGTAATAAATATTCATTTCTAATTGTCATTTTCCAATTCCTTATTTACAGTGGCCCTAGTGGTAGACCACATTCTTACCAGTTTTTCGTCACTCGCCGCCTTCACGAACGCTACGCAGATGACTGACAGTCTGATGTTCTACTTCGCGGCTTCAACAATTATTTTACTGGTTTTCTACTGTGAAAACTTTTCCGATTCCAATTTCCTACCGTATCCGCTAGAATCGCTTGGAACGCCTTCAAATTCTAAGTCGTGCATGGCTCATTAGCAGGCTTTCATCTCATTCTGGAGGGTCAACACGTCCCATGAGCCCAGTAAGCCATCGTAGTCTCAAAACTGGTTCTTGGGGAGTTCCACATTCCCAGGTATCACCCAACTCCATCCCCCTCGGTAACTACGTGTCTACCTCCGCATGGGCCTCTGTCCAATTCTATCTCACCAAGGAAACTTAATTGGCCCAGGCCAGGTTATAGACCGTAATGGATGGGCCCAGTAGCACTGCCCTCTATTCCTTTGAAGGGCCAAAACCACCTGACGGAAAATTGCACACTAGAACCGTTACGCTCCATCTATTTTATAAATTACGTGAACTCTCTCAAATGATTGCTTTTGGTGAAGATGAGCGGAACAAGACATGCAGAAAATGTCTGCGTCTCTGACCATAGCTAAATGGGGTTGTCCCCTACAACTTCGGATGACGAGGGAAAATAACTCTACTGATCGACCACACAAACACTATTTTCCCGAAGCGCTAATAGATTCCTGAGGTAAAAACTAGAATTGTGTGAGTGTTTTCTTCAACGAGCAAGAGGACCTGTGCAAATATTTGGCGGTACCATGCTCACTCGCTCTCTCCAAAATCATATGATACTCGTTGGAAGTTCCCTTTGTATTACTTACTAAAACCTTTGAAATTTCAAAAAGGTTATAAGAAAAAATGGAATAGCTGTGCTATGTAAAGAGCACTTTCCATTAGAAATGAGTGATTAAATGAAGGCGGCTACGTTCGAGCCATGCCACTCAGCATGTACATACCACATTATCGATCGACGCCGCGGGCGAAAAAAACGCGCGGCACCGTTTCTCTGGTGTTCGCATGCCTATCCCTGCCTGAAAATGATCATAGATCGAAGATGGGAATCGCTAGTCATTGCCTAAACAAATCACAGTAAGCCGTCTGGGAAACAGCATCTCGGAAAACTGAAATCTTGATTTATTGCAGTTTTAACTGAAGGGAATGACTTCTCCACCGGGAACTACCAGCACTTCTCGCTCAAGAATTAACTGTTCATCAGCGTTAGCGGTAGTTCATGGAAGAACTATCGAATTCACTTTGCTCCAGGGTAGACTAGCAGCCAGCCACAGCTTCTGGCTGGATTCCAGCTGATATGGCTGAATAGGCCATCGATTAAAATCCGAAGCGAAGAGGACCACTTCGACGGGGGGAAGGCAAAAAACTGAAACCAATGTTAGGAAGACCCGCCCACTGGGGCACTAAAAGGGAACTCAGTTACGGTACCGCGGGACCTGTCGTGTCGGGACCACACCCTCCCTTACGGCCTCATTTAAGAGCTGCTTATCCTTGGAGTGGAATCGCCCCTAGAGCAGAAAACTGGCGCTATCGTAATTTCAAGTTTACATCAGTTGGAGAGAAAACTCGCGTTTTGACCTTGTTAAAACGCGATGGCATTACACGCATCACTGCAGATGCTCGATACAAGAACCACAAGTGGGGATGGTCCTGGACCTACGATCTTTGGAGTCCTTTAAAGTAAACTGTTCGAATGGAGCACGGCAAGAAGGCAATGTGGGCCGGGTGGATTGATGACCAGAGTGGAGCTCTGTTGAAGTTCATCGATTTCAGCGGTATATCGACCGTCAGTCATCAAACAAACGATCGGAACGTCGTCGCTCCGAAAATCGACCGGCATTGATAGTCGATTAAACGCGCTCCATTCGTTACACTGACGTGTGCAACGCGCGTGCAATGTTCTACGCGTACGCGTGTGCCAGCTCTACCCTTTTCCTTGTTCAGTCTTGGAATTCCATGTGAACTCTTGGGTACAGCATTGTCTCTGGGACACAACTTCCCCATATTGTCATAATCACTGAAGTAGAGAGACTAAAAATACAAATTCTTTTCAGTTTTTCGTAAAACTCTCTGAAAAACAAGAAAATCATCGCTTCCCTTCTTCTGACCGTTTTTAATGATTTCTCATAAATACCAGTTTTTGTCATATTCAGAATCCGTCGCTGTAAGAAGTTTCGGTATCGAGGTCACCCTCTTATCGCTTCTCGTCGCGACCCGTCCAATCTCTTGCCACCTTGGAGTATTCACCGTCCGATCGATTTCTATCGAGACCGTTAACATGCATAAGCGTCTTGATCATTACACTCTGCCCAATTCTTAACGATTTCCCCCTTCAGAACTATTCTTATGTACGCTATTATGCTGACAATGTCTTTTTTTTATTTTAAACTGTCAATATAATGGTTACATTTTCTAATAGTGTTCGATTTCACGGTGCTCGTTGTACTTTAGTTGGGCTGACTTCAGTGTATGTCGCTCTTCTGGGAGCATGCCGTATCAAATTCACCCACTGCACAGGTATGTTTCTTATATTTACTTTATAATTACTCCACTAAAACGTTTGTTCGAAAAAACCTCCGATGGAACTTTTTACAAAAAATCATGCATGGGAGCTTTTTCCAAAAGAACCCCCTTTGTGGTCGATTTTTTGCGTTTTTTACGCACCTTTCAGTGCACTGTATACTTTTATTTTTGAATTGGTTACAATGGAATTGGGGGTCCGAACTCACGGTATCGATCGATTCAGTCTTGGGATACACGCCTCTGACCTTCACTGAAAATCATGCTAGCATTTAAGTATATAAGCCCCTGAGGTAATGAAAAGTTACCTCCCCACCACCATCCCACCGGATTTCTATCGAGGCTAACATTAGCTTTTCATCTTTAGATTGATGGGAGTTATGGTTTGCCCAGTTTGCCCAGACCTTTTTCCATCGGGTATTCGATCCTCGGATCATGTCTGTGGTAGCTCTGTCCTTGGTTATACCTATTACTGCCTTCCATCTTATAATTCAGCGCTAAAAAACCCTATCGGAGGATTGTAAAGTAACTCTTTCGGGCTAGCTCTTGTAAAATGGAATTTCAAGTCGTTTTTTGCTCTTTTAGAATGTAGACCATTCTGGATTGGGCGGGTCAGCGGGCGGACAACAAGACCACACGAACGGGAACTGGGATTGTATCAATCTCGGTAACGCACCCTCACAACAGAATCATTACAGTTGGAGTCAGCATGCCGGTGCGCATACGGTATGTCTCCTTTCAAGATTAGGTCCTGATGTTTTAAAAGCATCTTTGAAGTTATTTTGTAGGAAGCGAACCGTTCAACGGCATCCAACTATGTCGATCCATATAGTGCTGCCGTGATGGGTGCATATCAGCAAGGTGCACAAAATGTTGTTTATCCTTATCAACAACACGATGGTAGGTATTTCTTAGTATTTAGAAGATATAGACTCTTTCTGTATTGTTATTGGTGGATTTATCGATCTAATTGGTTCGAAAATCAGAATTCTTTGGGTTATTTTGAATTGTAAGTCAAAGTCTGTCACCCCCCTCGTCGATGATCCGACCCTAAAATCGAGATCCTGGTCCACCTTCCCTTCCAATTATGTTCAGATAAATTTTCCCAGGAATTCTGGTTCAGCGGTTTTATATACCTTCTGTGCCGTTTTTGCCCATACCAGACTGTTCGGTCTTCTTTGCTTCGTCGTTCCCTGTTTTATTAAAAGTTCAGCATACGCCTTTTCCCCCTCCACTCCATTTTGTCGAAGCGCTTCATCTTTTATAGCCCCTCAAACGATCCTGCTAGATAAAAATGAAGCGTGTGTTGCGCTTCAATCATGATTTCGCTGTTTTGTTTTTTCCCATGCCAAATGTTTCCAGCATCTTCTGAAAATTATGCACAAAACGTTACACCTCAAGGAAGCATGGCCCAACAAGCAGCAGCAGTAGATCAGGTCATTTTTCACGTCAGGTTTGAGACCATGTAGTCAATTTCTATTGATTTTTAGAACTATTACTACCATCAACAAAACTCGCAACAGCAGTACCAACACCAACTTCAACAAGCACATTCACAACACCATCAACATCAACAGCATGCAAAGTCATCCTCGGTTTCAAGTGCTCAACCAGTACCATCCCAAAATGTTCACCACACTTTGGTCCCCACACGACAGCATGTCCAACAGTCGTCGGCTCATCAGTCGAGACCAGTCGAGGTATTTAGGCTTATTTGGAGTATTTGGTTTATCCCGGATGGGACCCTTCCAATGTTGAGTTCGAGGAGAAAGAATTCCCCTCAATTTTGAATTTTCATTACCCTTGAGCTGTTTTCCGGGTTGAATCGCTAATGCATGACAGGCCAAAGGGCATTTTTGTTTAGTTCAGATTGTTTTTCGTGGTCTATGCATTGCAGCGACGTGTTGCTTGATAAGTAGAAGCTTTTGTAGCTTTAGATAATAGCCAAGTGATTTTTGCCGTGTAATGACGTTACACTAGCTTTGAAATGTCACTGTTTAAGTCCATGATTCTCGCTTCCCTTCCTATTTTTTTCAAGCCCGAAAAGACGTCCCGCTGTTGCATGATCCGTCATCTGCATGATTGATCGAAGTTGAGAGCTAGAGAATTGGGTATATTTCAATTACTGAATATTTCATGGTAGTCAAAGATCTGTGCCAAAAGATGGGGTATCCATTTCGGTACAAACATTAGTCCAGTTAATACGTCCTCTACCTCAGCGCAGCGCATTAACCGCGATGTTGTGAACAATTAGTAAGAAATTATCATTATCAAATAGTAAGTGGGTTTTGATAAAAATAGATGTCCATGGCTTTCAGATTGTGTAAAATCGGGGCGAAAGAATGCAAGCACGATAACTTTGCAAAAATGACTGCCCCTAGTTTTGATTTGAAATCTCGAAGTTGATAGATTGTGTAGGTGATGGGAATTATGGCCTCTACTGCTCAGAAAACTAGTATGCTTCTTTAACAAAAGCTAACATCGAAAAACTTGGGATGAGGTTTGTACGTGTCATGAATTGATCGTGAGGTCGCAAAACAGCGGATAGTTTGCGTGTCATGTGATGATGTGCAAGTATGATAGGTCGCAGTTGCGACCGCGCCCTCAATTTTCATGTAATGCGCACGTGCCGATGCCCATGATTTTGTTAGCGCAGGGGGGTATTCAAAAGTACAGGCTTGAGCCACAGTAGAGATTCGGTAACAGCATGATTCCGAACTTTCAGTTGCATATACCTTACTCTCTCGCGACGTAGTTATATAGGGGTCGGGGCTGTACAACATATACGTTCGGTATCGGTTGGTCTACTATGTATAGGTGACCCTATGGCAGATGTACGGAGAGAATTTAGAGTTATAAGCAGCGTGATCGATCTGTCGACTGATTTTACCTCATTACCCATTGTTTTAGCAGCAGAGTGTAACTTCGCAGCCGTATGTACCAGCCTGTCCTGAGCAGCAATCTGTACCTTTGGCTGTGATCTCACCTGCTGTAGCGTTACCCTCCGTTGCTCCTCAACAGAATCCACAATCCACTGTGCAACCATTCAACTCACGATCGAGCCATACTGAAGCCGATATTCAGCAGCAGCAACAACATTATGTACAACAGTTCGAGACCGTGACAAATTCCCAAGTACAGGAGACGAGTCCTGATCGCTTAGCGAACGATGAGGCATCTCGTCAATCACCTTTGTCGTATTTGGCCGTGCATCCTGTGTTATCTGTGCAGTCTCCACCTGCAGTGCCACTATGCGATTCGAACATCGTTGCACCAGCCAGCGATTCTGCTCAGGTTACGCCGGAATCCACCTACTCGGTCGACACCTTCGGCTCCGGAATTTCATCCGTTGATAATCCAGAGCAACAGCTAGGTGTGAATTCTTCATCAGGTGGTGTCCAGATGCCTCAGACCAGCACACGATCCGATGACAATTGGGAGGACGATTGGGAGCGCACCGAGCATCCGGGAACAGGCGTCGCGAGAGAGGTATCTTATCCACACTTCTCTTTATCTTTGAAACAGCACTCTCTCGTGCATGTTTGTGTTAATATGTATGAAACTTATGTATGGTCGTAATGTTGTGGTAGTATAACTAATTCGTTTTGCTTAGTTGGAGTTATAAAAGTTTTCTATGGGTAATTGTTAAGCTGATAATGAACGATGTCTGAAGACTTTTATGAAATGTCTGATTAAGGTGACTCCAAGCGATGTTGGAAGTCAAACACAATCGGAACCACCTTGCTATTCTTCAGGTTATCCAGACACGCCATGTACGTTGAAACTATTACCACATTTTTTTGTTTTCGGTGCAGTAGCTGCTCATTCGCTACGAATGCTGCCTGTTTTTTACAGTAGTTCGTTAAGGTGCCACACGAGAAAGCTCAATGGCACCTCATGGGGATAACGATTCAACTCCTCATCGTAGCGAAATCAGTAACGATACAGTACGGGTAGCTCCTGTGTCGGGAACGCCATCAGCGGTTATTGGAGTGCCAAGATATGGTGAGTCGACACCGTTTTTTGGTGATGTTTTCAATACATCTTAGGTTACATTAGCTTACAGTTTCTAGATGGAACCCTTTTTTTTACTTTTTTTTAACCCTAAGATTAGTTTACATTGTTTTCGTAATGGGGGTTTTGGAAGTCTGGCTCAACTTTGTTTTGTTCATCTACTACTTTCCTTTATACTTACCAGATGAAGTTGAGTTGAGTGAGATGAGTCTCTTTTATTCGAAGGGGGCTGTTTTGTTTTTTGTATTTTTTATTTCGGATTTTTTTCATGTCGTTCTTCTGTTTCCTTTCGTCTCACCTTTTGTGTAACTTATTTTCTCACTATTAGTTTTCTATAAGAGTCAACAACGGTTCCCTTCTGCACTAAGTCCTGTCTACAGCATCCTAAACATGCTATCTCTGGTGCGAGGCAGTTTTTCGCTTCATTGGCCGTTTCAGCTGTAAACGCGATACAAGGGTGTTGTACTCCGAAGAACAGAGACCATCTATTCACGATTCTCTTTCCGATTTCCCTTCATTTCGACCATTTGTTCAAAACGTCAGGTTCACGTGACGTCCTACGGTTTTTGCTGTACCAGTGATATGTGAAGGTTGAATGATGGTTTAGCTAAAGTTCTCCGAATTCCAGAGGAATCTTGTCGATCGCAGGACCACGTTCCAGCTGTCGCGCAGGTTGCTCCACTGCGACCCGAAGTGAGACTTTTTGACTATATATGACATATGTAACGAGAAACACTATTTATTTTCAGCCGGAATCAGTTCAGTCTGCTCCAGTTTCGACACCAACGGCAGCTACCCAAACACCATCACCGATCGACATAGTTGCGGTAGGTCTCATTCATTAGACTGGTTTGCCCATTACAGAGAAATCCATGTCTTCTTTGTGACGTCACTGTGGTTCAGAAGCTGATCATTAGTTTGAAAGTTTAGGATCCACCCACCGAGGAAGTCCATTCTCCTCAACTACTTACATCAAGATCGCCTACAGTCGATACCGAACCTACACAGCAGCAGATGACTGATGATGCCGACGTTTCCGTTTCTATTCATCTCCCATCAGAATCTGCTGCCAACGATACGCCCAATGATGCAGCGACAACACAGCCAACTCGAGCAACCCCTGATGTCTCTGCTACGAACGATAGTATTCTTAGTCCTGTTGTAGTACAAGCCACAAGTACACCAAATGCGGTACAAACGAACAACGAGAGGTAAGAGCTTTGTTCATGGATAGGTTTTTGTGATCTGCAAGTTTGCTCGAGAAACTTCTAGGACTAAAACAGTAAATAGCATCAAAAGACGATTTTCGTTTATCGGAACACGAAGCCTTTATTTCATACCTTCTGGGGGTTTGCAAAAACGCAGTAAATAATGTTTGATTAATGAGCGTATTCGCTTGCTACGTCGCGACAGCACGCTTCGGTTGCACTTTAATTGTTTCAACATTCTTACTCGAGTGAACTGATCCCTAGGGTTTTTTTGCAGTAAGCAGTAATGTAATTTGGAGCAGTGTCAAAAAGTCCACGGCTTTACAGATTCGTATTTTTTAGAAATCAAGAAACTCACCAATCGCAAAGTTGGGAACCGAGAAACGAACGACGCGTGACACCCTCAAGTACTCACCCTAGTATTGCCACATCTGCTGCCGATCATAGTGACAGTACCACTGGGTCGTTGTCAGCACGAAATGGTCCCGAACGCAGAAGTGTCCAAAGCCGTTACAAGAAGTTCAAAGAACAGTAAGTTGTGTAACAGTTTGCGAGTAAAAGTAAGATGAACTAATTATGGTTGTTAAGCTTCTCCGGAATAATGGGACGCTTGGATCAATACAGAGCAGAACCATCACGTAGCGAGTTTCGGTCATCCTCCCGGACTGGGAATCCATTAATGGCGAACATTTCCAACAGGTTTGCACTGGAATCAAAAATTGTTGTTACTTATATGTATTGTGTTGTAATATGAGAGGGTATGGATGCAGTTCTTGGAGCAGATCACTTGGGATAAGTGGGAAGGCTGATCATTTGGGTTGAGTCCTTGCACTTTCCCAGCTGCCTATTGGCATGCCACTCCCTTCCGATAAACAAGTACCGGTAGAGAATCAGCCCAGAAGTTCAGCATGTCCATCACTTCTGTAATATCGATAGGATAGGAACTCCCAGTTTATCCCCCTTAAAGCTAGCTACGTGAAGAGGCCATAATTTTTTGTCCCGATTTCGCTCAACGCTGTGCAAACTGGTTCTCTTCATCAATCAACGTATACAGGACGTTTCTCTCTCGAAGTGCTTCAATGGAGACGAAACCGTGTATGAATCAGTTGACAACTGGTTACATCACTGCAAATGCAGCTACCATTTCTTGTCATTGTCTAGTTGCAGGCATAAATAAAACCCCCTTGCCATCTTCTATTGATGACTTCTGTACACAAAGGCAACCGGTGGCGACTGCCACGTGGCAAAGACCTGTTGGCCTCCACCCAGTCGGCAATTGCTGTGAGGGCGTCGAGTTTTGGCTTCTTAGAATGTGTTCTTTAAGTTTCCGTTCTCTTACCTGTATGAGTAGTCATGACTGGTACAGAATTTAAAAATCCTTCCTCCATTTGTGCTCCCAAAGGAGCTCGTCTCCAGAACAGACCAGCGGAAGTGTCCGTTGGTAAACCGTTGGCCGGAATATTATCGTGAATAATGGCTAATTTACTGTAAAAGTGGTTCTGAATTCAAAGAAGGATGTGTTCAGCGAGGTTGAACAGTAATTGATTGAAACCGTCTGCTGAAATCGAATTGTGCGCGCGACGTCGTCGGCCATGCGCCAGCTCCGCAATTTTTCGTCGGTTACGCGCAAGTTACATCTGGCACCGTGCCAACCAACACCAGCTTATGCTTGTTTGCAACTGATTTCTCGTGATCGCATCTCTTCGTGCTGATGGGTCGTGCGAAAAATTCGAAAGCGTCGTACCGAAGGCATCCGAATTCGTCACGAATGGAAGTTGCAACCAGTACAAGTAGCAGTAGCCCTGCGATGCGGTCGTCTTCATATCGTGTACATGCTGCCAAACAGTCGTTTCCATATGAGGTTCCAGCTGCCGGGCCTACGACCCCTTATGGTCTGCATGTTGTTGGGCAATTGCCTCGATACCAACTCCCATTTGTTGGACAATCATCTGGATATCAACTTCGACCAGTCTCAGAGACGCCTCCATATAGACTCCAGGTTGTTGGACAATCGTCTGCAAGTAGCATTCAATCTGCCGGACAGCCAATTTCATATCGAGTGCCATTTGTCAACACCATGTACTGAATTTTGTCCATTTTTTTGTATTTCTTTGTGTTTACATTGTTTATAGAACGGTTTTTGTTTTTTAGCCTTGGACGGCGTTCGGTCTTGGCAGCCGCTAAGAATATAGGGGTACCAACTCGTTCTGCTGTAGATGCAGGTGTGTTATCTGGTGTGAAAGCTGATGAAGGTATTTTGATGAGTAGTTTCGTTAACCTTGAAGTTTTTTCTTTTGTTTATTTTCATTATATACAGGAGTTGTGCTAATTCAGGTAGCGTGCCATCAATGTATCCCCATGGTGACCCATCGTTGAGCCGTTCGTCTGATTTTAATCGTCCAGCTGTGTATGGTGACGATTTTGTGGATGCCGCAAGGCGGTTAGTGGTCCCAATGAAATTCTCCTAATCACATTTTAATATTATTATTTTTTCTTTCACTAAACTTGAGAATTTCCTGTTCGAATTGATTTACTATTTTGACATACACTCGTCAGAAACACTTAGGCTTCTGAACAATTAATTTTCGAGATTTTAAGTGTACAAGGAAGAGTAATTTTTTTTTCATTATAAGTGTATTTTGTATTTATTGTGACGGTCCATTCGGGTCCTGAGGCGCTATATAGACTTACTCGCGTTTTTTCACAATTAATGACCGTTAATTAATAATATTAATTGTAACAGTAGGTAAGTATTGCTAGAAAATCCTTTTTAGTTCAAGAAGGACTCGCCTTAGTCGTCCGAATAGTCGAGCTAAGTCTGAGTATACTGTTGTTTCGGAGCGTGAACAATATGATTCGAGATATCCTCCTCCTCCACCACAGTATGCAGGGTCAGGGTTCGTTTGAAAATAGATTTCAAAAACGGAATTAATAATTTTCCCAATCTTTCTTATGGTTTTTTTAAAGAAAATTCCCATCCTCCGGTCGACGTTCAGTGCAAAATTCAATGGGTGCAGTGCATCCACAAGAATATTATGTTCAACAGGCTCATATGTATAAGGAACGACGCAGACCACAATCGTCGTTCGATCCACGAGCAATGGAGAGGTAGGCTTGGCAGAGTTTTTTGGCTAAAATTGCTATTTACAGTTTTTTCCTAATTAATAGTTTTTTCCTACTATTTTTTGACTGTTGACAATGCTTTGTCTTTTTCGTTTGTTTACGAATGAGATAGATGCTCGTAAGAGCTGATTTACCTGATTGAACGAAATTTTTGAAAAAAAAAAGACAGGCTTCTGACTTTTTCGGGTCGACTTGAGCAGAAAATATCGTTGGAAAGGAATACAGACTTACTTCTGTTCAGCGGGGAAAATTTATATCCCGAATTTGCAGAATCGGTACTTTTTTCTTCATATTGTTATCCGTGTGTTTAGGTTCCAACGTGCCGGAGGGCGCTACGGTCATTATGATACGTATGACGACGCCCATAGCAGTGTTTCTGAAGAATCGGATTCGGATAATCCTGAAAGAGGCGAGAGTGAAGAGGAGATTAGGAAGTATATGAAGAAGGTGAGGCTTAGTTTTTGAAACTGGATCTCAGGCGTTCCTCCATAGTCAGATTTAAGGGACGTCTCGGTGGACCTGGAGAATCGTTTCATTCGATGCCTGTTGGAGAAGAAATGTACTATTTTGGGGCGATTCATCTCGATCAGGTAATTAACCCTCTCTTACTGGATGGAGTCAAGTCTTGTTTAATGTTTTCTATTGAAGTCGTGCATAAATTAGTTGGATGCAGTTTACTTCTGAAGTTTCTGCGACAAAAATGTTTAGTTGTTTATAACACGTTGTTTACTCCCCTCTTACGCTCTTGCACGTTTTATTTCGATTTCTTTTTGGCACAATCTCGTAGTTTCCCTTTCTTTGTTGTTGTTTCTGTGCGCTGTTTATTTGTCATTGTTGTTTAGGCTCGTGTTCGTTCTATTCTCACCAACTTTCCGCCACCTGTGGAATATCATCGATTGCCGCCAATCGAGAAAGCTGCCTACCTCTTCTTTGTAGCTGTGTATAAAAAGCAGTATAATGATATTGGTGATTTCCATCGTAAGTTCAATCGCGAATACTACAAATACACTTGCGATGGCGATAGTGATGATATTGCTTTGTGGAAGGTGAGCCAGGTTTGTTAACCAGTAACGACTTCTTTCTAATGGATGTTTTTCTTCAGATATGTAAATCCATGCAAGAAGAGTATCATGCGAAACGATTGGCGGAGTCACAGAAAGCGTATGAAGCTAGCCAACGTCAACTATTCAGTGATGAACGTGAAAGTGCTGATGGGTAAGTGTATAATTTGTCTAGAATTTGTCATGCTCACAGTTATTTCTTTCTATTTTTTCGTGTCCTTACAAATAGTGTAGTGTTTGAACTAAACTCGTCGACTCGTTAGCTCAAACTGTGATTGTTAAGCGAAGAAGGCAATTTTGTCCCCTTAAGGGATCGGCCACGCCGTTTGAGAGCTAACTCTGCTCCGAGCTTGTGAGTTACAATGCTCCAATTTAAGCTATAATGGGAGGGATTTATACTGCATCTTGTACTCTACTGGAAATCAGAATAATGTAGCCACACACGTCGATTCGTGAATGAAGAACGGTTTTGCTGTTAAACCTTCTTCTAATTGTGGTTGGGATGTTAAATTTGGGTGCTAAAATTACCCTTCATCTTCACCGACGGTACCCAGATTTACTAAATTCGGGAGCAAGGATGACATGGCCTGATAATTACTGGTACTTTCATCAAGATTGATGAGTATAAATCCCACCCATCAACTCCTGTATTCTTCCTGATTGTCTGGCCTTCTGTGAAGTTTTTGTACATTCCGGGAGTCTCGGGTTCTCTATGTTGAAATTTGTTGTTAAAGTACACTTCCCATTCCAGCCTTTACAGATTAAGTGAGCGGGCAAGTATGGACGACAACCATGACGACAGAACGTCGGATATCCTGAGCATCGATTCCAGCCAACGAGGTATTTACTATCGATCGAGTTTTCTGATTGAGCCTCGTAAGAGAGAATTCTTTTAGCTCCACTAAAACATCGTGTACCACATGCTTTTGTGTCATTCGGTCCTGGCGGGAAAATGGTTACGGTACATCCTGATTTATCGGTATCGGTTGTCCAAATTGATGATATCAAAGCTGTTGTCTCGGATCCTTGTACTACACGCCTCATCGACAGCGCTCAAACATTCAAAGGTAGCCTCCTCTTTAGTGCTTTGGTCTGTATGTTTCGCCAAAATAGGGCATTTAGGTCCGCTGCTCATCGGTCAGACACCTACGCATTCCGTTCGGCTGTACATTGAACGTCAGATCAAAAGGATTAAGAATAGCGAAGTCGCTTCGGAGAACCCTCATGCCAACGATGTTATCGATTGTCTACTTATTTGGCAGTTACTGGGCACCATTGTTCAGCAACAAGGAGTGAGTTGGATTTTTTTCTCCTCTGAATGTCAGAAATATGGATATCTGACTAATTTTGTCTTTTATTAGCGTGTGACCGGACCAGACGTGGCGCGGCTACTGGTTGAAGTAGGAGAATCAGTACCATCGAGAGCATCGTCATTGACACATCAGACCCACCTTTCGCATCGCGACAAGAGTGCGACCCCAGTGGATAGCGTAACAACTGCCATCGTTGGTCCTGTACGCAATCAGACCATCATGGATGCTCGTGCCTATGAGCGATTCACAGAGCTTCTTCTCGGCGGACACATTGTGGTAGGTTACTAGTTGTGAGGGTAACTATTGTAATAATCAATTGATAAGAGAAACTTCAAGAAGTTGGGCTGGTTTCCGCTAAATTTTATTCATATTGGAATGAATTTTTGAGTATCGGCGAATACGCGTGCTAGGATTACTTACCATTCAACTCCTTTTTTTCTCGGTAAATCCGTCAAAAATGATCGTAAGGTCAACTACTGGATCAGAAGGATAATAAGCTACTGCAGTAATGATTAAGTTACACCTTGGTTTAGGAAGCAATCGATAGCGCACTCCGTGATGGCCTCTATGCGGATGCCATGGTACTGGCTAGAAGGTTGCTAGCACATGATGCCGCCAAGCTGGCTGAAATCGAAGAAAGATTCATAGCTACCCGTTCTCAGTGCAGTCCTGTGGTGACCCTGGTGTCTGTATCGAGCAAGAAACTGGTTCCGATACTGGTAACGTTTCTTTTTCTTCGCTGTTCGATAGAGCTTCTCAAAAGTTCTGCTTTCAGATGAATCCAACCGGTGATGAATCTGGCAGTTGGCGTACGCATGCGGCTATCATACTCGCAAATCTGACTACTTCGGAGGCTATGGAAACGGTGAGTTACTTCGAACTAATGCTCTTCTTGGTACTTAGGGTTTATCCTCCGTGCAGGTTTACGATCTTGGAAAGGCGCTAGCTAAGCGTGAGTATAATTGCGCAGCCGATTTCTGTTTCCTAGCGGTATCTGTTCTGGCTGGTATCAATCCGTTTGCTCCAATTGCTTCCTCGTAAGTTTTGCTATGAACTGCTTCATCGAGCTTTGCTAACTAACTTGTTATTCAATTTTAGAACCGCGGAAGGTGAAGCCCGTCAACATATCAATCTGATTCATGCCTGCCTTCCCGACGATGAGGCTGCCAACGTGCAATGTCGTTATGGGTACGTTTTTATCTTGTACATTCCTTGTAGAACTCGGCTGAGCCCGTTAAAAGCTGTGTGTGTGGGAGCTACATCTCATTAATCCGCAATTCTATGTTGTAATAGCGGTAATAACTGGTAATGTATGTAGAAGAGGATAAGTAGTGGTGAAAAGAATATATTGAACACCATGAGCAGATGGATAGGGATGTCCAAAATGTTACACGCACCCCGCTATTTTCTTCTATGGGGAGTTTTTCATTGTACTGGTTCAGGTTCTCTCTGGTTGATCTTCATGCAACTGAGATTTTCGACTATGCTGTACGACTTTCTGATGTTAATGCATATTCACCTCTTGGAGAATCGATCGAATATCAACGAAAGCGTATACAGTATGCGCATCTCATAGCCGAGTTCGGAGGTTTTGCCACGGATGCGTTCAAGTGAGTAATCGATTAACATCTTTCGAATGCCGTACCAGAATTGCATTCCCCTTTTGCAGATATTGCATGGAAATAGCACGTTCGATTTGGAATTATTACCATCTTTTGTCTACTGCTGAATTGACTTCTCTGTGTGATTTGGCTGACAGGTATGGGGTGTTGTTTAGCATCCTTCTTAGCTTCCTGTTGAACTTAGTATTTTTAGACTTCGCTATGCTGCATCGGCGAGTGAGTGGGAGACATCGTGGATTGCCAGTATGCGTTCGATGATCCAACAGAAGCAACAGTATCAGGCAGGCGAGATACCTCAGTCCGACCTTATTGCCAATCAGCAATGTGCACCACCTGAATCACAATCTCCAAAATCTACACAGTCTCCTGTATGCTTATCTATTTTTAGAATATGATTTTCTACAACCCATTTGTTTCCAGTTTCAGACGTCCATCTCGAATGATCAATACGCTTCTCCACTGAGCGATGCGACATCTCCATTTGGTAGTGGGCCGGCTTCTCCTCAGCAAGATTTTGCGGCAGAAAACAGGTGAATTTCACCGGTTTCATGTATTTTTCGGTAAATTTGAAAATTCGGTTTAGATCGAGGTCTGCGTCACTAACTTCTGAGGCTCGTGATTGGCATGCTCAACGACAAGATCCCCTCCAAATGAGATCTGGCGCTATGAATGCTGTAGGTGAAGAAAATGACGAACGCGTGTCACGGTCACGAACTGTCAGCAACGCTAGCCAACAAGGCCGTGTAAGTCATGAATTTGCTTCTTACCTGATCGCTCGCACTTAAACTGATCGGCGATTTTATGTACCTGTGTTGGACAGTTTGAATTTTTCCTTTTTCCCTCCGCGCCACGTTGTTGAATGATCATTGATATCGTGGCTGTTGCAGATCAGTTAACTCTTACACAGTTGCCTAAGTTATACGCTCTGTTATAGCTTGATATACATATGCGTCCGCCTCTACCGTCGTATGCAGCAGCACAGGGATATGGTAATATGGAGGATCCGTCAACAAATTCTGAAGATACCAGTGCTCAGTCAACAACGGAAAGCACGCCTATTCGCACATTGGTGAAATCCCCTACAATTTTTAACTCAAAAATACTTTTCATGCCGTTCAAGTCCCCCTTGCAGAACCATCAGACTGAAAATCTATCGCTAGCATCACCACCTCTCCCGGATTATCAACGAATTTCACAACAACAGATGGTAATTTCTTTTTTTAGCTGCAGTTTCACTTGTATGTCACAAGTATTTTAGCCTCCACAACCGGCACACACCTCACAAACCAAAAATGCTGCACCTTTACCACAAAATGGTTTGCCAGAAACGAACATAAAGGTTTGTTTTCATGAATATCAAGAGCTATTTCATTTATTGCTATCCAAAAGTGGGTTTTCCTTTCAGAAAAGTAGTTCCAGTCAGGGTGCGAAAGGTTTTCTGAGCAATATAAAAGAAAAGCTCATGAAATCGATCCCAAGTGGTAATGAGATGATTCTACCGGACGATAGCAAACCTACCGTAGGTTTCCTAGGCGTTATATCGAATGTGATGTCCAGCCTTACATACCTGTACAGATTGTGTGGGATCCCGTGAAAGGTCGATACGTGGGTGCTGGCGTGGAAGAGGAAACAACAGCTGCTCCACCGCCAAAGGTAGATGGTGTCCCTAATGCTCAATCAGGCTCCAGTGGTGGTCTTCGTGCTGCACGAACAAGTGGAGGTAACATTCATTGTAGTTTCTTGTGAAGTGTAATTTTACTGTTTTCGTTCCAGGTTCTCGCTACTTCAATCCCTTGAATCAGGCATCAGCAAACGGTCCAACTTCTTCTGCACCACCGGCCGCTCCAGTGCCAGTTATGCAAGTCCCGACTACATTCGGGTTCATCCCGACCATGCCCGGTGAGTGTATGGAGCGTTTGCTTTATGGAGTGGAATAGAGAAAACATCTTACATATTTCAGTTACTTACAAAGGGAATTTTTACTATCTTATTTACTTACAAGGGGAACTTTTTGTCATACTTTTTGAGGAATACAGCTTGTTCTACTTTACTTTGATGTTGAGTTCTTACAAGATTTCACGAACATTCAACCTCTATAAATCTCGTTTCGCGAAAGTAGATTGAAATTTCGGAATTTTTTTTTAAACTTATGCAGATCTCCAAAGGAAATCCTTTCAGATGATGCTGGAGAATCCGTGGATCCATTCAGCGGCCAAGCAAATCCGACCATACATGGTGTTGAACTAACCCAGGCTCAATAAGTTAACGCTGCTATTAAGGGTTGTTTGGTGTTTGTTTTGGTTACTAACACCAATGTGCAATGGTCGCTAGAAAATCGCTTGTTTTTTATTCCGTGTGATTCTCTATGTCAAGGTGGTTGTGTTTTTTTTTTGCTTTTCTTTGGGTGAATGGATTAAAAAATGGGGGAAAGTCGTACAAAACGTGAATACAATTAAATTCTATTCGTATCGATTATCAGAGAAGGATTTTACATTTTTTTGTGGTCTTAATGTCGACAGTGTCATCAATTTTTCTTTTCTATGTGCTCTCGGTTATCATCTTGCATATAATGGGCGGTGTTAAAGGTGTAAGGTGTGTGATTTTGGTTCTATTAGGCAGGTCGTTTATATCCCTCGTAGTGAGAGAGGCGTCACACATGAATTTATTTTCATACTATGAAATGCCAAGTTTGAACTTCTGATTGTGATCGTTATGACCGTATATATTTGCTATACGGTTGTATTAGCTGAATTAATAATATTATTTGTTTATAAGTTGTTTGTTGTTATAGTGAAAATAAATTATTTCGCAAATTTCACATGCTACAAGATGGTCTTCGCTCGCCTCCATGTGAATACTGTATGTATCCCGTTGGCAGCTGTCTTAAGTATCTAGGTTTTTCTGAATAAATTTATGAACTTCTTTTCTTTTTTGCAGGTAATTTTGCGGTTGTTCTCACTGCCCATACTTTGAACCTATTTTATTCTTCACATCAATCTTCAACATAGATAATGCTCTGGAAGTTGGGTTGTTTCCGAGCTCAGTTTGAGTCCTGGCCCACAGCACACCCAACCTTTTTTTTGGGTCGTCGCTTGAATTCGATAGATCACTTGCAAGAAATGTGGGAGGGAGAGTTAGCAAAACTGGTACGTTTTGTAGGATAGACCATGTTTGAGTTCCAATTAATCTTGGCATGAGATTTGACTTGTTAGGGCTAGTTTTAGCCCTACCAATAAGTAGTACTCTTGTATTAATTGAGTCAGAAGGTCTTCTAGTTCAGATGACTGTCTTGTGTATTGTCTGGCCTTATGTAAGAGACTGATGTCAATTGGTTTTCGACTTTCAGGCTCTTGAAACAAAGGTAACGTGAACTCATTAAAGTTTTGTTATTTGGGAAGGCTAGGGCTACATTCACAGGTTAGCACTGCAGTCAGGGGAGAAGGTGTGGAATCGCGATTGTATCGAATTTCATCTTTGCCATGATAAATCCCGTTTTCAAGCAAGCTCATTTGGCTCTTTCTTGCGGCACTATATGCTCCCGGAGAGCTACGTTTATCAAACTCCGTTAAATAGATGGGCTTCATGGGTAACTTTTTTGTGGTACCTCGAAATCCTGCGGGAAGAGTTGTAAGAAATTAGTGATAATCGACTAAAGCTTATTCGTGTGCATACATATCAGGCGTTACTGGGAATCAATGAAGTAGGAGCACGGGCAGTGGCCGCTTCGGAAATGAAAGCGAAAAGCAGTTCGATCATCCGACGTGGGTCCCAGTCCAAACGCGGTGCGTCCTATGCGTTACGGGTTTGAGATCTGTGTGATAAAATGAGATGTTGTAAAGTAAATCATGTAGAACATTCCAAACTTCTATAGGAAACCGAATAGAAGGGTACCTCAAGTTCAAAGTTACCGTACACGTTCATACTTCCAGAAACTCACTGAAAATTGTGTCTCAGTTCTCCTTTCTTACCTCTGCTTTCTGCATAATATTCATATTTTCAACGAATGTAGCCTTAATTGGCTTTTTTCAAAAGTTTCAGTTTCCAGATCTAAAGGGGGATGGGCAGCAGCAGCGCGCAAGCATCAAGCCAGTATGAGGGAGTACTGCAACGTAGTAATAATTGTAAGTTAACTATATTTGATGTTTTAACGGGAAATCCACCGTCCCTATTCTGATTATTAAAGGCTTGGTACTTCTTCGTCAGCTTCGGAATCGTGTAACGCGCCTGCATAACCTTTTGTTTCACTCGCAACCACCTAGCAGGGAAACGTGGCATGCATATTTTCGCCAAGTTGACCGAGTGGACAAGGACCTACGTGATTGCTTTGAGTAAGTACTTTCTATATTTTCGGGATATCATCATTTCAGAATAAGTAAATAAATAAAGAGGACTCGGAAGTAGTGTATTGTCTGCTTCACAGGAAAGATAGGACGCTCATAGTATTTATTCTCGTATTTTTCATACAAAGCTTGATAACTGGTATGACTGCATAAGTTAATAATAGTAATGTAGAATAATATATAATTTGTATGCAAAGTATCCCAAAAAATAAGTGTGACATCCTTTCTGCTGTAATTTCAGCAATCTCGAGAGCCATGCAAAAGGACTGCCTAATCAACTAC
Source organism: Haemonchus contortus (assembly GCA_000469685.2). Lineage (NCBI taxonomy): Eukaryota > Metazoa > Nematoda > Chromadorea > Rhabditida > Trichostrongylidae > Haemonchus > Haemonchus contortus. The sequence goes on along the minus strand of LS997567.1, from coordinate 3,533,922 downwards.
CTCAGATCGAGCCTTTAAACCGCCTGCGCGCTGTGTTCCAGGTACCATCTATTCAAATGAGAATATTCGTACCAGATTTTCTAGTGATCGAGAGGTTTCAGGAGGAACAGCTTGATGTGCAAGTCGTAGAAACCGTCGAATCCATGATTGATTGTGAGAACTGGAATGAAGGGAACTTTGTCGGTTTTTAAAGTATCTCTATTGATTCAGGTATTATTATTATATTATAAATAAACTGTTTCAGCAAACCTACATGTATTTGGGTGAGTTTCTTCGGCTTCAACGCCGTCGCCCTTCATGCATAGTCCCGCGGCCCCTGTCATGCTCTCATTGGGCTACTGGGATGTCACCTCATGCTCAGTTCGAAACAGCCTTTGCACAGGTGTGTTGTTTACTGTTTATGCGTTGTCCTATTTTTGTTTTCTTCTTTTTTCTTTTTGCTTATAATGTTGTGCTCTTTTTTTAGTTCCAAAAAGAGTTGTTGAAAAACAAGACCGGTATCTTTCCCACGTTTCTTGAGCGTACAGCTGTAGGAAGTATTGTAGAAGTGAGTTTGCTGGTTCCATTACTTTAGTAATTTCTATCGTTACAAGTTTTCCCCGAATTGGAATCCCATCATTTTTTCCCTGACTTTCAGCTACGATACGGTGTTCTGTTCGAGAAGCAAATCGTTTTCACTCAAAAGTTGTTAATGGTAGAAAATGCTGGTGTAATCGAACAGATACTATTCGTGGCACCACACGAGGAATGGACGTTCTACACCGATCTTGGAGAGAAAAGGGTGAATTATTTGGAGAGCGATTACGGTTTTCCGCATAGGACCTTACGCTACCTACATATAATTATAGGTCATAAATATTTCAGGTAGACCTTGCCAAGTCTTCACAGTATATTGTTTACCAGAAGCTGACCACCCAAGCAAATATTCACCTTATGCAAACAATAAACACGCAAGAAATACGTTGGTACGTTTAATTACTAGTAACATTAATGTATGGTTCCAATTTATCAGTTTGTAGTCCACAAGTTATCTTTGTAGGACTCCGCAGACATTGCACCAGTTGAGCAGTGCATTCGGCAAGTTGCAGCAAGTGTTTGATACAACATGCAGAAATTGCAAGTAAGCCTCATACACTGTACTTATTTTGACCTACCATGGAAATTTTGTTAAAAAAAGTAATGAAGGACCTGAAACTTCCAATGACAACGTTTTCAGGAAAGTGATGAAGGACTTCCTGCCACCTCTCATATTCGATTTCCGTAATTTGAAAAATGCTCTACACGAAACGTGTCGTTAAAATGACCTCCGGTAGTCACAACGCCTCTATCACGTGTTGTCCCGATGATCATTGATTTTTTCGAGGGGCGCTGGTAACGCCCTAATTCGTCCCTATCTCGAGCAACTGCAGCCAGTGGGCTTTCCCCGCTCAAGGGACATTTTGCGTATCATTTCCTTTGTTTTGGCGTTTTAATTACTCTTATGATTAATTTATTTTGAAAGTTTTTTTTGTTTTATTTTTCATTTTAAGATCTAATACCTTAGCGTTGTGTTATCACCCGCTTTATTTCTTTTTTTGGAATGTTTTATGCAAAAGACCATGGCGTATTTTCGGTCATGGATCGATGTTGTGCACGGGTTAATGGATGAATTATAACTGCAATTGAATTGTTTTACCTGTAATTTATGAATGCCCATATTAAAAAGCACGATTTTATTCGTGTTATCCTAGTATGTACATAAAGCATGTGGTAAAATTCACTCAATTTCTGTTACGAGTGAATGAATTGTGCGTTTTATCATCTTTTTGCTGCCAATCGCATTTTGTTGCTGTTATCATGTTTACTAAAAAATAAACTTTTGATTCAGTGGTGTTTTCACTTATATATAGCGGTAACTATTGCGAGATGTTCCTATTGGTCATAGATTAATACAGACTAAGTCGAAATCTCAACTCCAAGGAAGGATCGTGGTGTAGTGACAGGTGATGCACTACCACATGCATGGCTCGGCATCGAATCCCGGCTCGATACTCGCCTAGGACTACCAAGCCTTCGATTTCTATGGAGTGTTGTGATTGGTACCAGACTTTTCGGGGACAACGGCTGACCATCCCAAGTCATTGTATGGACCGTATACCCATTCAAACGCTGCTGTGATTCTGAAAGGAAGTCGAGAGCTGGGGCGCATTCTAAGGACAGGATATATTCATACTAGAGAGTTTATCCTTAATGGTTCACGTATCACTTTTGTTTGGCTTCAGCTCGATCTTGCATAATTTCCCAATGATTTTTCATATTCTTCTTTAAAATATTATTTTAGCTTACGGGCGGAGGTGGTGTAGTGGCAAGTGGCGCACTATATCACACGCACGGTCAGGGGTTCGAATCCCGGATCGATGCCCGCCTAGGCCAACCAAGCCTTCCATCCCTCCGGGGTCGGTGAATTGGTACCAGACTCGTCTGGGAGGATAAAAGCACTAACTTGTACATCGGCTGGCCACCGCAAGTCATTGTATAGGCCATATACGCACTCATTACGCCACTACGATTCTGAATGGAAGTCGAGTGCGGGGGGGCATCCCTCAGACGGGATTGATTAACGCCAAAAACTATATCCTATATCCTTTATTATTTTAGCTTATTTGGATACGCCGATTTTGAGCTGTAGATTGTATATTGGCTCTTTCTTGTAGTACTACACGCTTCCGGAGGGCTACGCGTATCAACTCCGCTAAGTAGGTGCGCTTCATAGGTGACGTTTTTGTGGTACATTGAAACCCTGTGGGCAAAGTTGTAAGAAATTCATTGGTTGGTAATTAAGAAGAGGTCATCCGTGTACACACAGACTGCCTTTACTAGAAACCCCCTCATACGGGAGCAGGGGGAAGTGGCCGCTCCAAAAATGAAAAAGCATGGTCATCCGGCTGTGGATCCCAGTCCAAATGCGATACGTCTTATCTGTTGCGGGGTTGGGGTCTATGTATTGAGATAAAGTACCTCAACCTCAAATTACCATAAACCCTCATATTTCCGGTGTCTCAATGAAAACTGTGTTCCATTTTTTTCTGCATGATGTTCATATTCTCAATGGGTGCTGCCCAAATTGGCCTTTCTTAAAGTTCTAGTTCTCAGATCTGAAGGGGGATGGGCAGCAGCAGCGCGCAAGCATCAAGCCAGTATGAGGGAGTACTGCAACGTAGCAATAACTGTAAGTTAACTCTGTCCGATATTTTACCGGAAAATCTACCGTTCTTATTCTGAATATTAAAGGTTTGGTTCTTCTACGGCAGCTTCGGAATCGTGTAACACGTCTGCATAACCTTTTGTTCCACTCGCAACCATCGAGCAGGGAAACTTGGCATGCATACTTTCGCCAGGTTGATCGAGTGGACAAGGATCTTCGCCATTGCTTTGAGTACGTATTCCCTTTTTTTTACGATACCAGTTTTGTAAAATTAAAATTATTTTCGTTACATCGGAAGTATCGTTATATCGTTCACGCGCACTTCGTACCTGCCCCGTTGACTTTTTTATTTCCTCCCGTTGGAAAGTAATGGGTTGTAGGAGAAAGTGTCTTAAACATAGTAGCTTTATACTTTTTTTTGAATGTTTTCCTTTGCAAAGGGTTGGCAGCGGACCTTAGGGTTCGTCATTTCAGAATAGGACTCGGAAGTAGTATATTGTCTGCTTTACAGGCAAAATTTGACGATCATAATATTTATTCTCTCATTTTTCTACAAAGCATGGTAATTGGTATGACTGCATAAGTTAGTAATAGTAACAATCTAATAATATATAATTTGTATGCCTAAGTATCCCTAAAATAAGTTTGACGCCCATTCTGCTTTAATTTCAGCAATTTGGAGAGCCATGCAAAAGGACTGCCAAATCAGCTACCTCGGATTGAGCCTTTGAACCGTTTACGCGCTGTGTTCCAGGTACCATCTGCCTCAGTCAGAATTTCTATTCTAGATTCTCTAGTGATTGAGAGGTTTCAGGAGGAACAGCTTGATGTGCAAGTCGTAGAAACCGTCGAATCCATGATTGATTGTGAGAACTGGAATGAAGGAAACTTTGTCGGTTTTTGAAATATTTCTATTGGTTTGGGTGTTATTACATAAACAGCCTGTTTCAGCAAACCTACATGTATTTGGGTGAGTTTCTTCGACTTCAACGCCGTCGCCCTTCTTGTATAGTCCCACGGCCACTGTCATGCTCTCATTGGGCTACTGGGATGTCACCTCATGCTCAATTCGAAACAGCCTTTGCACAGGTATGTTGTTTACTGTTTATATGTTGTCTTCTTTTTGTTTTCTTCTTTTATTTCTTCTTTTTTCTTTTTGTTTGTAATGTTGTCCTATTTTTTCAGTTCCAAAAAGAGTTGTTGAAAAACAAGACTGGTATTTTCCCAACGTTTCTTGAGCGTACAGCTGTAGGAAGCATTGTAGAGGTGAGAGTTTGATTGTTTTAGTTCCTTATCGCTCCTATTAGTTTAATACACTTCTAACGTTCCAGTTTTTCCACGTATTTAGAAATATCCTTCATTTTTCTCCTGATTTCAGCTACGATACGGTGTTCTGTTCGAGAAGCAAATCGTTTTCACCCAAAAGTTGCTCATGGTGGAAAACGCTGGTGTAATCGAACAGATTCTTTTCGTGGCACCACATGAGGAATGGACATTCTACACGGATCTCGGAGAGAAAAGGGTGAGTTATTTGTAGAGTAGATTACGGTTTTCCGCATAGGACCTGTTGCTACGTACATATGATTATGGGTCATCGGTACCTTCAGGTAGACCTTGCCAAGTCATCACAGTACATTGTTTACCAGAAGCTGACCACCCAAGCAAATATTCATCTTATGCAAACGATCAATACACAGGAAATACGTTGGTACGTTTAATTACTAGTAACACTAATGTATGGTTTCAATTTATCAGTTTGTGGTCCACAAGTTATCTTTGTAGGACTCCGCAGACATTGCACCAGTTGAGTAGTGCATTCGGCAAGTTGCAGCAAGTATTTGATACAACATGCAGAAATTGCAAGTAAGCCTTGTGTACTGTAATGATCTTGATCTACCATGGAAATTATGTCAAAAAAGAATTGGAGGACTTCAATTTTCCATTGGTAGCGTTTTCAGGAAAGTGATGAAGGACTTCCTGCCACCACTCATCTCTGATTTCCGTAATTTGAAAAATGCTCTACACGAGACGTGTCGTTGAAATGATCTCCGGTGGTCACACGCCTCTACCATGACCATGTCCCGGTGATCATTGATTTCCTCGAGGGGCGCTGGTAACAACCTAATTCGTTCCTATAGCGAGACATTGCTGTCGACTGGGCTTTCTGTGCTCGAGGGACATCGTTTCAGTTGTTTTGGTGTTTTAGTAACTCTTCTAATTAGTTTATTTTGAAAGTATTTGTTTCATTTCCACTGCAAGATCTAATAGCTTAGCGTTGTGTTATCACCCGCTTTAATTCTTTTTTTGGACTGTTTTATGCAAACATCCATGGCGTAGTTTCGGTCATGGATCCATGATGTGCACGGGTGTGTGGATTAATGATAATTGTAATTTGTTTGTTTTACCTGTAAGTTATAAATGCCCATTTGAAAAGCACGATTTTATTCGTGTTATCCTAGTATGTACATAAAGCATTTGGTAAAATTCACTCGATTTCTGTTACGAGTGAACGAATTGTGCGTTTTATCATCTTTTTGCTGCCAATCGCATTTTGTTGTTGTTACATGTTTACTAAAAAATATAATAAATTTTTGTTTCAGTGGTGTTTTCACTCATATACAGCGGTAGCTATTGCGAGATGTTTCTATTAGTCATAGATCAATGTGGATCAAGAACGAAGATGGTGAGTGACAAATAGAGCACCACCCACACGTGTGGTTTGGGGATCGATACCTCTACCGGTACTCTTCTCGGTCAACCAAGCCTTCTGTCTCTATGAAGTGGAGTGATTGGTACCCGTCTTGTCGAGGAGGTCAAAAGTACTAACTTGTACAACGGCTGACCATCCCAAGTCATTGTATTGACCGCATACCCATTCAAACGCTGCTGTGATTCTGAAAAGACGTCGAGAGCTGGGGCGCATTCTAAGGACTGGACCTATTCATACCAAAGACTTTACTCTTCATCCTTCAGGTATCAGTTTTGTTCGGCTTCAGCTCCATCTTGCAATGTTTCCCAACAATTTTTCAAATATCTTTTTATTTTAGTACTCTTATTTTGATTTTTCGACTTTAAATTGTAGATTGTATATTCCATTGATATAATGAGAATTTCGCCGTCTACTTATTTTCGTAACTCTACTCCATACAAGTGCAGAGTGAGCCTCTGACAGTTATCTACTCCCTATTTAGTTCAACTGCAACAAGAAAGGAAGGACATTTTTATTGATTCGGACAACCTGTTCAGTGTAAGTTTCATGTTAATTCCATTATTATTGTGGAGTATGGGGTCAAGGCTAGCTCCGGATTCCGTTGACCCATAGTGATAAAGCCGAGTTCAAGAAATGTGTCACCTCGTTACAAAATTGTGAGAACACTAGTTAGTACTGTAACTAAAAGTCTAATTCAGAAGTAAAATGAGTGAAATATGTATAGATAAAAAGGAATAAGTGAGACTAATGAGTGATCCTATTGAAGGCCGTTTAGGAAAGTAAATGAAGTATGAATACATATGAAGGAATAAATAGAGATCAGGCATTAACGTGTGCACCGGTTGTTGATCGAACGGATCCAGCTCGTGATTTCAGAAGCGGCGTGCGTTCCGAGATCGATTGACGTGTGTTCGCCTAGAATGATTTTGTTGTAAAGAAATTATTTATTTACTTATTTATTTTTTTGTTTGTGGATAACAAGCGAATATCGAGACGGCCACAGGCGCGATTGTCAATCTTTCGATTGAGCTACTCTTGATGGCGAAAGGGATCAAAGGAGACTTTACTGGCTCTCTCTCGAAGAAATCGATAATGAACGGGACGCGGGTAACTTAGGCATTTTATTCATTTATTTATGATTCGATATTTATGATTTGACGCGTCGCGTCATATAAAAGTGAATTCAGTAAAAGTTAAATGTCTCCGTCGTGCCAGGGGAGCAGCAGGCCAAAAACAGTAGTTGATGTGATCGTTACAGAGATCCTATATAGGAGAGGGAAGCGTCAGGCCCATTTCGAGGCACGTCACAACCGGCTCAGGGTCAGCCACCTACATTTACGACAAAATTAGTGATTTATTGAATTGTTGTAGCTCGAAATGTAAATTGGACTAAAATTTTCGGATAAACGAGAATTTTTTAGTTTTCTCTTCAACAAACCCCTCCAGAACGCGCCTTGCACTCGACCCACGTCCCAAGTAGGTATGGTCTACGAAAAGGGTGTAGTTTCTGTTCAGCTTTTACGTCTTCCCGATCAGGTCTAGCACCATTCCTCTGAAATCAGGATATGAAGTATTTTGGTCGAAACAATGAAAACCGAGGCCACACAGGATCATCAACCATTTTAGTAAGTGAGATATGTAGATATATTACCTTGAGCTTGTATGCGCTATAATAATTCAAACAAGACAGTAATGCATTGAATAGTACCACTCACCCGTGATCGAACTTCCTCTTCAAAGTTATGTACAATTTCATAAACCGGAAGTTGTTTTGTTTCGGGTAGATTCCTGAAAATATATTTTTTAAAGCATTCCTCATGCTATCGAGTAGTTTTTGATAGGTTTTAGGCTTATTCATTGAGTCGCAGGAATAGCTAGCCAAGGAAATAATTGTTTTATTTCTCTCGGACCCCCGCTTTATAACCCACCTTAATAGTGAGAATGTTGTATGGATGGTATAAAGAAGATTTGGATATGATGAAGTGCCTATGGTAGCTGCGCTACTTAAAAAATATCGAAAGATAGCCGAGATAGGATCCAGAATCATGAATACATGCTCAATGGATCTGTTGAAAGTTTGGTAAGTGTCACGTCCCTCGAAGCGCTATGATTGGTCCTTGCGCTTCACCATCAGAGATGAGTGATGTTTTTGTGAGCCGAGGATGAGTGATGGTTAGCTCTTGCAAGTTCTAGGTTCTCGTACTATTGATTTTGACGTTTTATGCCTACAGATAACCTTTCATAGGTCTGCTTTCGATGCACTTAATTATAGGCATTTTCTCATAAAAAAACACAACCCTAGACTTTGTGTAAACGTCTCCAAAAACACTCGTGGAAAAAAAGCACATGTCCTGCCTTTTAGCCTTACCTGATAAGATAACCGATCAGGAACGGTTGACAAATAAGCATGGGAATGTAGATAGCTGGCGCAAAGAGCGCATTCATCACCGGGAATGACGTCATTATCGGTATTGTGGACGCCAATGGAACAAATAATAGCACCTGAGCAAGATTTTCATGAAATCCCGCAAAACACCTCCTCCCTTCGTAGAAAGCTTGCCTGGGAGACTGCAACACGAGCAGCCGGTGGTATAAGTTCAGCAATTAGCAATGAAGCCACGGCTCCTGCTCCTGTGCAGCTGATCAAGTCCGAAGCGAATTCGTTGGCTGTTGCTGGAAACTCATAATTATACATTACTGTGAACATACCACAAAAGCGGCTCAGAGTCCTAGGTGCTACATTTGGGGTGTGGGTGCTTCTCCCCAAAAATCGCGTCGCGCTCGCCGCACGCGATTGCGCGCTGCGCACGCTATAAAAGGAAGGTTTGGAATTTTAGTGGAAAGTTCGATAGTCGCCAAGGATCCACTGCTCTTGCCGTTGGAATTCGGGGAGAAGTACTGACACGATGATATTTGCCAGGCGGAACGGAGTCACCGCTAGTGGCGACCGGTCAGGACCCTCCATCCTTCAACCTTGGCCTTCTCACTACGGCTAGAACCCTCTGCAAGCGACCATTCCCGCGAGGGACTTTCGTTTCAGCACCAAGTAACGAATCTTTCGTACTTACCCATAGCCATAGTGACCCATGACGGGGATGTAAAGAAGACCAACAGTTGAGCTGTGAACATTACGAGGATTTTAAGGAACCTGAAAAGCATAAACCATTTAACGGTGTCAGTGCTGTATTACTAGTTATAAAACTGTCCTGAAAAACTTACATGATACTGGCCGCAATGAATACGACCGGCCTACGTCCGAATTTGTCAATTGCAAAAGTACTGAGAAAAGTTAATGGGGTCACCAGTAAAGTACTCATCCAGCTTAGCATTAGCGACTGGAATACGAAAGTTGTTGATTAATATTTTCCTTTTTTTGATCACTTCAATAATTCAAAATGAAATAAATTCATCGATTAGGGCATTGTGTGCGTCGCGGTCATGCGGGACGTGTGCTTTGTCATAAACAGAGATCGATACTACTAGCGGCATCAAGTGCGATCGCTGCAAGCAGCCACACAGCGCATTGGTGGGATCGAAGTCTGTTAGTAATAATCAAGTCTATTTCACTTCCTCGGCTACTTTCTGGTTCAACTCCAGTTAAACTCTACTGATGAAATGAATAGCTAATTATTTACTTCATACCACCTTTATACGCCTGGCCATGCGTCCCCAGGACGTCTATGATTGACGGATTGCCTGAAATTGCCTACAGGGCTTACACCGCTTGCTAACATGTGGTCCCCTGCGTAGAAAAATCACCATGGAGTGTTTTTCGATGAACTTCAGCTCATGACTTGTTAACCTTACTGTTGCTAGAACAAATGCGTTATAACTCGTGCTCCGACCGCACATCGCGCATGAACTCTTCCTATGGATAGCAGAAGTGAGCATCGACCTACTTGTTCTACTGAGAATCCAACAGATGTATGGATTACTACGGAGTAGGCTCTCTCCAGCGGCACCGGAGAAATGGTGAACATCAATTGGAGAATCATAATTACTTTCATCGCCTGAAATCTGTAGACGAAGCACATTAATCAATACATATCATTACATTTTCACTAAATGTTAAACTACTTTATTATGTTATCTGTGAGAATCGATTGAATCGTACTAGTTCGGGTCCCGACACCCTAACACCGCTAAAATGAGCCTGACAAGCAACGGATGCTTCAGAATTCAAACTCTCGAAAGCACTATCCTCCTCATCAACATTTCCGCAATTCTGTTGCTCCTCTAGGCAGGAATTTTTCGAAGAGCGCTACTTTTTTTTTGAAAATATGCTCTTGTTTTCGCATTGCACGCACCGCAGCCGCACGCGGCTATGCCTGGTCTACACCAGGTATCGACTTTTCGGAAAAACTTCCCAAAACAGAAATAACAACCCCAAAATTTTCCTGTTTATCAAATAACTGTATAGGTCCGTGATTTATTTAGTCGTACCTCTTTGATGGTCTCGTCGTGCCATGCTTCTCTGATAGATAGATTTTTATTAGTAGTCAGATGTGTTTCAAGACATAACGAAGTCATCGCCTTGTCTGTAAAAATGTGCCGATATTGATTGAACAACGGAATTAAAAGCGGTCCCACCTGGATTTTCTCCTTCTCCGTGATAGAAACGCATCGCTTTTGCGGCACCAGCCTTATCACCATGTCGAACCAGCCACTTAGGAGAGTCAGGAATGCTCACGGTAAACAGATACATTAGTATACACCTAAAATTGATTAATAATTATATTAGAATGTATCAAGCTGGTGGTAATGAGGTGCCTACATAATTGAAGCGATCCCTGGAACTATTGGCCAAGCGGAATTCGATCCAAGAACTGATGGCAGACACATCCAATACCTTAAAATTTAGTTTTCAAGAGAATGACCCATTCTGGTAATTGTATGAACGTGGATTCCATTAGTGGAGATATTTAGGGTTTGGTTTGTTGCTGAGGATAGAATGCTTTACTTACCCACGTCATTTAACCTAGCGGACACCCCAATTTGAATTATGGGAAATGAGAAGTGGGGGAGCAAGCAGGGGAAGAGAGCCAGGTAACATTTCTGGCGCTATACATTGCATAATTGGTATAGAGGCGAAAGCCTCTACCCCCTACACCCTCCCCCGTCTGTCACACCAGTCTGAAGACTTGTCAAAATTAATCTCTCCCTTATGATTCTTCTGTAATGGCTTAAAGGTCAAAGTAAGACGAATTATTGTGATTCCGATTCTCGGGTGGATGAACGCCGCGACGCAACAGCGCGCGGGAATGTTGCCTTAGTCTTCACTCGAAAGCAAATAATTCGAATATTAATATGATATGTAAACTAACATGAGTAAGCTGGCCAACATATCTCCCAGGTGTAGGGCGACGGATGCGAATCCTGGAAAAAATTTGGAAATTAAAAAGTTTCCAACAAATGGAGCAGGTGAATCAACTGTTAGTGGTTAAACCCAAGTCCTACTACATTGCAATCAAGTGGGTCTCATAGAAACATGCAGAGTTTTCTGATTAGTCCAAAAGTAGAACTAAGAAGAAAATGGTGAACTCATGGCCAGTTAGATAGTTGCGACCAATTTTTTTTGTCGATTTTTACTCTTTGCTGAACGAACCACTCTGCGAGAACATAATCGCCGTTGTTATCGTTATTTAATATATTATTATAGTTATTGTTATATTTATTTATTTCTTAAATTCTTTTATTATCGTTATTCGCTTACAGTAATCCATTCAAACTACTCGATATACTTCTTCTAGATGCCAGAATTACAGCAGTAATTAGGCGAGGGTAATGCTGTAGCTGTAATAAACAGTAAAAAAATGCTGTGATACGGCGAACATGCGGTAAATAAGTAATTTTTCCCTCTTAACTGGCAATATAATGAATCTGTTCAGCAGATGTGAGCAAACCCCTTCCACAGATGTCCAGTTTAACAAAAAAGTGGTACAGGTGAAGAATTGGTTTTGCAGTTCATCCGGGGATCCACTTGATTTCAGCCTCACAATTACTAGTAAACTATTTTTTTGGGCGCTTTTTCGGTTAGAGGCAAAGTTGAATATCTTACTTATATGTCCTGTGAACATTTTTCCTGACCAATTTTCTCCATTCTGTTTTCCCCTCTTATTTTATTTTTGCATTTTTTTTCATATTTTTTTCAGGTATTATGTAGGACGCGGAAAAATTAGATCAATTTTTTTATATTCAGGTTGTATATTAATTTTATTAACATTTTACCATTATAATTCATTTTATTACTATAACATCTACAAGACGAACCTCTGTGTTTGTCTGGAGCGCATTCTGTCACAAAGAGGGTGACCACAACGAGCTTGATCGGGATCGATAAACCAAGGAGGAGTTGTCCCACAACGAAAAGTTCAGCGCTTCCCAGCCATCCACCGAAGCCTTGAAAGGCACATGACGTGATCCCGAGAAGAAACCTGGGATACGATAATAGCTATTGAGGTCCTGAAACGAATAGAAGCTACCTTAGCTGAACAGCGACGAATTTCCTTCCACGGCTATCCATTAATGGCAAAATCCACACGACACTTGACAGGATCCCGATTGCCGTACTCACGGATACCAGTGTGGGGATTGATGACAGCCTGAATAGTATTGAACGAAAACTTCGAAGAGTAGGCTTTTCCGAGTCATAAGCTCCCAAAAACTTATTTCATTTGATCTACCAGAACTATAGTCCCGACCTGTTCCAGTATTTTGCTCACGCTACCCATGGGGGTCACGGCTGGAGGGATATCTGAACGGTAGGGGTCTACTACGGCCCTGACTCTCGACAATGCTCAATCTTCAACCCAGATCTGGTCTAAAACCGTTCTTCGGAGGCTGCTTTTGTCCACTTATAATTTGTTTCTAAGTAGCATTCTCTGTAGTGTTTGGGTGGTTATCTAGGTGACCTACGATTTGGCTCACGGACCGCTTTGTGGCAGTAGAGCCCTTTACCCCTCTCCCTTATGTATATTGAAGAGATTAAGGAAATTTAAAGAAATACTCTTACGCAGTAACATCGAGTTCTATGCCGTAATGCCGAATGAAGGTTTGATTGTAGAGGTTTGCTAGAGGTCCTGGAAGTGCTGAGAATAGTGCCAACTGCAGATCAGTGAATGCTCCAAAAATCATGAAGGCAAATAATGCTCTCGCAAATTGCAGGGTAATCATCCTGAATGTAAACAACTTAGGTTGTATTCCATATTTTAACGGTCATAGGAATTGCGGTTAACTGCTGCGCGCAGTTGCGAAGCGGTTGGCGCGAGATGAAGGCTATCGATCGATATATGACGCTCGGTATTCTCACCACAGACGGGTAAGGAACAGGAGTATATCAAACTATTCATTCAGAGCACAATTTGGAGAATAGCTTTAATAGGAGGAAAAAAAATCAAAAGGAAGAAAGTAAACGGAAATAAACTAAATCAGTCAGCAGAAAATGAGCTCTACTGACCATTGCCTCCGAGAGCATTGGAAGGCCTTTTCTCACCTTCGTATAGGTGCATATATGATCATGGCCTAGCCCAAGGGCTACAGTAAATAAAGCTTAAAAAACGAGCAAAATTGTGTACTTCGAAGAAACCGATCTGACTGAAAAACAAAGCAATCGAACGAAAGAAATCGAACCACGAAATAAGACTGGGCACGAGTTGATGTTTGGTCAACTAGAGCCACAAATCATAACCAGCCCTACTATGCTCCAATGGCGCCATCAAGGACTTATTTTTTTCGACTGGGCGTTGGCTGGGAGACCTTGTTCTGCCGAATTCCGTAGAGTAGTACTTTGGCCAGGACTAGCCATCGTTGAAGCGTAAACTTGTATACACAAAAACGGTCTATAGTTCAGTTCTTATCTCAAAGAAGTTGCCTCTATTGCGAAATGAGTCTTGCTGTATCAAGCACAACGCCCAGTCCCAGTGGAAAGTTGAATATCAGTGAAGTAGATGGGTAGATATGTGAATTCCTACGGATGATGAAAGTATGAACTGTGCCCTACACCTAAATTTCCAGCAGTTTGTAATTTATTGTTATCTAAGCCAATACTTAGCCCACGGAGTGACCTTTTTCTGCGTTGCAACTACCCAGTGGATCTGGAAGATCACCCAGAGAGGAGCGTGTGCCCCCAGTCATTGTGGTACACCCTACCTGGCCTCTCTGGTAGGCAGTCACCCGTTGCTTCTTTTTTGCGGGCAGCAGGTTGTGCAACATGAAAACAGCACACCCTGTGGCAAGTTTAATTCATTTCCAACTCTTAGAAAGTAAAAAGGGAGAATGTGACTAGAAACGTGGGGCAGGAGACAGTAGTTGTTGTTGCAAACGATTTGAATGTAAACAATGCCTCACAGTAGTAATCCATGCACTTTTATGAGCTCTACAAGTCTCTCGAAATGGCAGCAGCTACCTCTCAGTGACGTAAGTTTTTGGGGAGGAGTTCATGAGAGCATGACTCATAAGGGAGGAAAGAGAGCGCTAAGGAGGCAAACTGGAGGGTTGGACCACAATTGAAGAGGCATTTGGAGTGTTACTGCTCTCCTCGACTTCTGAATCCTTGGAAGTTCTTGAAAATGAATAAATAAAAAATAACTGAGGATAGTCGAACATCTGAGGATTTTTTGTCATAAGAACTAACGAAATAATCACTGAACCCTTATCTTTTTGCTGATACGGCGGATGTTCTAGGAAGTGTTTACGCTATTCGCGAATGCAAACATCATATTGCTTAGAAGACTATGCAATATTAACGGAATTCAGATTTACATTACAGTATTTAAAAAGTTTCTGGATTTGTAAGCTCACACACAGATCGCTTCAAAGAGTATGATGGCAAACGGCTTAGTTTTATTGTTTGTATTTGTATTTATCCTATACAATAATCAACCAATCTGCTATTCAGTGTCTTTATCCTCCTAGATGACTATTAGCGTACCTCGAGAAAGTAACAAACCATCGGTGGCCTGGGCGGGTATCGATCTGATACTTGATTCCCCGACCGTGCGTGTGCGATAGTGCGTCACTGGCCGCTACACCACATTCCTCCATTTTATAAATTTACTAATATGTTCGAGTAACTCTACCTAACTTCGATACCAATTTGTTTGACATTGTAATTATCAGCTTCATTCATTGATGCAAATCTTATCGTGTTATCGGGGAATTGCAGAGTTGGGCAGTAATTTGATGAGGCTGCAATTTTTGCGAGAACGCTCAGCCTATCAGGAACTTGGCTTAAGGACTCTTCCAGTTACTTCCAAGCTCCAATCTTAATAAAATTTGACATGAAAACCAAAATATCTATAAATAAACAAAATGGTTATCTAAACCCAAAAAAAATATCAACCACATTAACCACTGAGCTGTAAAACCGTCTTAGATCTAAGCTCATCACTGGATCTATAAAGTGCTCCGAAACGAGCTACGATTTTTCCAATCCAAGCAGCTGCCAAAACATCAGATACTACCAAGGTGTCATACTAGTAGAATTCCTGGTCCTTCGTGCACTCAATTGCAGTCTACCGGTATCTCACGAGGTTGGCGACCTATGGACAAAACTATAGTCTCGGACGGGACTCGGACCCGTACTTGTGCTTTCCGGGCACCGCGCTACTGGTTCCTTTTCGCTTGAGGGAAGCGAGTTTCAGGGGAATAAGTATGACCACCTAGCCAGCGGGGCCACCCTGGTGTTCGTTTGACGTCACGAGGGATCCAGCCGGTAGCCGCCTTGGCCAACGGTCATCCTAAAACCGCATGACGTGTTGGCCCCGATCTTCGATTCGTTATCATTACTGCAGCCCCTCTGGCCTTCAAGCAATCCACCGGAACGCCATGTTCCGGTGTTTGATATTTTTATTCATTGTTATATGGTTGATTATGGCTTGAGCGAATATATAGATTGTTTATCCTTTATACACTGCCCTCCTTTTCATTGAGTTTATAGGAATGAAGGTTCGATTGACTTAATTTTCATTAAAAAGCGGTCCTGAGACCATGCGGGCTTGATCCTCAAAATATTAGTTGAATCTTTGTCCTGTAAAAGGAGAGTTTTTAATGAAATAACTTTCGCTCAGAGGAATGTCGCTCGTCACGTGTTCCTATTATATGAGCGAACCGGGGGAATAAAGGGGCATTCATACCTCCCCATATCAATTTCAGATTATTACGAGTTTTGGGGGCCACACCTAACCGCCTTTGCTGGGAAGTTGCTGTTGCTGTCAGAGGAATAAGAAAAATGGACGGTGGGTGAGAGGCGGTAGTCCCGTGCTGCTTGCTATGTACATGACAGAACGGCAAACTGGGAGAGCCATCCAGGATATGGTTCGAGACAACTAGCTAGGGATCGCTGTGTGTGAGAGTTCGGAACTCGGAAAGTATGTTATGGCGGTGATTACCATTAGGGACTTCACTACCTCCATCTAGTTCTACCCGTGAAGCATGAGATCGAGCACTACTAGTAATGACAAGAGGAACTAGAAAAACCTCGTAGTAGCGACCAACACCGGCCAGAAATTGAATTGCAGACGCCTGAAAATCGAAGTCACAGTGCACGATAATTTCGAGGTATCCAACTCAAGCGGAGTGATGAAAGTTACGATGCAGAAAAGAGACGAAATGGCCTTGAAAGCATCAAAATTGGCGAATTTTAGGAAATACAATGCTTAAAAAGGTAGTAAGAAAGGGGTTTGTACGAGATAATGTATCTGTAGCCGTGTATCTGTAGTCGGGGTCCCTCCCACATTAGCGCACTATTCGTCGGCGTTCTGACGCTCCATCGTGAATGGTGCAGCCTTGACAAGGCCGTCGCAACTCGTCCACTTTTGGGTGTGTACGTCAGCCGAGCCGATTTTGGAACCCTCTGGCGCCCTGTAGAGGTCGTTTTTCGACTTGATAATGCCCTTCGTGCTGTTCTTGTAGGCAACAGGCTTATCCCAAATTGTATTCTCAGAAACCATTTTTGTCGTCAACGAAGCGTTTGAGCTGGCTAAGTGTAACCATGATGATCACACTTCAAGGGATGTTTACCGATTGTCCAATCTCTCTGATCCCACTGTGAACAACGATCGATGTGTGTTTTGTTAGTGTGACGTTTCGAATTTCACGACAGCCGGAGACGTTGTAAACTTGTTCCGAGGGCCGTATTGCTGATGTGAGCAGATCAGAAGTCGTCAAGACCTCGAAGTACCCCTCCCACTCCTTTTTCCTTATTTTGTATTTTGATATGTAACCTACTTACTTAGTAATCCTGAACAACTTACTATTTGACAGCAAAGGACATTACCTATTCTGTTGTAATGAACATCTTCACCTTCTGTGCGAGCTTTCAAGAGTTCAGAATACTTCTTGGACCCCCATCGTAAGAGTCCATGGTTTTCGATTTTTTTCGCCCTCTTTGTTCCTGTCTGAAGCAGGAACAAAGCGGGACAAGGCTGTCTTGAAGCATCTCCCCTAGGTGGACGTGCTTCCTGGACAGATTGGACTATCGTAATCGTATAATCATAGGATGGGCTAAACGCCAAACTCGTGCTACAATGAAGACAGGTTCCCGCTGCTTTACATGAGCTCTTTTGCAATCCGTTAGCAATAAAAGACTTCTTCGTGTAATTCCCCATCTGGGGCCAATAAATGGCTCCTTAAAACCCCATCTGGGCCGATAAATCGGCTTCTTAAAAGTTGGCAGATTGAGCGAACACATGTTAGGCTTCATGAAGAATTGTCGGCCTGCATTAATGAAGCACCCCCAGGGCTCTGCTACGAATTGCTCGATTTTAGCACGTGTGGCCCTCCAAGTGTGAAGTCGTTTATCACGAAATATTACACCAAGAAGTGTCTGAGGCAATTATAGGGAGACTGCTGGAAAAAAAATTGGTCCTGAGCAGATTTCTTGGCATTTCCTCGAGGTTTTTCTCTGGCATTAAACATTTGGAAATTCATGGAACGCGTTGTTCCTGTATCATTCACCTTTCGATCAAATGATCGAAGGTAGGGCCATTAGGAGTGGGCCTTTCTTCTGACATAAGCCCTTCACAGAACTTCCATTCGCTTTCGAGGCACCCCTTTTTGGTACATGGTCCATAGTCCATGAAAATGTTCCCAATTCATTCTACAGCCGTCCCATTAAAAAAGTTTATTTGCTTATAAATAACCTCAAAACAGTAACTGGTAAATGAAAAGTTGCAAAAATTACCATTTACATAGGCGACAAACGAGTATACAAGTAGTTCGATCAGGTGAACTTTCACCTTGATATGACGGTATTTCCCATTTTACAAGTCCAGTATAGCCCCGTAACTTGTATAGAAGTTAGTCGGGAGAGTGAAATATGGAACTAGAAGCCAACTGCATGGCTTATCACACATTATTCATTAACTTACTATCTAACTTTTTCTTTTACAAAATTATCCTGGGTTTTCATCGCTTTGGGATTGTTGTCAGTGCTTACCTGGTGATTTTATAACATGTAATAAATATTATAACTAGCCATCAATCAATAGAGCCAATAAAAACGCCCCATTTGATTGAAATTGATTTGTTATTAATGACAATGCCGATAGTGTAAAGCTGCATGGGCGATTTTGAGGTGACCGATCCCAAGTTCGCCTCCTATCACTTCATATTACATTTTTACACTCAATAATTCACGCTCGAGCACATGTGCTCCATCGAACATCCATTTTCCTACACCTTTTTATAAAGATCCTACATAGAATCACATGTGGTAACTTCTCATTTTGATAACTGGTAATGCAGATGCTGTAGAATTGATGTATTCCGGAACAAAGCTCACTTCCTTCGAAAAACCTCTCAAGAAATTGCGTCAATGCATGAGGGCGTTCTTGACAGGTTATTCGAACTGTCAAAATTGACATGCTCATGACGAGGACAAGACTTTGAAGTACGTCCTGGTTACAGAGTACGTTCTCAAGGTTTATCCTGTACAACGTCCAATACGCTTCTGCGTTTATACAAAGTTAGACGCGCGGGGGATTCACGTTTAGATAACCGATCCCAATCAATAAAGTGATTCGACTATTCTGAACATCACTGAGTAGTATCTAAAATTTGATGTCCCTCATAAATCTTTTTGGTTTCCGATCGCTTATCGAAAAATTAAACAAAAAAAACGCTCGTACCACGCTGAGATCCATTTATATTGTAAGCATGAAACGGGAACTTGCAAAAATCTTGGAAGTGCACAAAAAAAAGTTTTGCTTGGATTAGCTGTTTTGTAATGCACCTTCATCATCATTTTCTCATTGTTTAATTCTAACATTAATACCATCACTTTGAGAACAGGATTATGGTGTCAATATTTATGGAAGTGTTGCTCTGTGAACTAAACCAGTAAACAGTTTGCAATCCAAGTTTCCGTTGCCGATGACGCTTGTCCCTGCTGTGGATATCACAACGAGGATCAGAGCTATTTCAAGACTTTGAAGAAGTGTCACCTCACATTTTGAAATAGCCTGAGCTGGACCTATGAGGGGCTTGATTTTTATTATTAAGATCTTCTATTGATCGCTATCACACGCGCATGGTCCGGGGATCGATCCGGTTGTATACCTGCCGAGGCCAACCAGGCCTTCCATCCATCTGGAGCCCTATGATGGATACCAGACCCCTCTGGGAGAGTAGAAGCACTGACTTGTAGATTGGTTGCTCATCATTTCACTTTACACTACATACCCATTCAAATCGCTACTCTGTATGGAATTTCAATGAGGGGCGCATTCCGAACAAAAAAAACGAAAGTGGTATTTTTAAGAACTACGTCTCTTTATTATTGTTACTTAGACTGAAGTTTTCATCTTTTTTTTATAATTATTGCCGTCTGCAGTACTAGTAGATGTAAGTAGGATCGCCTTCGATCAAAGATAAACCCTGCCCACTGATAAATGTCGAATAATCGGTGATACCACAAAATACCGAACTAGTACTGGTAAGGGGACTACCGCTGGATCACTCTCATAACAAAAACTCAGCGCCTGATCGAGTCAGCTAGGCAAAAGTGATCTAATCTTTCAGTGAGACTCGATCGGGGGTGATTTATGAATCGAGCTTGAGACAAATTGGAAGCCGCAGTCAATTGAAGACTCATTGATCGGTTCAGCGTGATAAAATCTTGAAAACGAGAATTTCTCGTGTTTCCAAATGATTTTCGCAATAATTTCGTAAAAAACTCTCAATCCTCGTAACCTCAAAGCCAATTGTTTTTCTTGGCTAACAAAAAGTTGGGCGTTCAGCGTTCGGAGTGTACACTGTGGAATGTTGTCTTATGTATTAATCTCCCTTATTTTGACATTTGTCCGTGGGTTTTTTCTCCCTCACCGACGCCCAGCTGTTCACCATTCATCAGCGATGTTTGTTCATCATGTTCCATCTCTTGTCATTATTTTCTTGAGCATGTGTGAAAAACGGCTCCATCCATCACCAATTTATAAATAAATCCATTTTTAGATAGGCTGTATAAATACTTTTTTTTTGATTCGCCAGTTTTGATAAAAAAGCCGAATGGTCCATAAATTTGTCAATGCCTTGTCTCTGAGGGCAACCTGCAGAGGTAGTATGGCACCTTGCGCTGTGTAAATTGCAGTTTTCCAAACGAATGGGGTTCCTTTTAGTATTTTTTAAGACTAAAAGTAACCCTCGAAATTAGTAGAAATTAGAAAGACTGACATGATTACAAGTTTTTTCTTCTCAGCCAGTTGAATGAGGTTTTACTATGCTGAGGGTTTATCTGACGTTACTCTTGATCTGCACCTGTGAAGGGCAGGGGGTAGGTGGCTTCTGTGATCTCCAGCTTAACGATCAGGCAGGGACTCGGGTGTAGTGAGGCTCTTATGACTACCAGGTGTTGAAGGTCTGCAGCGAGGTAGCTTTCGCTTTGTGAGCAACCTTTAGAACTCCTTTTTTACTGTTTAGTTTTTAGTTTTTTTTTTTTTGCTGAGTGCTATTTGGTGTTATTACTTACTATATATAACGTTATTGTACACTTCTGTGCTTCCTTACCCTAATGATGGGCACGGGGGAGATTATTAACAAGTATGGCTTCCGACAAGGGGCACGTGCGAAACGGAAGCTGAACTAGGTCTCTGATTTATCCCCCACCCCCTCAATTTAAGGATTTGTTTTAAAGAATGTCAACATTTACAGTACTTCATTGAACTGGTAAACTATGTGAGCGGAACTTTAGAATATGAGAAATCCTAAAATGGTACGTTTGTTGATTTCTCATTTCGTCATATTTGGTGATTGTGGGAACGTTGGCCACTTCCATGAACGAGATGGAACCCAGAAAAATCAATATTCGTACATATCGGGCCTCTCATGTTACTGTTGCTAACTTCCACGAATACAAAATGACTGGCTGATGTTAAGCCGTCAATTATCATTAGCATTATTGATTATATTGACTACTCATTCTTCCTTGTTGTTATGACCAAAACACAAGAGATGTTTGTGAGATCATTGTTTATGAGGAAAATCGATAACCACTAAAAACAACTGTACGCAGTAACTTTGAGCCGAAAACTCAATCATTTCATTCTTATTCTGAATATAATACTTCTGAAAGTCCTTTTGTGAAGAGTTCTATTACCATACCATACTCCAGCTCCAATATCGCGAATCAAGGGCACAATTCACGATAAAATTGGTCCATAAGATATACCGGTAGGAAAAATCTGTGGCCTGTTGCTAGTACACCATATGTGGCGCTGTCAGGTCGGAAAACGGCTCAGTCAGGGCGTCATAAAGGCTCAAAGATTATCCCGTGTGTATGCGCGGACGAGTTTCAACACATTGTAGAGGCTGCACCAATCACAAGGGAGCTCCTGTAGGAAGTTCAAACAACTTGTAATGGAGTGACAGCGAAAGGCAATTTTTTACAGTTGGATGGTTTACAGTTTCGGGACGATTTAGTCAACTCCTATGGTAACAAGTGAAATCTCGTCCAAATACCCTTTCCACGTCACTTCCGTCATGATAATCTCGTACAAACTTCATTTTCACTACTTTTGAGAAGCCTTATTTCATGCAAAATCAGCGACTTTTCTCACTTCATTCACCACCTTAAGAAGGGGACCTCAAAATTTAATGATTTTGTGCTTTCAACACCTGAAAGAAAACACCTTTTTTGCTTCAAAAAGCTACCCTGAAGCTCAATGTGCTCTGGCACTCCTCCAAAAAACTTATTTCAGATTTCACATGACCGTCGTACTCTCCAAACCTTTTTCCTCGAATTTCACTTATTTTATAGGCCTTGATTTCATGTCTATTCCCCTCTTTCAGCATTGGCCTTCAAAAGCGCTCGTAAGCAATATGGGGCTACTATCAAACCTTGAAGTCACCGTAACTTCTACTTTCATCAGTATGATATTCTCAAAGCTTGTATATAACCGTAATGCCTTCTGCCAGGTCTTTTATTTTATGCTGATGATGATATGATTGCCTTCTGCCAGATCTTTTATTTTATGCTGATGATGATTTTTCCTGATATGGCTGAATTCCATGCATGAAGCAGCAGTTGAAGTCTTAGGTTGCTCGGATTCCCTTAGGCCCGCGTTCACAGATCGTTCAGTTATGCCTGGAAAACATGTTCCAGGACATCAGTCACATCATAGAGGGGTTTTTCATTCCTTGGCATATTGGAATAAAAAATTGTACCACATGCACAACGAGGAAACTTCTTCAGAAAAGCCATTGCCACGCAGTGTGCAAGTGGGCTCATACCGCCTCCCATTGCCACTGTTACTTGTCCATTAAACACTCTCATTTCATCTCCCATAACAACTCTTTACTGGTGAATTACAGGTTTAGGTATGAGCTTAAAGCCTCACTCTCAATTGCTATTGACAGTCTTGGTTATGCTAATTCACTGAGTTATTTATATTTACTCAACTGGACGGAAGTGCTGTTTCACTTGGGGGTGCCGTAGTTTAAGCATGGGGGTCGAATCACGGATTGATACTTGTCTGACCAAGCAAACCTTTCATCTCTCCGGGGTTGTTCTGTTGGTATCAGACTTGTTTGGTAGAAACAGAGCACCGACTTGGTTTAAACCTTTCCCTCAACAGAGCGCATCTGCACGCAATCGGATGCGGCGAGCGCGACGCGATTTTTGGGGATAAGTACCCACGACCGTCGAACACCTATCTTGATAGGACTGTAAATGTAAGCTTACTGAATTGCTCATTTCTTGCTTAGACATCTTTTACTTCTGTTTGAAAGGAATTTTCAAACGAGTTCACTTCTTAATTGCTTTCAATTTGATATTGTCTACAGGTTCAGATGATTTCGCTGTAGCGAGACTTCGGCTCACGGAAAAGCCTCTTCAGGAGTAACTTGGCCTTCCAAGGATGGGGGGGGGGCAGGGAAGGGGAAGGGGGAAAGGAGGAACTTGTTTGAGTGTCAGAGTCGAAGCAGACTCTTGGCAGTTGTACGAGTAGGTCCCGGGTAAAGCTATCCTGCAAGGGAAACTGGAGGCAAACTCTGAAACTTGTTGTCTGGTTCCTTTCAAATCTTGTTCTCGTGAATTTTTATTGTTATTTCATGCTTTATACGAACGGAGAGTTAGCTACAGTATCCCAAAAACCTGAAATTGATTTCACTTTTGATCGAGACTTTACCAGCAGCACCACTGGGTTCTAATGGAACTCAAAAGGTTTCTTCCAAGAGTTTTTTGAAAGCTTTAAATAAGAGGAAATTACTTTTGAAGGCTTTCTAAAAGCTATGAGCTTTCTAAAAGCTATGAATATAAAGGCTGAGATGTAGCGGAAACCAGTTTTCAAAAGTATACTTTCAATTTTACTTTGCGGCACACACAAAAGTCAGAAAATCCTCCCACACAATGCCAGACATAACTGACACCTGCTTCAATAGCGTGAAAAGAAATGCTGGGAGAAAACACTGAAGGTGTTTGTTGTCGGTTTCAAAGCCAATCGTTAACACTCAGAGATCGCTCTGAACCCAAATATCTTGACAGGCCATTTTTCATGGTAATAAAGTCTGTTGTTCTCATACTGCTGCTGATCATAAAAGTTCTTCTGTTAAGTAGTAAATCAATATCTCGAGCGTTTTAAAAGTTACATAAATTACTGTGTCGCTAACCCGCTTTGAAATCGCTATCATTGGGTCTTTTCCCGGCCACTTCGTTATATCATCTGCAGTCTTCTCCCATTGTGTGGCGATAAGCCCTTATTATTTTTCACACCATGGATATTTATAATTCATTACATTTACATCCATTCAGTCTGCCTCCCCAATGGAATCTGGAGTCTTTGGGCATTGATCATTCCGTCTGAAGGATGCGCACCGCATTCGACTTCCACTCAGAATCGTAGCGGCGTATTGAATGCGTGTGTGGCCTATACAATGACTTGCGGTGTTCAGCCGATGTACAAGTCAGTGCCTTAATCCTCCCAGACGAGTCTGGCAACAATAAACCCCAGAGGATTGGAAGGCTTGGTTATCCTAGGCGGATATCGATCCAGTGATCATGCGTATTTGATAGTGATCCACTTGCCACTGCACCACTTCCTCTCAATAATGTCAACAACCATTATATAGCAGGTAAATAAAAGCATATCACAGAAATTAGTTTTATCGATTACTTTCGAGTGCTACCGTATGCTCCTCAGATGGAATGTTCGGGTCATATATCTGCTATGGAGAATATCTTCAAACTTTGGGGCCTATCTTGATGCCAGTTTTCATCACTATTTATTCTTTTTGACACAAAATATTTTATTTATCTATTTATTTGAAATATTATTATTATTTTTGTTTCTAGTCAATAGGTTTTAAATGTCGAGTTTCTGTTCTTATCGATCGCTACTGTAATGCAAATCGTTATCATTGATTTTTGACAATCACTACGACATCAACTCTACTTCGCCTTATGTATTGTATCGTAACCATACGTATCGATTTTTTATATTCCATCTCTTCAATGGACAAATCGATATTGTCCCTGAATTCCCATAAATTTTGATTTTATCGTCTTCACCGGACTGAAAATTGAGCATTTCAAGCCAGCCTTCATTTTTTACGTGGATCCCATTCGCTCTGCCATTTTTTTCAGTCAGACCTCCTGTCAAGTAAAATCTCAAGGGTTTAAAGTAGCCGTGATGTTTCCCACTTTAACTCTTTCTCGGTAAACCCTCCATTTCCATAATCATTACTTGTCGAGGCTAAAGAGTAACATGTTTATTGAGTCCTTCTCATTGTAAGATCTATTTTCCCGAATATTTTTATTTGTAACTCAGAAGCCCTGCCAGGAGGCGATGAATGTTCATGGAAATCAGGTGCTGTTTGTGTCTTGAGGGTACGAGAATTATTTTCGAGGACGAAAATGGCGATCCTGATCAAATCTACAAGTGCTTTCAGGGTACCGTACATGTGAAGGTGAGCTGACTTGAACTTGCTGTTTTTGCTGTTTCTGCGCGGGACCACAAGTCTTTCTTGATCTCTCCCCTATACGGTTGGAGGGACGATCCATTTGGGCTTAGGAGATCTGATATGGCTCAGCTGAACCAAACATTACGAATTCATTGATCAAAGCCCCCCTGGTCAAGTGAAGAAATGTCTGGATGAAGTGATACGTGCCCATCAAAAAGCTTAAAAATGACTGTTTGACATGAGCTGTCATTAACTCGATTACACAGCTCGTTAAACAAAAGGCTCACACGTTCTTGCAGCAACAACACACATAACGAAGACGAAACAGCTTTTTCAAAATGATCTCCTTATTACGATGAACACATAAAACGCTATAGTGAACTCCTTGGGTTCCCGCAGCGGACACATTCGGAGTGCAGTGCAATCTGCTCTTGAGGGGGGACGGTCAAGTCGTGCGTCCGAGGGCGCGCGCGGCAAACTGCGCGGCGAAATTCATACCTATTCTGACGACTTTAGCGCCTAGTATTTGTGCCCAATTTTGAAGTACAGTAGAGTAGTAAGATCAGCTGACCTTACAACTCTACCCTACTTCAGATTTGGGCCCTTATAATAAGCGCCGGAGTCGTCCAAACTCGCCACGAATTTCGCCGCGCAATTTGTCGCGCGCGCCCTCGGACGCACGACTTGACACACACCCTTAAGTGACGGATGCTTTCGGCAGCATAACGACGAAATCCCATGGTTTTTGCCGTCTCGAGCTACTTGCCACTCGAATGCAGATCCTTTAAAACCTAATAAACTTGTTGCATGTTACTGTGTACTGTATTCAAAAAACTCTTGTTTCGAGTATTCATTACTGAAAAATCATTTTTCAGCGAGCTTGTTTCTTTGTGGCGGTCTCGGCTCTCGTGTTATGCTTATTTTCAACGGGTTGTATGTTCTTCGGCGTGTATTCTGTGAATCTCTGGCTAGACGTTATATTGATTGTATTAAATGCCGTCGCAGCTATTTTTGTTCTTATCGGTCTTTACACGGAGAAACCGGGATTCCTTATTCCATTTATTGTGAGTGAGGTGAGGTACATTTTTTGTAATCGTTTATCACTACTTGTACACTAGTAACGGTTAGCGGTTACCCATATGCGTAGCACTAGACCCATCGCGCGCGGCTAATGGACAGATACCAAACTACAGTGCAAGTGTCTTTATGCCTCTGCGTCTCTGCCCGCTAGCAGCGCGATGAGCCTCGTGTACTGTATTCGGGAGGCCATTCTTGAATCATTCTCACTAATAAGATCTTGTGATTTTGAGCAATATTGCTGGAAGAACTCCCACATAGCATTAACGTGATTGAAGAAAATTTCGTGGGAGTTTTTTAAAATTGTTTTTTCAAAGTCCAACTTTCAGATCGTTCAATGTGTAGGATTTTTTCTTCTGGCAACGTACACTCTATATTACACGATTGTGATAAAACGGCAACGTTTCTATCAGAAGTTTGGTAAGCATCAACTTTACAGTTCCTACAACCAATATTTAAATAAATTGAAATTTACGTCAACACAATTTTTTAAAACAAATATTTAAATGTGTAAAAGTACGTCAAGTGCGTGGAACGAGAGTGATTGTATTCGTTAAAAAAAAGTAAAAATCACAGGCATATCATGTCTGCGTGCCAATTCTTCAGGGTTTTAGCAGTTCAACCTTGATGAGGAGTGATTTGAGGGGAATAACTTACTGGGCAAATTACTTATTGGATCCCAAATAGCAAAACTCTCTCGAAGGACCAAAGCCTCTCCTATGAAGAGAGGTCCCGCTGAAAATCGTTGCTTGCTATTTCTGCTTATGAATTCTCAAGTGAGACCAACAATCCTCTTTAATTGAAGCCATCAATATTCAAATGCTCGAGATAATCAGCTTATTTCTTCAAGAAAACATTGAAGTAATGAGAAAAACTGCTGTCCTCTGCAAAATGCATTTGCATGTGCATTTGCAAAGAGATCGACAAATACAAGTGTACCAGTATAAGAAAACAAGTATGAACAAGAGAGTTATCAGTTTAACTCCTTCAAAGTTGGGCCATCTAAAAATTAAAGCTTATCTTCACAACATTTCAGTGATGCCTACTGTAGTAGAACAGTCTTGAATATATTTCTATCTAGGATGGAACTTACTGGTAAAATACTTCTGAGACCTCGCTTTTTGTAAAGAAGAATAAAAGTTAAATCAAAGGTTGAAGTAATGCGGATGAAAGTAGTACTGCTATAGCTCCTGCAGATAGAAGTCTCATCCAGGTCAGTAAACCTATCTACCGGTATCAGTGCTATACTGGTACCGGGCTATGAGTAAGTTCAAAAAAATGGGAAATGGCTCTTTCCGAAAGATTCAATTCAAACTTCCGAATCAATTTTCGACTGTTTTCATTTTTGCTCACAGTTTTCAGTCTTTCTTAGAAGGCTTTAAACGACTACTCACATGAGCTCCAATCAAGTAGGGATTCCATAGAAATATTGAAGTTATGGAAAAAGCTAGGATAGATTAGCTTCACCCTATGAAACAGTGCGATGTAATCGAATTAAGCTGACATTTGAAGTTTTCGATGCCCATAATCACCTGTATCACTGTCGTCCCGTTGATTATCGATTTCCTCGAGCGAACGCCTCTATTTGTCCCTGTCACGAGCCAAAGTGATCCAGTGAATCGTCCTCGCTTCAGGGACACGAGGCTCAGCATTCCTTTCGTTCAGAGCTTCCTTGAAGAAGTCTGACCGTCTTGATGGCGGCCGTCTTGGGGCCCATAGAACTTTTCGATTTTGTAGGTGGAAATCAGGTAGTGGGAGCAATTTGTCCAGCTGGACTGATCGTGGGGGGGGGGGGGGGGGGGGGGACGGGGGGATCCCATCGATCGATACCTGCGAGCTCAACCAAGCCCTCCATCCCTGTGGGTTTGTAAGTTAGGGATAGATCTGTATGGGAAGACAAAAATATTGCTATGAGAAGGTCCATTGATTGCTTAACCGGTTGTTTGTATGGGTGAACTCCCAGGCCATTCTTCAGCTCTCATGACACAATTTCTTCACCTATATCCCTATATGCACAGTACTTATTACATTAAATCGGAAAAATTATGCGGAAATAAGTACCTTAGACCCCAATTGAAAGATTACAAGGCATAATCAAAAACTTCCGAATAATTCTAATTATTGGGCACCGAACCCCTAATTCTCTTTTTTTCAGATCAAATCCTGATGATTGCATCGATATATCTGGGAATACTTGTATGTGCCCAGGCAACGTGGGTGACGAATCGATGCTATCACTATCTTCGATCACGACGTTCTCGATCAGATTGTAATGGAGTCTCACATTCATTCTGGGGATGAGACGCCTCCACACATTCCTTGATGAAGTTCGAGCTGATTCCCATCGAAAGAACGGGACTGTTTTCGAAGCCGACTACAATATCGTTCCCCATTCGCCAACCTGTCCCTATGTTATCTTAAAAGCGCCTTATTAGGCCCTGGCCCCACCTTCCTACTCTTGATCTCTCACATTGTATGCACATTACGAATGTGCTTTATCGAGAATGTGCACTTGCATACATATTTTTTCGAATTCCGATAATAGGAAGTAAGTGATACCAAACTATTTTTGAATACATCATTATTTGTGAAAATTCCTGGAATTTTCGTCATATTGATAAATTTATTATGAGCTGAAGTCTAAGATATATTTAGATAGTTACTCAGTAATCAGAGGCACTCAGTCCACGAAAAATCGTTGCTGCTGTAGCTTAGGAATCGTGGTAGGTAGAAACGCCGCCTCCCATTGGTGGACTACCCGTGATGACCAATCACAACCACGCTGGAGCTGTTAATACCAATTACAAACCCATTCCTACGCCTAGTATAGACTGGTCGTACGCTGCCACATACGATATCATATGACCAAACTTATTTCAAGCTCAATAGGGGTTCTTACTCTCGAAGTTAGGAAATGGTCAATCAAAAGTCGAAAGAAGACCAAAATGCGAGAGGCCTGAAAAGAGCGTCCGCACAATTTTAATATTTGCTTGGTAATTAACGTAAGCCATCCCTAGTTCGTTTGTAATTCGCGGATCAACATTAAGATCAGAGTTCCCTCCTGTTCAGTCCGTCTCGTCCTGCTTCAGAAAGTATTTGACACCATTACTTCCAAGATTTGTCTGGGAGGATAAAAGACCGATGCAAACTTCTGGTGCAGGAGAACCAAAAAACTCATTCAACCTGATCCCTCACAATAGGACTGACTTTGAAAGGGGAGCGCACCAATCAGTACCAATCCTTCCTTCATTGTTACCGTTGTTCTGCCCTACGGGTGTGGTGCAGTAGGATCGAAATTGTCGCGTCGCAGCGAGAGGAACACCGCGCGCGAACGGATGTAGCAGAATGCAGCAGCAGGTAAGAAATAGAGGAAAAAAGGAAGTAACAGAAGACTCATGGCTAAAATAATGATTGCATATCGATTGAGCTGTATGAAGAACGCCAGAGCTGTAATAACGGCTAAGTCACGCGTCCGCGACAGCCGCATGTGGCGAATCGATTACACAAAACCGATACTACTGCCCGTCTCCCATCCTTCCTTCATTTTTGGCATTGCTCTGACATACTTGTAGCATTCCTGACTGCCGAGGGAGGTCTTTTAAAAGTTTGAAATTCAATCCGGCTAAGTTCTTGAGCACTACTAGACTAGCTGATCATATTACATGTATTCATGTTGTACTACATATTACACTAACCCTGTTCAGTACTTGTAACCTCATGTCGGTGCAACTTCATTTGATCCGTCAAAGCTACATCTTGACAATATCCTTGCACTTGTTCTGGGTTGAGGATAATAGCCCTTTACCACAAGCGAGAGGGACCATCGTGGGTGTATATTACAACCCAATGACTGGGGAAGCTGTACGTGGGAAGGGTTCAAAAGAATTTTTGCTTTTTGAGCCTTTAAGTAACAATTTTTAGAGTAAACTGAATTAGAGTAAATATGTATTACAGCCCAATGACTGTAGAAGCTGTACGTGAGAAGGGTTCGAAACAATTTTTGGATTTTGAGCTTTCAAATGACAATTTTTACAGAAACACTACAATTTTAAGACTCAGTAAGTTGGTAACCAAGCAATTTCGTGAGCAATCATACTTGGCACGCAATTTCCATCCTAAAAAGAGAGTAATGTAAACTCTAAGGAAAACGGTTAAAGAAAAATCTCCGGAACTGGATAGACTAGAATGGAGGCTGAAATTCGCTGCGTAGAACTGGAGCGACTGATTTTTGGACATTCAGATTCTGTGGTCTCTTCAGAAATTTACTCGATCTCCTACTCTGAATACGTACAAATTCTTTGACTATTTATTAAGATAGCACTGAAGAAAAACGATTTCAAAACAGAACAGATATGACGGAAACTAATAACGTTGGGGTCTTCGCTTGTGAGCCCATGGCTCCATCTTCTATTCAGCTTTGCCGAAACACGAACTTCTGGCCCGTACGGGATTTGGTGATGGACAATCAGCGTCTGAAACGAATTTTTGGGCAAAATCGGTCGATCGAAAACAGGATAAACTGACAGCCTGACTTACCAAGCTCTCACAAATCAGCTGTTTTTGTCTCATTCCGGGTAGGACTGCCCAGTAGCTGGTTGACCACTCGGCAACGGTACTGGGGTAGCACTGTGACCGTTATGAGAGGATTGAAAATCTGTAAATAACAACAATTACCTCTGAAGCTCCAAATAATCAGTCAACGTAACCCATTTTTTTCTTTGATAAGTGGTGCTAAACAAGTTTTATAAAAAGATTATATCAAAAAGGTGGTGTTAAAAGAATAATTTCATTGAAATGTCCAGAAGTTCTGCTCAGGATACGTTGCAGTGATTATTGGCTTGACAGTTATTTATCATTTCGGATAAGTCTATTTACTGTTTACTTCGATGCTGCAGTTGAGAAACAGGTCCAATTCCCTAATTGACTACGCTTTTCCTTATGTTCCAATTGTCTATCGTTATTTTTTCCCCGTCACTACTGAGCTCCATGGAGCATATTGTCGCTCACT
This sequence comes from Haemonchus contortus, assembly GCA_000469685.2. Taxonomy (NCBI): domain Eukaryota; kingdom Metazoa; phylum Nematoda; class Chromadorea; order Rhabditida; family Trichostrongylidae; genus Haemonchus; species Haemonchus contortus. Next base: position 3,502,551 of record LS997567.1, on the reverse strand, counting down.
TAATTTTTGTTTATCGATTAATCTACGAACCAAACGGATGTGGTATCAAGTAAGTAAACAACTTATAAAAAAGTGATGCGAAACTTGAAAAGTTGGAGTGGAACCATTCTTTTAGGAGGAACAGGAAATGTGATTATGATGGGAATTGGCAGATGGATTCCATTAAAAAACAGAAGCAAACAGAATACACAAAAAACAGACGAAAGTGCATTTTCTAACCCAAAAATTCATGTTTCCCAAACAGATCTGTTCCTTGCTCGAAGCACTGAGCATTGACTGGATTCTCACCAAGGCTTTTCTTCCAATTTTTTTTCATATTCGGTCCCCTCGGGAGATTGCTGACGGTAACAACTTTAGTATAGAGTACAAAACTACATACTCCTCTGGAATTTTCGGAAATCGGGAGCGAATAAAACCCATTTGTCATACTAATGCAGCAAAAAATCCCTACTGTTTGTACTTTATTGACTACATTTCATTTTACAAGAAATAAACGAATATGAAATAAAAATTTTAAAAAAACAAAAATAGTTTGTCACTGACCGCATTGAAACTGATGAGATATGCCATTATCCAACGAGAAAGCGTTCCAGTGCATGAAGCCAACTAAATACAATAAAATATAAATAAAACTTGAGATTACCCTGGGAAAAATCCTATCCACTCATTAAAAGCCCATTAATTAGGGCTAAAGAGGGCAGTACAGTGAAGAGTAAAGTATAACTAGTAAAGTGCATACCTCATGATGATCACTGAAGCTCATTATTATGGAACTAATTCTGAATGGGAGTAATGTAGCTGCAGTAAACACGGTCGTCATGAAAACAAAGTAGAAAGTCCGCAATCGGGACACCAGTACTTGACGGGATTGACCAGTTTGGTAGATGGCTTGCTCTGAAAGCGCTCAGGTTCGAGGTTCTTCCGAATCGGTTCGAAAAGGTATTCAAAACAAATGACAAATTTTAAATCCGATTAGATCGGTGCTATATATTCAAATCCGCTCGAATAGTTGTAGGTTCAATCCCCGCTCAAAACTCAATACGAAAAGTAATTCGTAATTTTTGGGTCGTAATTGGGGAGGGGGGGGGGTGCAGACCATCAGGAACCAATAGATCGCCTGAATGAAAGGCCTCAGTTACCAATAAGTCGAGAAAGTCGTTGTCTTCATGGAGTAGCCCCTCCTCCTGTCCCCCTCACTCTCCTAGTTTCATTAGGAATTCCTGATTGGGACATATAGGGGCTACCGAATGGGGTTCAATTGGGAAAACCGAAAAAAATTGGTAAACGTATCGAATGGCATGCCGTAACCTGATAGTTCATATAGGTTTCCAAGGTAATGAGTCTAAGGAGGTCCAACTCCAACTTTCTGGGGCAATACTCTGGAAAGGAATTGGTTTTTTGAGTTTTGCCGTGATGCCTCTACCTTTTGCATCATTCCACTTCCTGCTATTACCACTACTTAGTCCTATGAGTATATCTACGTATATAGTCTACTCTATGGCCTTACTTAATCGGATTATGATATCATGAACTTTTGGCACGGAAAGCTACAATTCGCTAGTTCCGGAGGAGATTGGCTATGAATAGCATGTGCAATTAGTCCGAGAAAAGAGGCGATTTACGGAAATGATGAGCTAAAAATAGTAACTGCGTTAAGACCAGAGAGCATGGGGAATCCGTTTGATCCCTGTACTTGTTGAATTGAGGCTATATTTATCCCTGCACAATATATAGCTCAAAGAGCATTCCTTTGTACAGCTCCCTCCACTGATTCTATCCCAGGCCAATTACGTCACCTGGGAGATCTAGGTAATCTCAACATCCATCCTTCGCAGGATACGCCATGTCCTTAAGGCTCTAGTAGCCCATGCATGCCTACTTAGGAAGATCAGCTAGTGAGCAACAAAATCCTCCTGGACAACAATAATTGTGGTACTAATGGGTCTGGGTCCTGCTAGAGTGAGAGGCCTGACTGTATCAGCAAGTTCCCCGACGGGGATTGAACTCTGGACTACAGTTCCATAGCAATAGTCCATACCGCTGAACTATCGTCGTGATAAGCCCAATCACTACGAAATTTCAAAGTTTGGCAGTAATTAAAACAATAAAGGCTTCATTCCCAAAACATCTACAACTATTAAACTTCAAGGATGAGGAGCTCATTGCACTGTTCGCAACTCTCAAGAACAATCGAATTTACTTTTTTGATCGAAATGGGACGGCTGGAGCAATTTAGATTTAAATCAAATTCACTAAACTAACCTTCGGCAAGCTTTTTTCTGTGTGACGTTACTACTTTCACGATATAAAGTGCCACAGTCAACGATGTCAGAGTAGGCATTACACATACGCTCACCTGCAAATATGAGCTCGTGGGAAAAATCGATAAATCATCTACTAAACAAAAATCGCTCTGAGAACTAGGAAAAATCAGTTTTTAGCCGTTCTGAACAAAAATCTTCATGCGCATCCGATGAATAAATAAATAAATTCACATTGGAAAACTAGTGAAGAATGAACTTTGAACTTACAGAAAATAGTAAGTACATTCCCCATCGTTCCCGTAGTAGGTATATTCTACTGCAATTATCCTCGCATCTGTAAAACACATGACATCAGTTAAACAAGCTACCTATCAATAAGTACTACCCATTATGTCTTAATGAGAAAACTCGTCCGCTGGGAGCACCCACCCAGCTCTTTACTTCCTTATCCGGGTTTTTCATTCCCAAGCAAATGCGGGTGACAACGTTCCCGAATATACTTCCCCCTTTTCCAAGTAGTGCATTAGCAGCTGCTGAGGGCATGCTCTTCATGGAACAAGAGCAAAAACTGCCATAGCAACGAAAATAGACAATTTCCCAGTAAAGTGATTGAGACCTTTCCGGGGAAAAGAGTGACTGGATGCTTTGATTCATCGTATTGAGCCATTACGTGCTGAATGGACAAGCTGAAGAAGCAGCCTAGGCTAAAAACAACCCCTTCTTTCCAAATTTGCTCCCTGAACACTCACTTGAAGCACTCGAAGTACCACGCTCCCGAGACAAATATGACACAACATGCCCATACAAGTAATGCTAACGAGATGCCACGACGTCGGGTGACGTAAGACGAATATCTAAAAGAGAATAAATTATTTTTATGCAAAAACAAAGGCTATCAAACTGATTCATCACTGAGATCCCCCGATTCGATTAGGAAATGGTCAGGTTTTTTTAAGTAACTTCCTCAGCTGTAGTTAGGCCTTGAAGGGGAAGCTTCGGAGAAATCGAGACAAAAGAAATGGGCAACGATCCAACCAGGGACCACGTGAAAATTTAACATGACCTCTAGTTTTCTAGGAACTTTCTACACTGGAGCGATTTGAATATTTCCAATTCTCTGAATTCAGGGGTGGACCATGTGGCCTATGATGAAGAAAAGCTGTCTGCAAAGGGTTTTAATTTCTCCGTAAAGCAGGTTCAATCTTTTCAGCTGCAGAAGAGATGGTCAGAACCAACCCCTCCTCTACTTTAGAGGATCACTTGGGAATCAGGGAAGACAAACCCTATGGGGACTGTGAAGTATACGCGCTTGAAGTTCTGAAGGGCATCGTCAGGCATGAAGGAGTTTGAGAACTATTCATCCCAGTACGAGGAGACCAGGGCTACCAGGGCAGCATTTATGTTCCATGTCCGCTGTATGAATCAATGAGGTCGCGGCCATACTTAGCGACAAGCCCCAGCTACGTCGTAGTGCCTACGTCTACATCCCTGCTGTCTGCTCTCTATAAACACTATCTCAAACTGCCGCCATCGCAGGTCACCTAGTAGTACAACAGCTTCTGTTTTAAACTTGGATTTTTAGTTCAAGACGATTTATGCTTCATCGAAGAACATCAAAATATCGAGAACTTCTTTAAATATTTGAAATTCACCTCAAAGGGTATTTGAAGTAGAGTAGTTTGTCAAGATTGAGAAGAATGAGACTGAGACTCGACCCGGAGAGCGACACCCAGGTGAGGAAGTGTACAGTTACGTTTAGAATCATCGGCATTTCGTCTCTGATGTCCAATACCCGAGCGATAGTCTCGATTGGATAGCAAAATGCTGAAAACAAAGTGGCTCGAATCAGTACATTACATTTGCGGCCTGGCCAGAACTAGTAAGCTACTAAGAACTAAGGCTTGAGCTTATTCGAAAAACAACTATCATGCCCTCGCATATTCCCAGCAACTTTCAAATGATGAAAATTATGAACGATTTATGGATTAAGAATTATGAATGAATAGAAGATACTCTGGAAAATCACAGTATGGTTCAAGTGAAGTTCTACAAAAAACTTCTTTTGAAGAAAAGCATTGGTGAAGGTTGTGATAGGTGCAGCACATTCGAGAGCGGGGCTGAGCCAGCCTCTATTGGTTGAGTTGTCGAGCCCGCCAATGAGAGGTGCGCTAGGCATGTCTTCCTTGAAGGCGCCCGCCACCGCTAGGTATGGCAGAAGGGTTTTGCCAAGCACACCTATTTACCTTATTTTACCAGCCAGTACTTCAAATTTTGTGAAAATTTATATATTTTTAATTATATTACCTGTTTGTATGAAATCTCCCATGGTCATACTGAAAAGGAATACATGTAAGCATTGATCACTAGCTCCCCGTCGTATATATCGATTAGCCTAAAATGAGAATTTCATATCGGGCTTGTTACTGATTTACTACTGTACTACAATATACTTTATTTACTTGTTACCTGTTGTAGAACATAGATTTGTAGAAATGTTGAAAGTATCGTAGAACAAAATATGAAGTAATCCATCCACATGACAAAACGCAACAGTACATTTTGATCGATTAACTGCAAAGTAATCGCATCACAGCTTATGAAACTTCGATTCTCTGCGCACTAATAAAAAAAGTTGAGTATTTATTACTACATAGTAATTTTGATTTTTACTAATTTGCAAGCTCAAAAGTAGGCAGCTATGAAAACCCCTTATTCTTCGAGATTAGGAGGACAGCATTTTTTGCCTTCCCCTCATTCCTCCCATTTGGAAATCCAAATCTGACTGGTAAGCAGTGTTGTTGTTGCGAAGGTTTTTTTCACAAGTATACGTGTAGGTTGGCGTAAACACAACAAATTGAGTTAAATTCCAAGGAGTAGATGAAATTAAGGCTAGGTTTGAGCTCGAAAACCTCGCTCAGAACTTTCACTTGGAAGGCATACCATGAATTAACCCACAGGTTACCGATACGGTTACAGCTGGTAACAATTCTCTATAATCTCTTTCACAGTGTCCGGGATACCCATACATTACTAGTTGATACTTTGACTTTACCATTTGAACCTTTACTGGTAGTCTCTATCGATTCTAACTATAGTACACATACTGTGGATGTACCACTACCGGTACCAGTCCAGTAACCGATAGATAGAAGGAAACGGTAGGACTTACGGTTGATGGCAAACAGAGCAGTGGCTGTGTGGAATTGTCAGAGATATCGGACGAGTTTTCCGACATCTGTAACAAGTAATTTTCAGAGGTAAATTGATAAGATAAATCCGAAGTTAGTCGGTAATAACTCTGGAAAAAGCAATGAAAGACAAAGTCAAATTTCCGATTGAGCGTGATTCTTTCGACATAAACTGTGACAAGAGGAAGTAGGGGAGGATATGAAGAGCACAGATCAAGGAATGCGCCAGATGATCCAGGCCGAGCGTCCAGGGAAATGAAGACGAGAGGTAAACAAGATTCAAGCTGTCATATCGGACTCGCTCTCAAACGACTTCGTTGCAGAAACAACGGGAGCATTAGACTTGCAGACACGCCCCTCAGGCTTTTACTTTGTAGTTTGATTGCTCCAGTAGGCTAACAAATGTTTCCCATATTTAGTACTCACTTATTAATCCCACCGGAATGATCCAATAAATACAAAACTCCCGGTGTCAGACGAAACTCCAATTCGTACTTTCGCTTTCCAGACGCCATGCCCTTTATCCTTTCCGAGTCGAAACTCCTAGTAACTTTATCATAACTTTTCAGATCCCGTGATGTTTACAATAGGCTATTTATAAATGTTTATTTTTGACTTGAACAGTTGATGATAGATGATAACAGTAAATAACAAACAGGCCGTCTTTTGTCTGTTGGTCTCTTCTTTCACGCGCTCCCTGTCTCAGGGTCCCTCTGAAAATCCAACTGGCGTTTGAATGCCTACCGGGTTTAACCAAGATCTTCAGAGCTGACCAAAATGCAGGCCAGGAGTTCTATCCACCCACCATTTAGCCCCCTTTCCTGAAAGTATGGGGAGTTCATTTGGGTTGGGCGGGGTCTACTCATTGTGGACTTCATCCCTCGATCGAGTTTGCGGCCACGGCGCCATACGCCACTAACTCGTCTAAACTGAGATCCCTTTCCAATTTTTTTCTTTATCACGCTTATTTGGGATGGAAAGCAAACGGATTACTAGCTGAGCGTTGCTCTGAGCCCCAAAATGAACTCAAGGCTGATCCCCGGAGTTCAATGAGGAGAATAGCCCCTTTGAACAGCAACTTCCTTACCAGACTATTTTTGGCAGCAGAACAAAGACAGATTCATTTTACCATCAAGGGCTTGGGAAAAGCAGAAGAGCAAAGAAATATGAGACACTGAAGAGGCCAAATTTAGAATCATCTGGGAAAATTGGAATCAAAGAACGCCTCCACCACATACATAAGTATAAACTCGGAGCTCAAGTGACCGGCTTAAAAGGTCAGTTACACAAGATTTTTTAAATATTTACTTTCATAATGCCATAAATAAACCGAGTTTCCAATCCAAAATTAAATTTGCTCTCACAAGACCAATCAGTTCTGACTGACAAGAAAGAAAAAAATGAAAGGAAGGAAGAGATCTCGAAGGTCGATTCACTTAGTATTCACATGACGGCCGAAAGGGTTCAGTCGGTACGGAAAGTATAAAAAGCCGTCGTCCGTCACATAAATTTAATAAGCTTAGTTAGTCAGCCGAAGGAGCCGAAAGATTCAGGAGAAGGGGGGGGGGGGAGCTTGGGGTTGCTGTCATGATTGTGGACCGTCAAGTGGAGGGGAAAAGTGGCATGGACAACAAAAAACACGAGCAGCCCCCGACAAAATAAAGCATACAGCACAGAGAGAAAGAAAAAACGAGAGGCAGTGGAAATGGGCAATGATGGAGAGGGATAATAAGCTGTATAATGTACTGGTAACTTATTTTCAAGAAAGTAATTCAGAGGGTCCTTTGGACCCTTGTCTGAAGCACTTAAGTTGGGTGATAGATAATGAAAAGCTTATTGAGCATAAGAAGATCCATTAGGCAAAGTAGAGGATTAAGACCTCACAGGGAATTAATTTTCTACTTTAATAACTACATTATTACTTGGGAATTGAACTTTGAGTAATGCCTAAAGCTCAGTAGTGAATCTAGGAGTGTTTGCGTGTTACTTCTGAGAACTTGTGAAAAATTAAGGCGATCCAGACAACCGACTATACCTAAATAGGAGGGCGGCCAGCCTGGACAAGTTGAGGGGCGGAGAAAAGACTGAGGAAGTAATAGAAGGATGAATGAACTCAGTTAAGTGACAGGGCATCGCTTTACATGGAATGACAGAGAGCCTATCCATTTATGCTCATTAATGAGATAATTTAATTTATGAATTATATTTCTGCCTTTTTTACAAATATTTATTTGCACGCGACAATATTCCTAGAGTCTCCAAAGCGGAATTGTGAAATTCCAGATAATAATAAGGATAACAAGGAAGGATAAGGACTGTAAGGAAGGAGGGAGGGTAATTCCTTTTTGGGATGCGCCGTGCATTCGGCTTTCGCCTAGAATTGTAGTGGCACGATGAATGCATACCTAGCCTATATAATGACCTGTGGTGGCGTGGTGGCTAGTTGATGTCCAGGTCACTGCTTCTACTCTCCCAGTCGAGTGATACCTACGGACTCAGATGGATGGAAGATTGGTCGGCTTTGAAGGATATGTACCCGGCTTTGATCCCCGGACCATGTATGCTTGATATTGCGCCACTTGCCACTACGTTACTTAACTCATTGCTGGAGCCATAGAATGAAGAAAAACAAAACTAGCCCCTCTGAAATATTTCCAGAATATGACCGAACTCAGGACCTGCGAATCTTGTGGATACTACATATGGCAGCGAATACCATAAGGTGGACAGGAGCGACTCGACAGTAAATAACTACATAGTAATGCTTTTGTAGTGTGGAAGATGGCGACCCTCATTGATATATCCTTCGATAATAGCTTCACACACCAGTACGAAAGTCGGAAGAGGTTCCTGACCGGATTTTTGACTTTTTTCTAAACGAAGTACTTACTCTCGAATGTATTCCAGCCAAGATTAAGGAGTACCAGAAGCATCGCCTCAAGGTCGTCGACTTATGTTTTCTGGTTTGGTGGCTATGTGCTTTCTGGTCTGTTGACGCTATGACTATATTCCCACTCACTTTTTGATTTACAATTACTTCAATGCAACTTTTAATTGCTCGATTCCTGAACTGAATTGCCTACACAATGCAGACGGCAAAAAACATGCTTCCGGTGCAGTATGAAAATTGTTTCTCAAAAAGTCGAAACTCCTCACTGCCAACGACAATTGCTAAAAGTTGGGCCACCTATGTAGTTTCAGATAGACGGACATAGGGTGGTTAGGAGAAAATAAACGGGCAGGTTTCATCCATTACAAGTCTAGAGGCTTAACAGGTTCCTCAGTTAATTTATAATGACATCCCTGAATTTAAAAGTAGCTTTACAAAAAAAGCTGGTCATAATGTCGCAAAAGTATTGACTTTTCGAAGCAGCCTTTGGTGGTGAAACTTTGGGCTTGAAGACTGGTGAACTCCGAAGCTAACGTTCCTGTTAAACTACAGAGATGACGAAGCGCTTTTAACTCCCAACACCTACCTATTCAGGTTGTCCCAAGATCCACCACCTGTTCAGGTGGGAATAATTGCAGTGAATATGATATTTCACATTTACAAATACAATTCATTAAAAAACGGAAAAGAATTCGGACATGGGAACGTTCTAGAAGGATCTGCGTGAGTGAATGTGTGGCCTACTCACAATCAACAACCCTTCCATCTGGACTAATGGAATTTTCACTACCAGAGAGCCTACTCAACCCAAGTTGTAGAAGCCAAGTTTTTTTCTACAGGATGTGTTTGAATTAAGTAGATTAGGTCAGAAAATTCAGAGTCATTACTTTGCTTGATCGGGACAAGAAGTTGTGCTAAAATCAACTGATCCTAGGAATAGAGGTAATGAGTTTATGAAGAAAAAACCCAAAAAAACTGAAAATTAAACTAGGGATATTTCTTCAGCACTTACTGGTTCTCAGAAAACTTATCTCAACAAGTTTTTTGGAACGATTTTTGCGACTTTTATCTCTGGATGTGCTAGTCGTAGTAGAAGTGGGTAACTTTCAAGAGAGCATATACCCGTTGAACAAAAACTTCCTTAAAAAAGGCACAGTTGAGTCTTGCAACTAAGTTAGCCCATCTAATCACCACAGCATTACACCAGTACAAAATTCATCACAACCATCCAATAACTTTTTTTGTTAGTTTTCAGCAGAGGCTAAGTTGTGGCCATACTCGGCGCGCGACCGCTCCTACTCGCAACCAGGAACAACCACGCGCAAATAAATAGGGGAAGAGGACTGACAGAGGGACATCATGAACAAGCGCTCATATATAGGTTACCACACTGTTATTTTTTTTCTTTCAAGGCTATCATCCGCCTGTTTTTTAATTGAAAAACAATTTGGTACAACTTGTTTTTCTGTTTTTTATTTACAATTTGACTTGATGTCTTGAGTGTTCATGGCTCTCCCACTTCCACATTAGAATCAAATCTGCAGTGATTTGATCAAACGGACTAATCAAATGAGTTTTCCCGCTTCTACTACGGCCTAGTAGGCCCTAACGGTTTGACCTCGGCCTTCAGGCTTCGAACTTTCCAGCTCCAAAGTGAGACCAGCACCTTACAAGCATCACATTACATTCTTCATCTCATTATGATGCCTGTTCCAGCTCCATGAACCACCACTTACAACAATCTTCCATGAAATGTGGAAAGTTTACTATATACAATTTCAGAGGTATTGGGAAAATTCGCTGAACCTAAGTAAGCAACGTTGTGTACAAACTGAGGGCCTAAACTAAACCCACTGACGACCATTAACGTAGTATAGTAACCGCAGGTGAGTAGTAAGTAAACCGATGGACATCACTTCGTACTACTTCAACTGGGAACTTAGTGGTCCTCAAGAAATTACCAACAGGAAGCATGTGAGCCATCCTGGTGATGTATATTCATGAGAAGGTGTCTACTTCCTGGTTCCAACCTCTTGAGACCACTTGAGACCACTTGATTCAATCAGGAAGAACGTGGATCCACCTCAGTCAGTCCCCGGATGCGCCAAGTATCAAAATAATCTTTGGGACCATCAAAATTCGATGTCTGAATGTTGTATACCCGCATAAAAATTACTCACAAGAGAAATAAATACAAGTACAGCTGACAAAGGGTGGAAGCTGAGAACCAACTGGGAGAAGGACAATTCTGAGTTGCTAGGCTTGGGATGTCGAAGAGCGTGCAAAGCAGTGGGGTGATACGATTACTGCGGAAATCCTAGCCGAAATGAATAATTTGCAGAGCCAACGAATCTTTGCACCTATTCGCTCAAGCGTTATCCAAGTGGGTGGTCTAATCTGCTATGAGAGTTGGATATCCTTATGAAAGATTCACAACACCACGAGTTATGTGAGGCTTTGCTTCGTTGCCTCATGATAGAAGGAATCAGTTTAGTTTTGGTCCACTCAAAGTGTAAATAGCCAGGGATGCTGGTCAAAGCGAGGCTAAAAAAATCAATAAAGCTTGCTTCGGCTAGTTCGAGTAGCCGGCCACATCCAGGTGGTCACTACCACCATCAGCTTTCATTAACATAAGTTCTGAAGCGCAGGAATTGAAATCGGTTGCTATGAGAAGATCTTACAGAGATTTGACCAGATTCGGAATGAAAATAGTGTTGTCTTAAAGTCTAGGGCGTTAATCAATCCCGTCTGAGGGATGCACCACGCATTCGACTTCCATTCAGAATCGTAGTGGCGTATTGGATGCGTATGTGGCCTTTACAATGACTAACGGTAGCCAGCCGATGTACCCGTCAGTGCTTTTATCCTCCCAGACCAATCTGGTCAGTTAAGCGACCCCGGAGGGAAGGAGGACTTGGTTGGCTTAAGCGAATATTGATCCGGGATTCAAACCCGTGACCATGCGTGTGAGATAGTGCGCCACTAGTCACTACAATACGCCCTCCCCTAAAAATGGTATTATTGAATAGTTAGGGCCTTACTAGTACTGGTACAAATATGATGTTTGGAAGAAATGACCAGTTTTGCGAGATACCTGCTAATACATATCATAAACTATGGAGGAGTGGACAGCTCTTTGGCTGGAGTCGATGCATCCGGCTTCATTCTGTCACCGGATCGATTCCTGTCCATGTCTTGGGTGGCTCTCACTTAACTCGCAAACAGACTTACTCAATGCCAGGGTTTCGAGATGTTATGGAGATCCCTCACTGGTTTCTGCAGATCCATCAGAGTCATTTTTCAGGAGTCATCGTCGAGTGCTTGGCTTATACGAGGAGGGACGATATCAACTCCGACCTTCCTCCCTCTTTTTTTGATGAACTTGTTGGAGCTGAACGTCTGCGAGGAGTCCGTAGACTCTCAGATCACTACAGCGAAAAAATTAAGTCAAACAAGACTACTGGTAATTTAGGATGGCTGTTCAAGACAGCAGAAGGCCTGCCTGCGGTTGATGTCTTGGAGGCTTAGAAATCTGTGGTCATCGAGATGAAAGGATAGAGGCCAAAGTTCTCGACGTTAATCAGGCTCGTGGGCGATGCGACACCGCCATTTGTGCTCTATTCACTAGGAGTTACCCAAGGCTCACAGAAAGTACACCTTAAGTTTCATAGCTCAAGATCCAAAGTATCGTGAGAAACCAGAGCGTCTCATGGAGGAGAGAACTTGCGGTATGGGAATCTAGCTGAGAAGGCTGATGTACAAGGCCTAGAAGATATCGGTGTTTTCAAAAGAATCGCAAATTAAAAACCGTAAAGAAGTACTCTTTCTAATTGGCAATAGAAGAAGAAAGAGTAAACAGGATGGTCGACTCAGGCTCAATTGTCTGCTAGCTAAAACTGCCGGGATCAAGGATCTATTCCTTGTAAAAGCTTCTAGCTAGTATGGCTCCCACAACTTTGATACAACTTCATTTACAAAGTAATGGAATCTTTCAGAAAAATAAAGCATTAGAAGTGCAGTTAACGATAAAAATGGTTTCTGAAATCTCCCGCTAGAATGAATCTGTGGCCCCCAAGAATAGTGCATGAGCTGTTGCCGGGCCGAGAAAAGGCCTAGACGGGGCGTAATAAGGATGGAGATCGCTATAACGCCCTGTTGTTATTACGATCGTTATCGGTTATGGAATTAGTTTCATTATGAACCATGCAATCGGTCGCCATTCCGAACTTCTGAGAGTTTTGTTACCCCCCCCCCCCCTCTTTCCCAATACCCGGTGTTACCAGCATCAGACCTAGGTCGATAAGCCGGAGCTGTAGAAAAACGGTCACAAGAAGAAGGATCCAGAGAAAAAAATCCGAGACAGTGCCCTTTTAGTTACTAGTCGCCGTATGACTCTGGAACAGCTACAGGCAATACAAGAGAATCCATGAAAGGCTTTGGATGGTGCACTTTGACGTCCCTGATTCAGAATCATGACGTAGACGTTTGCCCGTAGCTGGTGTCCCCTTCTAGTACGTGCCCTCACGTCCGATATGAATACAAGTATTAGTGTGTGCATACTAGTACCAGTTTTGAGAGGTAATCCCGGATATTTTTCAAGTAAACGCTTTCCTCAGCGTGGTCCCAACGGGCTTCTATCAGGGCACAAACGCCTATGGGCTATGTTATTTACCTAACCATTTTTCACAAAATTACTGTATATCTATATGTGGATCGCATCCAACTAGGCAGACGGCCAATGCTTACTTGGCACGTGTTGAAAACTGTTTTTATATTATCATAGGAATTTGCGCTAGTTCCTGAAAACAATTTTAATTTTTTCAAAGGAATTAATAAATATCTCGAGGAAGTAGATATATTTGTGCTAATAAGAGTTGTGCCTAAATGAATTCCCGGTACATCCGCAGAACGGATACATTCTCGATGAGTTTGTAGGATCGCCCTAGTCGAGTAAATGGCAGTAATAGAACTTTTTCTAATATAGTCTCCATATGGGCATAATCAACCCAAATATGGGCCTAAAAGAAACTATCAAAGAAGAGAAAATGGAAAACACATCCGGCGGTTCTTTACGACTTCATTCAAGAAAGAAATTCTTTGAAAAAGTTCAAGTTCGTTAGATTAAGGAAAACGGATTACTCGAATGGCCAAATGTAGTATTGATACTCATGAATACAATCCTGACCTTATAAAGGGCAATACTTAAAAGAATTACAAAGCCGTAGGGACTGAGCAATCCTTTTTTGAAGCAATTGTCAACCATGAAAGAGAGCAATCCGGCAATGAAAGGGGACGGAACTATGTATTTCTACCTCCAAACACCTATTCTTCCCACTACCTGTACACACAACAGGACCACCACCCAAGGCAATTAGGGGTTGTAGACCCACTATTGCCGTAGTTGCAGCATATACTGGATATCTAGGCCCAGCCTCAGTTAAACTATGGAGATGGTAGTGTAGGTTTGGGTAAGGGACGCGAAATAGGAGAGGATGGAGACCTTCTCACTAACGGAAGTGCACTTCCATCCTTGTCAGCTGATGAGGACTCCCACACATATTACACTTTCAGGTTTCATCCATTACCATCCGAGAAAGCTGAAGCCCCAAGCTGCACCTGGCTCGTCTAGCCGGCTTCGTTCTATAGCAACATCCAGCGAAACGAGGCCCAGGAGTCACAAGCTCCAGCTGGTTTCAGGTCAGGGTGGGATCATGTACCCGAACGATGTGCCGCGCTTGCCACACCTGCCCGGTGTTGGATCAGCAAAAGTTAGTTTTGAATTCCCAGTGGTTGGTTACGGTAATTGCCATTGCCGCGCGGGTGGCTGCGACCGTGGGAATTTTGCCACAAAGCCCGCCACCTCTATTTTACAGCATCTCACAGTCATAAGTGAATGAGAGTTGGTAAAAAAAAGTTTTAAAGTCTGAAAAACTTTTCTAGAGGCGCTTTGCAACGATCGCAACTACAAAGGGTAGGAATACTGTCTTCATCAGACTTCATAATGGCTCCAGACTTCATCCTAGCTAAAGTCGTAGCTACTGTCCTTGATATTTCCTAGATAATGGAGCGGTAAGCTAAAGAAAACAAACAAACAACACAAAACACAAAAAACAAACAAACAAACACCTAACTTTTAGATTACAGTAAACAATGTTGTAAAAAAAAGATAGTTTCAGGTGGCGCACTACCTTACATGCACTGTCACGGGTTCGAATCCTGGGTTGGCATCCGCCTAGGCCAACCAAGTATTCGATTCTACGGGTCGGTTAATTGGTAAAACACTCGTCTGGGAGGATAAAAGTACTGACTCAAATATCTACTGACCACTTTAAGTCATTCTAGAGGCCCCCTACGCATCGGATACGCCACCACGATTCTGAATGGAAGTCAAATGCGGGGCGCACCCCTTAGACGGGATTGATCAACGTCCGAAGACTCCTTTATCCTTTATAAGTTCAAGTACTGTAGAAATCTAAATGTAAATCTTAAAGGAAGGTTGTAAGCTGTATTTTTCGCCTAGAATCTCTGGTATCCCATGTGCACGGGCAGCTAAGCTCGTGACACAACGAAGTGACTGGAACGAAATAGGAGCCCCGGGGCAAGTTCTAGCAGTAGAAAAGCAATCAACGACTTCAGCACAAGATTCTGAAGGATTTCTTGTTGTCCAGATCGAATGAATTCTAGAAATGCCCTAATAGTATAAGGGATGACCTTAACGAAGAACTTGGCTATTCCTTGAGGGTAGAACCTTACTTATCACCAAGTATTGGATCCTTCCAGAGTAGTATAACCGTTCTCTATCACGCAATATTTACATCCAGCTCACTCTGTGAAGAGTAAACAACGAGAATTGATTAATCATATGAAATATTGGAGGAATATGAAACAGAAAGGGGACGGAGAGCGTCATCTGACATCAAGGAGGTCCAGCGCGTTCCTGTAGGTCTATAAGAAAACCACTGACGCAACAGGGTGGGCCGCTGACGAGCTTGTATTATTCTCGGGTAATAGGCGTTAAATTCAGTAGCAGTTTCTGCAAGTAGGGCTTACTTACAATTACTGGAACTAGATACATTTGCTATTACAGGCCTATAACCAGTACAACCTGAATCGGTGGAAATTGAGCAGGTAAGCCTTAGTAGGAGTTTCTAGAGCTTCTCTGCAGGCTTCAAGGAAAAAAGAAGCAAAAAGCTCATTCTCAAAGCTCTCTGACTTGCAGTACCTCTTGAGTTGAACAGATCGAATGGGGAAGTCGGTGGGAGCCCCTGAAGCCCCATCGATGGGATAATTGTTTCATGGGCGCATTCAGGACTTCTTTTGATTGCTCTGGGCTTAGTTGAGGATCGAAAAACGAATAGAAGATGTTCCAGGAATGGATAAGCTTCCTAGAAGCGCTGGAAGCGTTGCAAACTGAGGACGGGGATTGATGAGCCCGGGCGGACACCTAATTGGTTAAAGCGATGACTCACCAATAGGGAAATCGTTGAGCTTCGCCATGTGTTTTCGTTGAGCCAGCATATTCAATCCCTCTAATCATCTCAGTACAGGATATCCTCTGTGTGTGGCATTACTCGATTTACTTCCCTGCCTCATACAAAGTATCAAATTCTTCAGTCAACCAATTTATAGCCACAGTAATCTCGACATGTTGATGTGATCACTGCAAAGGCTTTGAGATTCACTGGAAACATAACAGTAGGAATGCTGCACGGCTCAATTTTTCGATAATTAGAAGAAGTAAAGGTTCGAAAGCGAAAAAATCATGGAGGAAATTGAGTTGGGAGTATTTACCGCTAGATTCCGAGCTAAGAGTCATTCCTGGGCTGTAATGACTGTCATGCGTGCGTCGCGGGAATTCAATCAGGCCTGGGGTTCCCATGCCGTTTCCCGAATGCTTAGCAGTAAAAATAATTGCCTGTAAATTACCTGAACCTATTTTTATGGTATAATTCAGTAACAACAATCACGCAAACTACACAAAAGCATAGCCATGACGTCCTCAACAGGGGTGTTTTCGGAAAAAAGGCCAAGCCTCCCCCTGATGTGGAAGACAGAGATAGTTAGGGGTTGGGAGGGATTCCCGCTGAAGAAGACCTTCCCTCTCGTCTCAAATTCGTCCCTCTCTCATTTTTCAAGAAAGGGAGGGACCGAATTTTCCTAAGTGAAAAATTCCACATTTTTGGTTTCCTTGACATAGCCGAATGTCCCGGTGGCACCATCCTACAACCACTTCAACGTAGTTTTCAAGCATCTTAGGGAAGACTGAATGAGGCCAAGTGTCTTCCAGGCACCGTGGGGCCTTTAAAATGCTCATGCTGTAGCGGAAGTAACCGTTGTGAGTCAGAAGGCGAGCATTGGTGCTATTACTTACACCAAGCAGATGAGGCTCGAAGGGCACTTTCCCATGGCTGGCTCTATTTGTGGGTTCTCTCAGTCCGTAATAGTACCTTATTTCCATTGTCCCTTTCTAATTCCGCTCAGATCAGCCAGACCACACTTTTCATACGGTATGTTCAGCAAGTACAAGTACCATTTACAAAAAACTTCGATTTACGCATTTCCTGCTTCCGTCGGAGGTGACTTACTGTCTGAGTTATCAAAATGCCATCACGGTCAGACGTATAGTTGAACGGCGCATTACAAAAAAGTGAATAAAGCTGAACGTTTTATCCGTCTGAACTTCGTTGAGAAGGTTGAGTTGTTAGTAAGCAGTAATGGAACAACTTGTTCGTAGAATGGCTGAAAATCATGCAAGAAACATTTCGTAGAACATACTGCACTATAAGTCTCACATAAATTGGTTACTAAAAACTTCTGCATAACTGACATACCGAGTACTGGATAGGTTAAGCCTAAAGTGTACTTTTTACAGTTACAGTATGCAACTTTGCAGCTTACTGCATCATGATGTAATGGGCTGCAGAGCTGTGCAAGCCTATGAGTGCCAGGGATCATCGCTGACGTTGCACTCCTTCCATTCAAAACAGGGAAGAGGAAAGAGAGATGAAAGGCAAGAATGAACTGAGGCAAGCCAGAAGACAAGCCAAAACACTCCTTTCTATGACCAGGAAAGCCCTGAAGAACCCCTGTGGGTTCATTTCACCAGTACTCCTTGAGGAAGGTCATCATGCTCTGTGGTAAAGCCATTTGACAAGTTTTACTGTGATCAGTTATTACTCATATTGGCATGCTGGCCACTACTCGAGTAGCCAAGAAATTGAGTGAAATTACCTGGCAATACCTGATATTAATAGCAATAATAATAATACTGGTAGCGGATGCGGTATGGTGGTAAATGACAAATACCCGCGCATGGTCTGTAGATCGAATCACAGGTCGATACTCGCCCAAGCCAACCAATCTTTCCAAATCTCCGGGATCGATTAATTGGCACCAGAGTGGTCTGAGAGGATTAGAGCACTGACTCGTACCTAAGCCGGCCTGTACATACCTGGACTGCAAATCATTGTAGATAGACTAGATAAGCATGAAATCCGCCACTGCGATTTTTAGTGGAAGTCGAGTGCGGGGCGCATTCTACGAACGGGATCAGCCGACCCCAAGATTTTTTATCCTCCAATAATAATAGCAAATATCATCATCATGAGAAAAATGATAATTTCCGCTGATAAAACTACTGATAATGGGATATAATTATGTTAGTTATATAATGGTAATTATATGATAGCAGCTGAGGATGTGAAGCTCTCTTCCCATCCCGAAATCAAAGAAATTCAACTTTCTGACGTATATTCTGACCAACAGCAAGTGGCTATGTAGAGAAAAACACAACAGAAAAGATTGCGAGAGACTGGAGCTCAAAATCAGGTTTGGCGAATTAAATGGAGCGGCATGACTAGACTTTCACACCCTTTCTAGAGGGACACCCTACTCAACCAAAGTAACTAAAAGAGTTAGTAAAGAATGAGAATTCGTTGAATTGAACTGAGACCTCGTACCCGTGCTGAATTTCACCCCTTATTTTTCATTTACAGTTTGTTGTTTGTTTAATTTGTTGTTTACTTTATGCTTAAGCACCGCGCTACTAGTGAACTCCGGGAGCTCAGAAGATGTAATGCAGAAAATATGTTAAGCCGAGAAGAGAAGAAGCTAATTAGTTATTCACTGTTTTTCGAGCCTTCAAAACACTTTTGATTCTGCCGGAGATGGAGAAGAGAAGAGAAAAATAAAGGAATAAAGCACTATGTAATGGTTGATTAGGTTTGGAGCACGCCGTGCTACTGACTTCCATTAATTCTTGCCAAGATAATGGATGGTTTTCTGACGTATGCACGGAACACGGGGGAGGGTAGGAGAGTAAATGGGTTAATAAGATCTTTACCGGACGAACCAGGTGACAGCTAGCCAATCTGAGGAGGAAGGAAGGCCATACTGATGTGGGGCAAATTGGGTGCGTGACCTCCGATTGGTCATGACGCGGCACCACCTGACCGTGCTATTCCATCCCAGATTTCACCACATGATGGATAGGACAATACATAAGAACATCACCTACAAGGTGATAAGCCTTGCAGGCTTCATCGAATGAAAATTGAAGGGTTTCTCATGGCGATAGTGTAGGGCAAGCAGGGGTTTCTGGAAGTCCTACAAGTTACCAGAGATGAAAAAGGCACATGAATAACTGGGAAATTCCGAAGTTTCTCCTTCAAAAAATTTAGTCGAATGACTACCGTATACCCGAGGTAACGAGTGAATTCCCAGTGAAACTACTGCGAATGGAAGAAGCAGAAGACATTACTAATGAATGGGATTTGCAGAGAAAGGGCTATTAATAGGCTCCCACGCCCCCTTGATCACGCTCCCACTTTTCCCATAACTATTTTGGGCTTTATTCACCCGGACTCATTGATGTGCTTGAATAGCTGGTTAAAGAGTAGTAGTCCCGCGAATTCTCAAGGCTCATAAATTAATCTTGATGCTGTGATAGCTGAGTTTCGGTAATAGCAAGTCCCATAGGACAAACATTGTTTAGACCAATTTATGACTGAAAGCCATATTCAGCTGTCTTCAACCAAACGCTAGCTACTACTTGAATCAGTGTTGTTGTTTAGTGTTGTTTCTCTTTCTTCCATACCCGTCAATTATTGAAAGCCCTTTTCCGACAGCAAGATTTGGCCAGTGGGACCCTCAGGAAAGGAAGTGTCGTCTATAAGTGGTCCCCCAATGTGAGAAAATCGCAAGAACGCATAGGTAATCCGCAGGCTAGGCTTTGCTTGCAGCCGGTTTCTGAAATATGCACGACTTGTGAGAAGGGCTCGAAACAGAGACTGTCTGCGACGGACAGGTTAAAAAGCGTAGGAAACGACTAAACGATGATTAAGCCGTTTTGAAGATCGTGGACCGAACTAAGACTACGACCTGCCGCCGTGCGTCACATGTCAGACGTCATGCGCTAGACATCGCGTGTTGACGAGCGTAACGCGACGCACAAGTTCATGCGGCGCGGCTGGTCGGTGTCTTATGATTCGTGCCCTTTCCACGACTACGCTTTGTAGCGCTACAACGTACTTACTCTGATTCGTTTTTTTTCTCCACTCTGAAAAACATTAAGGCTCGTCCCTGAGCTACTTGGCGATTTGTCGAGTTCAGAACGTTCACACTTTTTTCACGGATAGGGAAGCCTAGCGTTCCCGTGGGATTTCTAATTAAATGTAAGGTTCTGAGATAACACTACACGATAGGTCTTTTTTGTCACTTACAAATGAACTTGCAAAGTGCTGCAAACTACGGCCAGAGTTTGCATGAATAGCTAACGAGCACTTCGCGTCGGTGGTGCTATTCGTAGCACATTAATATTCTGAGGGTGGTGAAAGGCGTTAAAAATAGCTCCAACGAGCTCGGCCTCCTCAATGTATATTGAATATTAATGAAGAATCCACGTCGAAAAGTATTTAGAGGACTTTCGTACTTTTCGTTCTAACTGGGAAATCTGATATTCGCTCCTTTAGCAGCGAAAAGCCTGGAAACCTTGAAATCAGACCCTCTTGTTAGCCGTCTATTTTCATTCCTTGTATGGTCGAATTCTAATTCCAGGAAAAGGTGCTTGCTTGATTTCGCTTAAAAGTCTCATCCACAAAGGAAGAGTTCATATGATTTTGTCATTGGGCCAGTTAAACAGCGCCAAACTGCTGTTGGCGTTCAACCCTTTGAAGACAATGGCATCCACCGGTGGGTGCCACTGTGACTGGCGCATGGGACATTGGCACCCAATTTTTTAAGCCACCATACTTTCTTGTTTCTTACCAGTTGCTGAATTCAGTAAGCCAGTGTAAGAATTTTCTCCTGGGAGAGTGCCATCCGTCTCTGGGTGCCATTCGCGCGCGAAAGGAGGGAGTGTGGTCCCGTGGGCGCGGCACGTCGAAATTCGCATTGTCGTTAAAAGGTTAAGTGTCTCTTTTAAGGTCTCGAGACCTTTATTCCAACAAGAAACCTTTCTATATACTGATATTGAAGACCATCACAAGCCTCAGTATCAAAAGAACCGTGTGGAACAGCAAGTTCTTCAAACTCGGAAGCATATAAATGGATTGCACCTTTCTGCTCTTACCATTACTTATCTTAATAGTAAAACAGGTTATGTTAAATAACAACAGTTAACAAAACATCAAGTAAAAACGAGTTATGACTAGTAAAGCTTACAGCTTAGCAGCTAATATTGGCGGACCGGCTCAACACGTTGTAGGTGTGTGTGCTGATAAGCTATGGCATATAAGCCATTAAAAAGGCGAGGGCAAGCGGGGTCTCGGTAGTGTAAGAGATAGGAGCACGGTCCCCGGAAAGGACAAGTACGGGTTCGAGTCCCGTCCGAGACTGAAGTTCTGTCTATAAATCGTCAACCTTGTGAGGCTTTCGGATCGCATACTGCGGTGAAATGACAGCAGTTAACAAAACATCAAGTTAAAACAGTAAAACAAGTTATGCGAAAACGCATGCTATGAAAATGAATAAGCTTTTTCTATGAAGCAATTACTTTTTACTATTAATGACTACAGTAAGTTGCTGGAAGTGGGCGAAGCCAACTCTGCGGTTGAGGGTGTTTTGCTCAAGTAGAGTTGTTACTACCTAATTCTACCGTTTCGGAACTTGGCAAAGGAGAAAGATCTCATCGGAGTATCTGGAAACAATGAAAGACTGTAAAGCTCTGCGGTATAAAGACTGAGCATATAATTAAGTTCATATGTGTTCATTTCCGTAAAAACTTGTCAGCACGTCACAATCGAAGGAACTATTGTTCTTGTTGGAAACAAATGATGAACGATCAAAGTATGAATGAGTGAAAAACGAATGAACCTTCCGGTCTGCATCACTACAATAGTTACTTCAATGAGCGGAAGTAACTCAATGCTGTAGGTCCTGTTATCATCAAGCCAAACGAGGATCCAAGGCGCAGAGCGCGTGGGTGGGATGTGTTGGTCTACCTACAGCACTGCATGTGTAGCAGTCCTTCTGAGGAATAAGAAAAGAAGCAATAAACAGTACTAATCACTTCTATCAAAAGTGTATGTGGGGCTATATCAGCGAAGGTTCTGCTTGTTACTAAGAGACAATATTGTATGACAGTTGAGACAGTTGATGAGAACTGGCTTTGGCTACAAGAGCTGAGGAAGACAGCGATCCAACACGATTCAGATACAAAGAACAAGAATCTGTGGAAGGGGGGGGGGGGGGGAGGGGGGAATTCGTAGAGGTGATGGAAAACTACTCGATCCTAGCCATTGGAATTTTGATACCAAGGCTAGTTATAACAGCTAAAGTGGGCGGGATTTAGTATGGGCGGGTCTTGTGCGCACACTCGCAGTCTCTGTACATGTACTATGTTCATTGCTACATAGGAATTATGGAATTATTGCAATCAAGCGCGTGAACGTGGATATCAGCATGACCTCTGTGCCCTTCACCATTAAGGTGTTTCAGGGAGGCAATAGTGGAACACTACTGCAACAGCCACGAAAAAGACATGTCGAAACTGTGAGTGGGTGCACAAATCCCACCCACACGTTTAACTCCGCCCAAGTATACTGGTTTAATGGTGGAACTAGGGTCTGCTTTGGATTTCCATCGCGTAAAACCAAATAATATCTCTCTACTTCCGGGCCCATCCTTCATTTCTTGCTCATTGTATCTGTTTCGTACTCAAGCGACGTCTTCTACACCTTCTGAAGGCGAAGCTGGCTTGTATAAACTGTACTTCTTTATCGCACTCACACTTACAACGACGAAAATTCACCTAATAAGAGCCCTTCTCAGATAAGTTCTCCAGTCAAAAAATCCAAAAATTACTAGAATCGAAGAAATGGATTCCTGACTGTAAGCTGGACTCAACTGAGACTATGTCAAGCCAATGAATGAAGGACTAAGCGTTTATCGTGAACAACAGTTATCGTTGTTCACCACTTTCTCCCCTTGATCAAATTTGTTCAGGATTAGAGACGTATGGGTACCTATAAAGCCCATATAGAGGATTGGCAGCCGATTTATACTATCATACATATTGTATCTAATTTTTCAAAACGAGGTTGCTGAGGCATCACATCGAAAATCAGGAAAAATAATATTTTACCTGTTCCCAGCAGTGTGGAAGGTGCAACTACCTGTTAAGAAAAGAAAAGTAAGACGTGAAGGACAGATTTCGAACTTACACTTTTGAAATCTGCAGTGACAGCGAAGAAATGGTCTTCTAATGAAAATTAGTTAGGAACGATAAGGGGCTGTAATTGGCGATAAAACCTTTCCTGAGAATGGCAACTCGAAGTCATGACTAAGTTCGGTTATTTTCTAACATTCAGATTCTAGCCAGCTACAAATTGTTGTCGCTGAAAAGAGCATTTACCTTATTCAATAGTTTTTCTGCTGTTGCTGAATTAGTAAAAAGACTTTTGAAAAAAAACAAGTGCACTTTTGTTACAACTCTAAGAAGTATATTTATACCAAAATTCGTAACAGAGGGATAGATAGGGAGCAACGAAAGTACGAAGTAATAACCAATCATCTCCGGATAGTGTGCATAAGGACCCACTGCACCATTCTCCCGCCGATTTCCCCCGCGATCGCAGCACTCACCGTACGCGGCAAATTCGTGCTCGGACCTAACAGCACACACGGCAAAATAGTTCATCTAGGAGTAAGCTGATGAGATCAGTTGCCGCGGCGAATTCCAGGGGTATACCTACATCTCTATGATCGATCCCATTACTACTATTTACCCCACTAAAAAAGTTATATGCAAACAACATTCCTTATATATAATCCGCTATGCGCGTCTGCCATTGGTACCGATCGATACTCATCGATTGAATTGAGTTCTCCCCATGCCAAGCGGATCGTCCTATTGGTATAGAAGTTGCTTCATAGGCGGCGTGAGCCTCTCCTGCTTGAAAATATAGGTGGAAACGCTGGCTTTGAGTGACTCAACACATGACAGGGCAACCAACTTTTTAAGGTAGGATTATAAGTTGTAAATACCAATATGAAAATGTTTTCATAATGCAGTGTGATATGTATCGAGCTATTGAAGTAGTGATTACAATCAAAGCACAGTTCTGAGGTGCTCTTGTAGCGAGAATATGGGTATAACAGACGTACCTGGACCTCCCACTTACAATTACTTTGGGAAAATGCGCTCTACTATGAAGTACAAGGTACAGAAAAATCTGCAAAATGTTCCCGTTTCAGGGAATGGAATTCTACGACGAGATGGATGAGTAATTTGGTCACACCAACACAGACTTCTGTGTGAAAATTGAAATTGCATTTTCAGCATGGATTAATCAGCATGGTTTTTTTACCTGCACAGTTCTCCCAAATACAGAGTCAGAGAGGAACCAAGTGCATGAGTGATTCATCGAGCTGGGGCGGATACATGTGGAAAGTTTGTGTCATGGACACATACTGAATAGTTCCAGATATCTCTCCAGGGCGCAACGGAAAGCTTTGAAGTTTTTTCAAAGTCTATCAATCGACCTTTCTCACCCTGAATGCCTAGTTCACTAGTTCACGATGAAAATGGTTTCTGACAGTGGGATATCCTATTAGAATGAATCTGTGGATCCGAAGAATAATACGTGGGCCATCGTTGGGCCAAAACCGGCAAAGACAGGGCGTAATAAGGGCTCCAAAACCGGCTCGGCTTAGGCAGACACTCAAAGTGGCCGTGTTATACCGGCCTTGTTATTACTGCACTATTCACAGGCCGAGACGAATAGTACACTCGAATGAGAGACACCTAGACGGCTATCTTGCCAACCCCCTTCCTCGCTACTTCTTTGAAGTCCCATACTTTTGATATGTGACGATTTCACGCTTTCTTCGCCACCCTTGCACCATTCTTTTATTATTTATTACATGAGATGACTCATGCAAGGGCTCTGAGGTAGCCACGAAGTAACAAACAATAAAAAAAACCTGCATAAGCGGCAACAAAGCCAGAAAGAAAAAAAACATAAAACAGAACTAAAATTACAATCGAAGGTGAAGTGAACTGGGATGGCAATTATGAAAAGTGTAATGTACCGACAAACATATGAGCACATCCAAGGGAGATGAACAGCAATCACTGTAGAGGTAGAGAATTCAAAGAGAGGGGCCATCAGGGATCGAGGCATTTATCAATAACTCTGCGGAACTGCCAGGGATAGCAGCTTTTTTGCTTATTTTAGAGAAAAGCAAGCTTGCACGCTTGGAGAAGAAGTGGAAGCGACAATTGAGTTTGGCTGGAGACCTAAGAAGTTTTTGAGAGCCGAATCTAGTATTGGTTTGCCTGACAGTACAAAACTCTCCGGCATGGAGGCCAGTGCGGCCATGAAGGATTTTGTAAAACAGTAGCAAGTCAAATTTTTTCCTCCTCCATTGAAGGGTTTTAAGTCCGAGGTTAAAGTTTCTCTCACTGCTAGAGGGAATGCTTCCATAACAAAACCCAACTGCCCTGATCATAAGCTTTCTGGTGAAGCTGTTCTGAACCTTCTCAAGCATGTCAATATATTTGCGTTTGTGTGGACTGAATATCACAGTACCATACTCTAGTAAGGGTCTGACATAAGTTTTGAAAGCATGAAGAAGGATAGACGAATTTGTGGTGGACAGAGCTTTGAATAGCCTATAGGTTACATTAACACCACGATTAGCCACGAACTCACAGTGCTGATCAAAAGAAAGGTCACTAGTAACCAAGAATCCGAGATCCTTGACCATTGGAACAGGTGCAATAGGAGACCCACCAATACTGTATGAGAATCCGGGGTTACGAGAACCAATACGCAATAGTTTGGTTTTATCTTTGGAGAGTGGGGGATCCCACTCACATGCCCAGTTGAAAACAGAATCAATGGCTGACTGAATGGCTTCACTGTCACTACGAGAACGGATCCTACTGTAAATTTTAAGATCATCTGCAAACGCGCAGCAACTGACGCCTGCGGAAACAATAATATTGGGTAAGTCATAAGTGTAGATGTTGAATAGAAGAGGAGAAAGAACTCCGCCCTGTGGAACACCACTAGTGACATTCCGCAGAGTGGAGAACACTGAGCCAATGCGCACTGTAAGCTGCCGATCGGTCAGAAACGCTGCAATCCAAGAAATAATACGGGGATGTATACCAACAGTTCGCAGCTTAGCAAGAAGTTTACTATGCTGCACCTTGTCGAAAGCCTTACAAAAGTCAAGATAGATTGCATCAGTGGGACATCCCTTCTCCAAATCCTTAGTCCAATTATTAAGAGTCTCTAACATTGCAGTTACCGTTGATTTACCCTTCTGAAAACCATGTTGGCTTGCTGAAATGATAGCATGTTCCTCAAGGTGAGACTCAATCCTTTTCTTCAAAATCTTCTCAAAAAGCCTGGCGAATAGGGACGTAATGCTAATCGGACGATAATTATCAGGACAAGTTGATGGCTGTTTTTTCAGTAATGGTGTGACGAATGCGAGTCTCCATTTGCTCGGAACCTCTGCACGCATAAAGCTCAGATTGAACAAATGCTCAAGGGGGGTAGCTATAACGTGCGCAATCTTTTTGATAAAAGCCAGTGGCACATGATCCGGAGTATCAGAAGTCGAAGACGGCCACGCTGCGATGAGCTGGTGTATCTCGTCTGCACGAAACCAAGCTGAGTCGCCCATGATAGGGAAAGAAGCGCAACTAGGCTGTGCTGCGTTGCAATCCGGCACAGCGAAGACTTTAGCAAAACTGTCCGCCAAGAGTTCGGATTTCTGCTCATCTGTTCTAGCAGTAACTCCTTCAGTAGATCTCAAAACCGGAATCTGAGGCTTGCTACGAAGTCTCGAGTTCACCAGACGGAAGAACGATCCTTTATCAGCAGAACTAATAACCTTTTTTTCTACGAAGTCATTATACTTGCGCAGTCTCTTGGCGAAAATAGCATCAATCCGATGGTAGGAGGCCCAGTCTTCAGAAGACCCGCTAGAAGTAGCGCGCTGCCAAGCTCTATATTTTCTATCATGAAGAGAACGAAGGTGTGGAGGGAGGCGCGTTTTTTGCAGGGGCACTCTGGCTACAGGGACAAACAGATCAATGACATGGTGCAAAATGAAGAGAAAAAGCTCGTACTTATCATTAACGGTTGACGCGGAATTGAAAGAACCAACGAAATCAATGCTAGATAGATATGCACATACGGCATCATAGTTCGTGTTTTTATACATTCTTTTAGTTACTAAGTAATCTACACATGATGTGAGATTGAGACGAAAAGAAATTGCGGAATGATCACTGGTGCCAATAGGAGGGCCCACACTAACACTTTCAACCAACCTGTTGTCACCCGATAGAACTAGATCCAATATAGTGGAACCGTGCGTATGACTAGTAATAAATTGTGAAAACCCATGAGATCTGCATAGATCTAAGAATGCTCTAGACGAAGGAGAGCTTGCGGTGGGATTGGCGCTCGAGGTCCACTTTATGTCAGGCATATTGAAATCACCGCATATGATGCATGCTTGATTGCATGAGGTCATATCACTAATAGCATTAAGGAGTTGGTGTACATGAGATGAACCACAGGAAGGCGCTTTGTAAACAAGTACAAGTCGCACTAGTTTATTGCATGCTAGGAAATCACAGCAAAGGATTTCATAGGCTTGCGGAACAGATTCACAAAAAACTACTACAGGACAGAGAGATTTATGTATGATGAAAGCAACTCCTCCACCTCTTCTCCTTGTACGATCACAGCGGAGCATTTCATATTGAGACGATAAATCACCCAAAAGCATAGATATGGTATCCTTAGAACTGAGCCACGTCTCCACAATAGCAATAATATCATAATGAAATTTTTGAATCGCAAAAAGCAATGCTTCTCTGTTCTTCATAATAGACCTAATATTCGTAGAAAGGAAAAATAATCGATGCTGCTTGCGCCCCTTAATCCGGAGATGACTACTCAGTTTGAATTGAGCGGAGAGGAAGCAGAAACTGGAGCTTGTTGGGTCGAAGATTGCACAACAACAGAAGTAGGTTGAGTTGCAGCATTGTGGTTACTAAGACGAGCCAATCGCTCGGCACGAAGCCTTTCCCTTTCCTCCCTCGGAAGGGAAGGGCGGAGAAAGACTCCGGAACAACTATAATGTTTCAAACGTGGGGCCCTACGCAACAACAGTTTAGCAAAAAACGAAGAAGGGAGGACAACTTCAAGAAGCCTTGGGCGGCCTCTGTTTTGCCGACCCAATCTATACACAGAGATTGTAGAGCAATCAATCGATAAAAAATCCATAATGTCCCTAACGGCCTGATAATCATGAATAACTCGAGAGGAGGGCACAGGGTCAGAGCTTTCAGAAATACCGGAGACAATAACAGAACGGCGGCGCTCAACTTCTTCATACGAGCTTACTACAGAAACAGGCGAAGACACAGGCTTAGAAGAATTCAGAGGATTCGAAGCAGACACAACAGAAGCATCAGCATGAAAACCAGATAATTGCTGCTTGAGATCAGCGTTTTCTAATCTTAACTTACTGACTTCATCAGACAATTCCTTGCATTCTGCACCATGGCTTTCATTATTTCACTTAAAGCAGACACCTTCAAATTATGAACTGGGCGCTTAACCTCCCTGAACCAGGGGACAGATCAGAAGCGACCGACGCCAACGTCATACCAGCAAATTTCATGGCCACTTTACTTTCATGTTCCCCTCCGTCCCCAAATTCCTTTATTTCGGGTATTCCATCCCCTTTTCCCAGTATGCCTTTGCCGCAGCACTGCACTTTCTTTCTGGTCCCGCTGAAGGAACGCATCCAGGTGAATAAATCTATAGGCACGCTAAATAGTACAAAAACACCCAGGTGAATAAATTTGTCGATACATCCGACGATGTAAAAAGCAGCTGCACTTTTTGCGTATCTGTAGTACTCCTTTCTGAAGCGTTACTGATGATATTAAATCAGATCCTGTCTACTCTACGGACTTTCTAATGAGATGAAGTAACGCCTCTTATGTTCTGTTGTATTGCTTTTTTTCGTCCTTTCTCTATTTTCCTAATTTACACGCTATGTCAGTTGGTGGTTCCTTCAGCCAGCTGACTGGTTATAAACATAACGTTAGTGGTATTAAACTCGAAAATGGACATTGAACCCTGGTAGAGATTTTGACAGAACAACCCTTTTATCTACACAAAAAATCTCCGAAGACAGTACTGTTTGCTATAATTTTTGGGATATATGGTTCTAAACGAGTAATTGGAGTGATAGTTTAGAGCAGTGCGAAAAAGGAAAGGAAGCTCGAGAGGTGGGGTATTCCGAAAATTGTAGGCTCAAAAAACTAATAAAATCAGGGTTTAGATGAAAACGTGACGCCAAAATTGCACAGAAAGGATGTTTGGACGAGCTGCCCAAATATGTATGTACGCCACTGCGTACAGCTGGCTACATTTGAAGGCACTGTTCGCGATGATTCAATGGGCGGGTGTGTTGATGACGTGTCAGCCTCTCATTCGATGTCACGTCAGACAGTCTGACGTGGCGTCGAATGAGAGGCGGACACGTCGTTGACGTGACGTGCCCGCCCATTGAATTATCGCGAACAGTGCCTTTAAAGGCACTGTTCACAAGTAGAGGTTTCGGAGATTTGCGCATGGTTTGAATTCGAAGCCCCCTCTGGTACCATTCGTACAGGAATGAGGTCGGAAAACGGCTGGATAGGGCATAATAAGGGGCCGGAGAGGTATCCACGGTCGCCCTCCGCCCCTTCATCTGTGTCACGTTAGACGAGTGTCGAGACAAAACAGATTGCTATTATTCGTTCTAGGACCCACGCACAAAAAGCTAACCGCCGACTGATGAGGCGATGTTTTTCTCCCATTCTCCTTTCCTCTGTTTTTCTTTTTGCTGCCGCGATCCCTTATTTGATTTTCTACTCCTACAGGCTGGAAAAGGTGAGCTACTTTTGCTGTTACTAAGATTTTTTTGTTTATTTATGCTTATAAGTGAATGAATTGTGGATTACCATTGTCTGTTCTTCGCACCAGGACCCATACGCGCGCAGTGAAACGCACTCTTTAGCTCGTCCGGGCGCCCCACCTTCTTCATTTTTCTGGTTTCATTCACGTCCAGCCCCCTTTTTAACGTTTTTTTCGAGGCCTTTTTTCACTATGAAAACACCGATGCAAGCAGTTTCTTCACCTCAGTCGCACTAGTTTCGATCTTGTCTTTCGTTTTTCATCATAATCTGGATTACCCAAAATCATGTTAACGGTGCCTTTAACTGCCTGCATGCAACGCATGCACTCTACGTATGCACTATCCCAGTACGAATTGTACAACCTCTATAGCTTCGTCAACGTCGTGAAAAATGATCCGCTTTTGTGTAAGTACGTCGACTAAGCTGCTTTGGGATCCTCGACACGCTCTATTTAGCCCGTTTTTCGACACGACAACATCTCTTTTGCTATCCTGGGATCTCAAGTTCATCCTAGAAGTTTGAAAAGCTATTTCTATCGTGAACTGTGCCTTTAACTGGCTTTTCAGGGCTTGTGGTGGTCAGTTATACTTAGGCGATTTCCAGTAAAATAATAGAAGTTCCATACATCCTTTACCTAGAAGCTACTGCACAAATGCTCCAAGAAGGCATGCCTCTAGAGGGACTAGTTGTATTCTTGGTTCCCAATGAAGGTAGGCCTAGAGGGGACAAGTTGTGTTTAAAGCTGAATCGTTATAGGCCTACTGTGAACCACTTCAGTGGCCTCGTGTGGGGTTGATGCTATTGCTTTACTGTCTTACGGTAAGTATGCAGTAGGTCTAACCCTTGAAGCCACTGCCAGCTTAGCTCCAAGGGGCTAGCCTTTGTAAAGCTGAAGCGCTTCGAGTCTACTGTACCCATTTCAGAGCCCATGGCGAGATCATCATTATTTCAACGTTTCTGACTGCTGGGGAGGGCTCAACTATTTCATAAGAGGCTGTCCCACCTGAGATGTCATAACCAGAGCCCTTTAAGGGTAGTCTTCTCAATAATTTTTCATCTCGATTTTTTTTAATGCAGACAAAAATTGAGTATAAGAATTTATTTCAACATTGTAGGCCACATCAACTCTTCTCTTAGGCCTTGAGGAAGAGTTTTCTGCGAAGAGCACGAGCAAGGGCTTTCTTGTCAACAACGTGGGCTTTCGTTTGATAGTCAGCACGACCTGCACCACTTGCACCACCTGCACCAGCACCAGCAGGTTCAGCCCCAATTGGTCCCTGAATGTTCGTTTTTCAAGGCAGTACAAGTAGAAATAGTGAGTTTGAAGCCTTACCGGGCTAGCAACAACGCGAGCTCCACCATCCGAGACTGGTGGTCCACCGTCTGGGCCAACGGCATTAAAGTCCTTATTGGCCGATGCTCCTCCAGCTGTGGCTACGATAGCTCCTTCTCCTAGTGGTACTGTAAATGTATGTAATGAACTGAAGCTCAACCAGAGACTAAAAGTTTTGAAGATTTCACCTTTCTCGCTAGCGCTGAACTTCGAACTGTGTTGTGCCAAAGATGCACCCTGCCCTTCTGGTGCATTTTCTTGGTACTTGTCCTCTTTTGGCAGTGCATAGGATGCTGAATTTGGATAACTGGTGGTTTGGGAGCTTGAATGTTACTGAAACATTGAACTTACGCTTTTTCGATCTATCAGGGCAAGGGCAGTATTCTGCATCATCACCGTTCCTTCCACTACGACCAGGAAGACCAGGGAAACCAGGTGGGCCGGCCTCGCCAGGTGCCCCCTGAATGACGTCAACTAGGTTCCTCAACAATATATGTATAATGAAAACCTTCCAAAACCTACAACAGGTCCAGGAGGTCCTTGTGGTCCTGGCAAAGCGTCGTCGCCGCGCTCTCCTGGAAGTCCTTCGTCTCCGGGCATTCCTGCTGGTCCCATCTCTCCTTGAGGTCCTGGAGCTCCTTTGACTGTGCCGCGGGCGTCAAGTCCAGGAGGTCCTAAATGGGAACTTTGGTTATCGGGGTGTGGTTGTATTCAAGCTCAATGAGGAACCAACCTCTCTCTCCTTGGGCACCGACTGGTCCAGGAAGACCTGGGGAACCATCTACACCTTCATCTCCGGGAGCTCCATCATCACCAGGCTTTCCTTGTGGGCCCTTCTCACCCTTGAAATGATCTAGTCAAAAAAATGCTCAGTATTTTCAAAAAGATCAGACTGTACCTTTGGCCCACGTGCACCATGCTTTCCCTTGTATCCAGGTGGACCGGGTGGGCCTCTGGGACATGGAGCACACTCTGCATCAGACAGGCCATTTGCTGCCAACCCAGTTCTTCCAGGCAATCCAGCAGATCCGGGGTTACCATCGATTCCTGAAAGTATTTATCCTAGCGGATTATTGCAGAGGAAGTGAAGGCAATCATACCTCTCTCTCCAGGAGCTCCCTTAGGACCCTTCGGTCCAGGTGGGCAGGTGTTGACTCCACCACCTCCACCGGCTCCACCAGCTCCACCATGTAGACCAGCTCCACCAGCTCCACCAGCTCCAGCAGCTCCAGCAGCTCCACCGGCTCCCCCAGCTCCACCAGCTAGACCGGCTCCACCAGCTCCATGAGCTCCACTAGCTCCACCAGCTCCACCAGCTCCACCATGTAGACCAGCTCCACCAGCTCCACTAGCTCCACCAGCTCCACCAGCTCCACCGTGTAGACCAGCTCCACCAGCTCCACCAGCTCCACTGTTGTAGCTCACTCCGCCTCCTCCGCCTCCTACACCACCGTGAGCAGCGGATTGCCCAGATCCAGATCCTGTTTGTCCAGCTCCACTTCCAGATTCGAATTGTGCACTTGCTCCTCCAGCTCCAGCAACTCCTCCACTGGCGGATCCAGCGTCTTGTCTGTCTAAAGACAAAACAAAATAACTACTAACAAGTAAATCAAAGAGAGTGTGACGTACAAGCTGCTTGACGGGACGTTCTGCGGATTAGGTCATTCTCATTCATCAGATCTTTCCACATGACGTTTGTCATCTCACTGAAGACTTCTCGTGATTCCATCAGTTCCTCTTCGATGTTGTTCATGATGGTGAACAGAACGGGCATCGAGATGACCTGGGAGGAAATGTATAAAGTAAAGGGTGAGAGGGAGGTTGAGGATATCATGAAGTAAATGACATACCAGTGCTAGAAAGGCGCATCCCGACAGGAGCGTTGCAAAGTTCGTAGACGTGGCAAGGAAGGGTGAAGGGTATTTTCCCATCTGCAAGAATCAAATTCTGTTCGGGAAATCCAAAAACTCTAGAAGTTCTTGAGAGGGGAAATTCGGGAAAAAGCCAAGCAAAAATCCATTTTTCAGGATCCCACGGCCCACCGGTCATTTTTGAATAATTTGTTTCAACCGGAGAGAAAGGGATGAGAAGAAACTTGTGAGGAATTGCTTTGAACCATTTAGGAGGACTGGATTACTGGATAAGTCGAATGTTCGAGTGCTTGATGGTTACTGCATGACTTCAAGGACCTTATATAGTAAACTTGAGATTATCTGCTATAACAGATCTACGAATAGATTTTCGGTTTCAAACTAGTTCTGTCTACGATAATTCCGGGATCTTAGATCGGATTGAACACCATAGACACAACATATCTTCGAGGACCGTGAGATGGACTTCTTCAAGAAACTTTTCATCTTTTTTTCAACAATCATAAGAAACTTCGGAAACTGGTAAAGTATTTTGAATTCATTCGAGAAGTAAATAGTCATGGAGGATCGTTGTATTATACTATGAAGTTGTTCGAAAACGAAACAACCGAATAAACAAATAGATAAAAAATAATTAGTGAATAAGTAATACTAATAATAATAAATAATATAATATAAAATAGAAACAAACGGATAAGCGCCTGAGGGTGCAAATACGAAATCATCGATGTACCCAAGGCATTTCTTATTGGCGGGTTGACAAGCCAAGAGGTTCAAGTCAACAGTCCACCAATGGGGAATGTACCAGGCAGGACAACTCCTACTTCTGCAGTACAAGAGGGAAACCGTT
This sequence comes from Haemonchus contortus, assembly GCA_000469685.2. NCBI lineage: Eukaryota > Metazoa > Nematoda > Chromadorea > Rhabditida > Trichostrongylidae > Haemonchus > Haemonchus contortus. The sequence goes on along the minus strand of LS997567.1, from coordinate 3,468,713 downwards.
TTACGAAATTCTGTTACAGCACCTATCTTCCTTTGGATGGGTTTCTAGGGAATATGTACTTGAAGTGTAAAGCCTTGTGTATCGGTTGTTTAATGTATTCAGTTTTGTGAAGTGCAGTGCCTGCTAAGGATCGGCATTTCATTACGAAGTGCAGTCACAGCAGAAAGGTGTGGTCAAAGGCCGTTTCGAAAAGAACGAGTATGAACGCTCAAAAAGAATACTGAGAATGACAAAGAAAGCCTGCGTCTTTTTCTCATCAAACGTGCGAAACATTGAAAATTGTCGAAAAGCAATTTAGAAATTTCAAAACCTAAATAATCGTGAAGCATTCTTGCAATAGGTGGCTAGCAGAAGATCAGCGATCCCTTCTAATAGCACAGGTTGGAGTATGAGCGCTGATCGAATCTTTTTTGTTCTTCTGAGGGGAGGCTGTTTCCAACGACTCTCATCTGAAGGATGAATGGAGAAGTTCACTGACCTTGATCAATCTCGTATTGGGATGGGCCCCGCATTTGACTTCATTTCAGAGCCGTATTGGCGATTTGAATGATATGGCCCATACATTGACCTAGGTTGCCCAGTCAGAGCACAAATCAAATTCTTAATCCTATCTGGGAGTCTGGCACCAATTACCTCCCTCGAAGGAATGGACGGATCGGTTGGCATGGGAGGTACCCCAGAACCACGGTACTGTTTCATTTTTCTGTACAACACGATTTTGGTAAGGGCTCTCGGTTTTCGGCCTTTTCAGTGTTCATGTCACCTTCTCGTTGCCTTTGTGCAAGGAATCATCAAAGAAGAACAAGGTGTAGTATAACAAAAGACAAATAGTAATCTCGGTCTTGTTGTTGGAGAACCAGTGGTCGGCAGATGGTGTAATGTTTGTTTTCGTGTTTACAGGCGTGTTTACCGTCCATAGTAATAGTGTCCATGGTGAAAGCAGTCACACTTATGACCAAGTCGCCATTGGTGTCTCCCTCTATACGCATAGGGCACCTTGGTAACCGATTTTTCAATGCATTGAACTCTATTTTGAAAGCAATTCATAACTCCAGCACTTTCTTGTATTACTAATCTAATTACCAGTTACTTCTCAATGGTAGTACCCGTTTTTTCCAGAGTTGAGGTCTCCAATACGACCGAGCGATACGTTGCCATCTATTTGCAATATTTTGCGTCTCGTCAAAGCATCAATCCTGAAGGCTTCTCAATTATCAACCAGGTTTTTCAGCTATCCGATATTCATATAACCATTTCTTACCATTTACGTTCTTCGCCGGTTCGTCATTGGCTAAATATGGCTGCAGCCAATCACAGGAGAGCTACGCCATGCCCACTGCTTTCTGTTCAATCACACTCCCTCATGCTAGCTTTTCTGGGGTCCCTTATAAAATGTATCCGAGTCAAAGAATGAGAGTTTCATCACTGCAATAATCCACAGGCTTTCGAACAAAGGTCAGCCAGCTTTCCTGTCAGGCCTTTCCTTCCCCACACACTCCTGTTTGGTCTCCCAAGTCTCTGTTCTGCACTTCCCTATCGAATGTCCTGTCTTGTCCGTCCACTCGGTAAGACGATTAGTACAGGTCTTAACTTATGGATACAAAAGGAACGAGTCCTACTTTTTGGAAAAAATGTCAACGGATTCCGGTTCCCCATCAGTGAACATTGATGTGTACTTTTTACACACTGCCGTCTTTGAAGTACTTTTCTGTCCTTTCACAACAAGCCTAGTTCGTCCACTTATTTATTGATTTTTCAGGGTCATAAGATTTAAGTTTTGTTCGAACCTGAAGCCATTTCTCGACTCCTGTACCATTTTCCGTGCAATGGTGACAGCTACCTTGGGCCACCTTGTCTTTCCTGTTCGAATTCTCTCTGGGAGACGAACCGATAGCAACCTTTCTGTGAATTCTTGCTGCTAAAAACCAGTCCAGTAAAGTTCGTTTTTTGGGAATTTTGCAAAAACATATGGTTCTTTAAATCGGTACTGAATTGTTCTCACTTAAAACTCTATACTTATACTTACTATACTATACTTACTCAATCGGTACTTTAAACCGGCATTCCAAAGAAATGAGGTACTGTATCCGCCTGATTCACGTATTTATGAAGTAATTTCGCTAAACGAAATGTACTCTCGAAAAGTGTTCGACCACTTGTCTATCATAATGCGCCAATGAGAAAAAAGCCAACGGCCGACTCGTCTCCCGAACAGCTGATCGTTTGCATGTTTTCCCCCAGAGAGCAACTGCAGGTGTTCCTAGACAGACCCATGGTCATGGTGGCAGGTCGACGAAAAAATGCACTGAGAACTTGTCAGAACAAAAAGATGTTACATCAAAGTCACGGGAGACCAGCTGATATCTTTGCCTGTGTGATAGGGGGGAATAGTGCTACAACAGAACTACACAACGCTCGAATTTCATCAAGGTCATTCTCTTTTTCCCATCCCCTTCATCTCAAATGTAGACCAGACAGTAAAACGACTCCATTACTCTTACTGAGAGCCAAGTCCCGTATTGTTGAGTTTACAGTAGGTAGATTGCTCCTGTGTTGTCAGGAACACGTGATGCTACGATGTGGGCGGAGCGATCCTAAGTAGGCGGACCCAGCTAGCCAATCACCGGGCTCGCGGCGGATATCGTTTAGGGGAGTTAACCACTCACTATTATAGTTGCATGAATGTAAATCGATATAAACAATTGTTCGTTGAGAAAACTGATACAGCGGTGAGTTGCCCGGCGCAACATACTGTTCTCTCCATGACGACGTATCACAAGGCGACCTATGATTGCCAGGACATTTTTTCTGGTTAGCGAACGCGATAGAAAAAAAATATCTCAACCACGTGGAACGCCCCTTCACACGTCAATAGGGGACAGTTCATTTATCACGTGGGGTCATCAGGAGCACCCATTATTATCCGTTTTCCGTTGTCATGTGTGGTGGTGAGCGACTTATTCGTGCGAATAAAAACTGAAAGCTAATGGTCGTTCTCCATCTACAAGTAGGCAGAGTCCAGACGGCGAGAGTGCCCCCTCTGCGTCCCCGGCGCTCCTGCCATCATTCCATGCGGTATTTCGTGAAACGCTTTGCGGCAATATTTCGTTGCTAATGACTTCGATTGCGATTTGTTTTCGATATTTTGACAGATTTATTTTCTATGACCCTTTTGTTTGTCCTTGATCTCATGGCAATCAATAAAGGACATTGAAAGTGGGAGAGAGAATGCACCCACCCGGCACCTAAGCACTGCCTACTAGAGTATTCAGGAGCCCCTTAGTTAGCCCAGTCAATACTCACAAGCAGGGCAGGCAGCTGTAATTCCACCACATTAACTCTATTTTCTTCTTAATTGTTTACTAAGGTTATTGTTGTATAGGATTGTTTACTGGTTATAGAAAAAAATCCATCTGCAGCTTACAATTAGTCATATCGGAAATCGGCTGAAGGTCTTTGGGTGTAAGTGCAGAACAGACGCAAAAACCCGTTTTTGTGTACGATTGTGACCGTGGGCATCCTTCAAATCTCAATCTGCCAAGTTCAACGGGACCATGAAAATTGTCAATTCTTAAAATTGGTCTGTTTTACTAGTTATATATCATGACATGTCCCCCTCTCCTTCCAAATTGCGCGGTGATTATTTCAATGAGTTGTGATCGCGGCCTACCTCTCATAAGGCCTGGTTTTATGGCGACGATGTTTTTTTACTTTGTTTTCTTTGTATCCTTTGTGGAACTGGTAATACTGTAAGTAATCTAATTACGGTCATACTTATTGAAAATCACATGTTGTTCACTTCTGATAAAAACTGACGGGATTTCGTTGGGGGATAATTTGCCATCACCTGATTTTCATTGAATACTCTTCTTTTCAATGTTGATTGAGCTTTTCTAGTAATTCTTAATATGCAAGCAAGTGAAACGTGGGTCCCGCATAGTATGCCTCAATTACAGTGGGTGACTGTAATCATTGAACACTTTGATTGTCATAACATCGCCCCGTTTGATTGTTCACGTCACATTGACGTAATACTTGATTAACTTGTTGTCGGTATCAAATCGATTACTCTTTTTACTTTAATGTTTGCCAATCGACAAAGAAAATCTGAACAAATGCCGTTTTGCCAGCTTTTCCTCTTGGGCCATTAGTCATGGTGGACGAGATGCCTCTGACGTGAAGCCTTCGACGAGCTGCTGGCTTATGTGTTTCACTCGGGAGGAAAAAATTGTTGGCCATTCCCTTGTACTTTGCCCTTACATTCTCAATAACTGGTTTCTTTTTACTTACATTAAGACATAGCTGTCTCATTGCACTCATTGTGTTTACCTCATCTCATCCGGGCACTCGGCTTTAATATCGATTTTCTGGCCCATATGACTAGTTAACTTTGACGAATTCAGTAAGCAATTTATTCCTCTTCACATCTTTTACTTCAATCATCCTCGACAAATTCGATTTTTCCGTTTTTCCCTCTTTTGCAACTTCGTTTTTCTTTCTAATTGCCCATTGACGTTCAATTAATTTGTAACATTTTCATTTTGCACATGTCTTTTGTCCAATTATTACTTTCTTTTTTATTTAATTACCATTTTAAACAATTTATTTTACAGGGTACCAAAATAAATGGTACGAAAGGCAATACGTTCGCCAATAGTGGCGAACGGCGGTACCGACACCGTAATGCCTTCAGAAGTTTTCGAATGGACGACAAAAGACGTCTCCATCTGGTTACAAAATGCTGGTTTTCAACAGTATGCTGATTTATTTGCCGTTCAACATAAAGTAAGGCCTTTACTTGTATGAAGTATTGATTTCTTTGAAGTATGACTTATTTTCGTTTTTCATTTGCCCTTTGGCTAGTGCTGGGACCGTCAAGGATTAAAAATGACAAATGCTTGATGGATCCTCGATTTTCAATGTTTTCACGAAAATTCTTTGCTAAAAACTTGTTTTCGTTTCACTAGTTGATTTTAACAAGTTGGTCGCTGAATATCGATTGAAATTTCCTTCATTTGAAGTGATTTTTTTTCAGATTGACGGGGCTACCTTGCTTATGCTGTCCGAACTCGATTTACGAGATCCACCGTTACAAATCAAATGCTTAGGTGATATCAAAAGACTTGGTCGAGCAATTTATGACTTGAGAAATGTATGAATTTAATGAAGTTGGTTTTTATTTTTCAGTTGGGCAAATTGATTTTTAATGCTGTTTTTAGTCCCATATTAATTCAAGTCAGCCATCACCTCGAATTTCCGAATCCGCGTCTCAACATGATGACGTCTTACTATGTGTAGAATATGATCAACGTAGGAAAATGTCTATATCAGGCGAAGATGTTTTTGTTAGGACGAAACAGAGTGCAATTATGTGAGCTGCGTTTTTAAAAGCTTTCTATAAATAGTTTCACTAACAAGTAATCATTTAATGAAGTGTATGGTTATTTTTAATAATAATAATCTCTTTTTCTCGATGAAAATATAATAGAATTATATCTACGTCCTATTTCAATATAGCGCTCAAATTGAGTATCTGAAAAACTATGAAGCGATAAAATTAGGGAAATGGTAGCGGCTCTGGCTACATCACTTTCCTTTCGTTATGGCTATGGCCTTCGCACTTACTTTCCTTTTACTTTCTTGTACTGCATACTCATGTTATCCCCAGGTACCTCATAATTTGCAGAATTTCTGTATCGATTGGTTCAGTTTGCATTTCAACGTCGATTTAATTATAATAATTGAAAGAATAATGCGTGATTAGTATAGAACTATCCTTGCTTATTTTAAGTAACACTAGAAGATAAGTAAAGTAAATTGCGCGAAATTGTTCGGGTAATAATTACAAGTAGCCAAACAGTTGGAACGGTGTCATTTTCCAAATGGAATTGTGTGGCTTGCAGTCGTAAATAATGAAATATTTTAGAGAATAATGTGGTCGTTTTTCTTATCTCTTTTCTTCTTCTGGGATAATTTCCATATAGTTTAATTACTACTCTTACTTTTCTTTATAGTGACGACCCTCTCGTCGATTCTATATCAGATGCCGGTGATATCCGCTCTGTGCGCTTGATATCAAGAGATGAGGTCTGCATTTAATTGTTTTTTTGAAACATTGTAACTTCATTTCCTGGTTAGTTTTGCTGGATTCTTCTAATATTAATGTGATTTCTCTTTATGATCCTTTCTCATCCTTATGGAAGCTTCTTTCAGCTTATACGGACCGTTGAAAGTCCTGATACGAAATCAAAAAGTCTTGCCAAGCTGCTCATTGCTTTTTTATATTGCTTATCTTCACTGCTCATTACAGCCTTTGTTATGGTTCTAGTACATGACCGTGTGCCAGGTATGGTAGGGCCAAACAGTTTTTATTTTCTTTTAATGTTTGGCTGGCTTTGTATTTTGTTTTGTGATATTTTGGATAAGAAGTGTCAAATTTTTCTTGCTAAATTTGCAATTTCTAAGAGAAAACGCCTGAAAAGAAGTAAAACGGAAGGAATATTTTAAAAAATCTAAGATCAGTTTTGTTTTTATTAATGTTAGGCTTACATTTGTTCCTGAAAAACACGTTACAGATATGAAAATGTATCCGCCCCTACCAGATATTGTACTTGACAACTTGCCGTTAATTCCATGGGCATTCGAAGTATGCGAGCTGATAGGTGTAGCGCTATCTTTCATCTGGTTCACTGTACTTATTTTTCATAAGCATAGGTTAGTTGTTTTTTTATTTACTGTTTATGCCACGGAAGCTTGTATCATCTGTACGATTCATTTCAATTTTTTTCGTTCAGTCAAACAAGTGTTTCTGGCTGTACTTATCAGTTGTTGAACTGAGATACATTCTTTTTTATTGTAAGTTCTGAAGAACAACACAGGGAAACGATGGTTTTTTCAGGGTTGTGATCATGCGACGAATGTTTTCCCTCGTTGGAACTGTATTTCTGCTTCGTTGCATAACAATGCTGATCACATCGTTATCCGTGCCAGGAGTACATCTTGAGTGTCGAGCAAAGGTTGGTATGCTCGAATTTTCCATTTATTATGGTCTGCTCTTAAAATCTCCTTTAAGGTTTTCATCTCTTATATTATTTTCCAATTGTTGTTTCTGGGAATTTTGTTTACTCTCGATAGATTCGCAGCTTCAAAGCGGCTCAATTTTTTGAATTTTCATCGTATTATCGTTTATATCCATACTAGAAAAATCGATTTTTTTTGCCTTGAACCACGTAATGAACTCAGAAACGGGAGACTTGGGCCATAAGGTCCTACTTCGGGCGCCGCAGTCTTGATCCGGAAGTTAAGAGGGAGACTAGTCTCACAACTTACGCCCTGGTTCCTCTACTTCAGAATATTTGACATGGACCCGGCTTATGAACAATTTCTAGTGTACTTGTGGATATTAACGATGATGACGATACAGAGTTTGTAAAAATTAAACCGCTTTCGTCCATGAGCGGCTATTATCCATAGAATTTCAGGGTATTCCCAAAATGATTTGTAGGCCGGCTCATTTCTCATAGAGTTGATTATGGCGTAACTCGATAACTAACCCTGAGTGCAGTTCTGAGAAGGGCCGACTCCGCTTTTTCATACCTTTGGTTATTCAGTCGCTTTTTTGTTTTCGTATGAGCGGAGGCGAAAACGGGAAATGGGTGCACCCGGGCGTACGCCAGGGGTACAAAGAAACTGACTGTACTTATTGTGTGAACAGGATTATCCGAACTGTTCAGAATTTCCATGAATCTCCGTCGAATGCAAATTTTTGCCCGAACGCTCTGAAACGGCTCCCAATCTAGCATAGGAAATGAGGTAGACCAGTAGCAATGAAAGGGAACAAAAACTCGAAAAAAACTTATTCAACCGTCCAAAATGAATGTTAGCCGATTCATCATCGTTGTGTAACTTCTTTGTGGTGCTTACTAAATGAGATTTGGGTTGGAAAAAGAAGGTTGTGGTAGCGGAAGCTTCACTGGAGCTGTGTTTTCCAAACTAATCCAGACTAGGTGATTTAGCATCGTCGTAATCGAATTCTGTCCCTCCACTTTAAATGAGGAAGTGTTTGTTGACTGGAATTTAGAGTACGTGCTTGATGTTTTGGTCTGAGAATTCCTGATTTTGTTGCTGAAAAATCTAATGGGGGGGGGGGGGCTGCGGAAATGGCTGGATTATATCTCTGTTCATTAGTGATTCTTTGTATATGTATGAGAGTAAAAATCATATCATATGGTCGTCCGTCACATTTTCAGAGCTATGGCACTGCTATGGACAAATTAATGCAAGCATTTCATATATGGTCACGGCTAGGAATGTCTATTCAGGTACTGTTGTGTTCGATCGAGGTTAAAGTTTCGGGATAAACTCCTTTTTTACTGTAACGGTAACTTGTGTATCGGAATTGAGTAGGAGTAGTGTTCTCCACCGCCTTGTGCTGTGACAACTATTAGCTACCTCCGGCTCGGACGAACTCATTCTATTGTGAAAAGTTTATCGAAGAATTTAAACTATACTGTACTATATATTCTTGAAAAGAGTGTTTGTGGACCTAACCTTCACACTAAAAAACTTCAATGTTTTTACATCTCGGCGAGCTCACAAGGGAAGGATACTAGGTCGCAGTGGCCATCTGAGATGAGATGTATACTGCCGAATGTGTCTCCAGGTGAGTATCTCAAATCCGCTTTCCAAATCTGCTAAACGATTCTGGGGTCAGAGTTATGGGACCATTTCCTCTCCTGTGTTAAACGCCCCGAGATGCCTATATAAGCCAACCGAAAAGAAGACCGAATGTGCGGCGATGGAGCAGTTGGTATGATGGCGGACTCTCAGGATGGTCACGGAGGTTCGGATCCTTGATGCTTCTGCTCGTTTTGCATTTTGAAAAAACATCTCCCAAATGCTTGCAAAATGCTTTTACGCTTCATATCCACCATCTATAGGGTTCCCTTACGTTTGACAAATGCTGTAAAGGATGATATAATGGAAGTTTTCCTTTACCCCCATTCACCCCCACCCACCGAATAGAGATGCAGTCCTATCCCAATCACTCGATGGGGTTGCGAAATTTACGGCAGCACCGTGCAGTTTCGACAGAGGGGAGAGCGGGGAGGGGGGGTCGGATGACTCGTCTGACCGTAATTGACCGTAATACTCGCTGTTAGAGCAATACCCTCTGCTCGGCCAGAAATGAACCATGGGTACTATTACACCCCCAAAACCTCAAAATCTTGATTTTCGATGAAACTTCGCCTATAGGGGTAATCCGATGCCCTGATAACGAATATAACCTTCATTTTTGGCGTTGGCGCCATTTGACTCCAATTGGCGCCAATTTGGCGCCAAATTGGCGCCAATTGGAGTCAAATGGCGCCAGCGCCAAAAATAAATGTTATATTCGTCATCAGGACCTCAAATAACCCCTAAACGCATGTTTTCAGCAACTTTGGTGAAAACACCCTTGGCGCCAAATTGGCGCCAATTGAGGTCAAATGGCGCCAACGCCAAAAATGAAGGTTATATCCGTTATCAGGGCATCGGATTACCCCTATAGGCGAAGTTTCATCGAAAATCAAGATTTTGAGGTTTTGGGGTGTAATAGTACCCATGGTTCATTTCTGGCCGAGCAGAGGGTATTGCTCTAACAGCGAGTATTACGGTCGATTACGGTCAGATGAGTCATCCGATCCCCCCTCCCCGCTCTCCCCTCTGTCGAAACTGCACGGTGCTGCCGTAAATTTCGCAACCCCATCGAGTGATTGGGATAGGACTGCATCTCGATTCGGTGGGTGGGGGTAAATGGGGGTAAAGGAAAACTTCCATTATATCATCCTTTACAGCATTTGTCAAACGTAAGGGAACCCTATAGATGGTGGATATGAAGCGTAAAAGCATTTTGCAAGCATTTGGGAGATGTTTTTTCAAAATGCAAAACGAGCAGAAGCATCAAGGATCCGAACCTCCGTGACCATCCTGAGAGTCCGCCATCGTACCAACTGCTCCATCGCCGCACATTCGGTCTTCTTTTCGGTTGGCTTATATAGGCATCTCGGGGCGTTTAACACAGGAGATGAAATGGTCCCATAACTCTGACCCCAGAATCGTTTAGCAGATTTGGAAAGCGGATTTGAGATACTCACCTGGAGACACATTCGGCAGTATACATCTCATCTCAGATGGCCACTGCGAATTAGTATCCTTCCCTTGTCAGTTACATATTGATGGACACTTTTCCGAGCCCCTTTAGAAAGATCTGTCAAAATTTTCAGAATGAAATCCTGTAATGCCGAAATTTTCGATTTGCTTATTATCAAAGGTTTTCGCTATTGGTTTTGCTCCTGTTTTTTTTTCTCGGATAAAAAGAGGGAGTAAGAATCTGTGAAGGAAGTTTCCTGCCCTGAGCATTGATAAGAATGTAGATTTGTTGATGATTTGTTATTTCATTGTTTCCCAGATGCGCTTTGTCAACGAAAGACGAGGAGATGCGCGGAGGGGGAAATTTTGTGAATTTGCCTTCAAAACGATCCATCAATTTTTTGGTTATATATTGCTCTGCAGTTTTCTTTGTTTAAACTAAAAGAATATTCTTAATCCCGATTTGAATTTACGTAATCCTTGAGATTTCAGGGTGTTCGAACCTGTGGTGACTACATGTTCAGTGGACATACCACGGCAATCACGCTTCTGAACCATTTCATTACAGAATGTAGGTTCTGATTGCTTTGATAGCTCCTTCAGAGAATCATACTGCCGAATAATTATCAGTTACATGAAGTATTGTATTAATGCCCTTCGTCAATCGCTATTTTGCGTGGTGTGTTTGAATAGAATTTTCCATTCATTGTAGACACACCAGCGTCGTGGACATTCCTTCATACGGCCACATGGGTGATGAATCTCTTTGGAGTTTTCTTCATTCTTGCTGGTCATGAGCACTACTCGATAGATGTTTTTATAGGTATGTTATGCTTGTGGACGCTTTTTTACCTCCTCAATTTTGCCCCTGTGAAGGTTGATTAGACTTGAAGTAGGAGTGTTGTGCCCAGCTAAGCAGCGCGTATTAGTCCTACGTTTATCATATGTATCACAATTTTGCTACTTTTGAACTTGATTGCACGGCTAGGGTAGACTAGTTACTGTGCAGTACGTTATGTTTCATTCCTAGCTTCACAGGCTTGAAAGTGTTGGATGCAGTATGAGTTGAAAAACGATTAAAGGAAGCGGTTGCTCAGTTTTCCTCTAATAGTCCTTGCTTGTTTCGATTAAAACCGAACTAGCTGGCTCATGATTTGACTATTGAAATGAAAATCCTTCCAGTGAACTAAGACTTAATTATTAAATTCTGCTACTTTCACACAAGAATTGGTTTTCATGTACCTTTTCTCAATTCGATGCTTGCTGTTTTTGCACTTTTCGTTTCTGAAAATCAGCACCTAAAGGAGTAATGTCAGTCATGTCGGTCATGATCGATAAGTCCGCTTTTTCAGCGTTCTACATATCTTCTCGAATGTTCCTCTACTATCATGCCTACGCATACAATCATGCAAATCTTACCGCTACAGACGACCGTATTCGGCTGTGGTTCCCATTAGGATGGTTTTTCGAGGCTGGTAGCATTGGAAAGGTAACGTATTTCTCTTCTTATAGTAACTTCGTAAGGTCCTGAATACGAAATGTGTAAGTTGCATTTTCTATGCTACCTGAGATAACTGAAACAATTCAATCTTTAAATTTGAAGACTAAGCTGAAAAAACAAAAGCAAAAAAATTAGATTGGATCATTATTCATCAGGGAATATGTGTGCTACGAAAAGGGATTCCTCCAACCTTTTCTTCTTTTCGTGTATGTGCTACTACTACTTGTGGTATAGCTGTAATCAAATCCTTTCATCAAATTTTCGGAGGCTACCCTATCGAAATTTTGCCTACAAGCGGCTAGTGCTCTTGTCCTGTTTCCATTATTTCATCAATGTTGGACTTGAAGGCTGGATTATAAGATATTCGTGGGGATTATTTTCCGATGCTTTTCCTTCTGACTCTGAGGTTGCGTCTACACTGGCTGTCAGCTGCTTCGTAGACGATAATGAAGTCAGGGGTTTTAGTTACATGTTTGGTTGAAAGCAGTACCCTGACTTTTTTTAAATTAGCTGTTACTGAAGTAAAAACGTGGTCCATCCATTCCGGAAAACGAAATCTGCGAGTTTGATGCATGGGTATTGCATAGCCACCGGTAGCTAATATCACAGACAGCGGCCAGACGGCAAAAGTCAATGGGTGCGACAGGCTAGGATCAATATATAGGTCCTGCATAGACTGCTTTCATAGTCCACTATTACTATTACTACTATTACCGATCGGGCCAAATAGTGCACTATGAAAGCAGCCATAGATGAGAAGACGTGCAATCGCTAAGTATTAGCGGAGCATGATGTTAAAGGCACAGTTCACGATAATTTCGAGGTACTCGTTTTTACTCGAAGAGCGGAAGTATAGATTGGGATTAGTTCATCGGTAAATAAGAAAGCGAGAGAATTCGCCGATCCCGAGAAAAATATGGCTCCTCAAAAATTGGGAAAATAGAGGTTGGACGAGATTGCCATGACGGAAGTAACATGGAAGGAGCATTCGGGTGAGATTTCAGTTATTGCACTTGCCCAAAAGCTGACTACATCAAGCCAGAACTGTACAGAACTGTCTTTCACTGTCGTTATGGGTCATGGCAATTTGTTTGAACTTTTTACGTGGGCTCCCCTTGTGATCGTGCAGCTTCTACGATGCCGGTGGAACTCGTCCGAGGATACACACGGGCCAATCTCTGAGCCTTGGGTCCGGGAACTTCTCACCTAACACGGCGCCGCACACACCGCACCCGTCGCCTATTGCGATGGAAGATTGGAGCGCGCAATTTGTGAGGTGGGGAGTCCTTTGAACATTTGAATGGGCTGGCCGCTCTTTTCAATTCCAATGCGGTCTTGATCGTCGTTTATGTAGGAGAAGTCATTTTAATTTATCAAGTCTAATAAACACGAAAACTAAAAAGAAACAGAAGAAAAAACGATCAAATCCGATGAAAAAGCAAGCCAATCAACGAAAAATATCGCGTCCTATCGATTGGCGGGAGGCGTGGTGAGTACGGTAGTTGCAATGGCATTTGCCGCATGCCGCAAGGGAGAGTGCCGCGATAGGGGAGAAGTTCCGTTACCCCTGAGCCTTTATAACTCCCTAACTAGGCCGCTTTCCGACTTAGTGCCAGATATGGTATATGCGGGGGCCTCAAATTCATCCTGTGGGGGAATCTCAGAAATCATTTTTATCGTGAACTGTGCCTTTAAGCAAGTAGGTTAACCCCACACGGCTCAAAGCTAAGGCACGGTAGATTTCAGTATTTGTGTTTTTATTCATGTGAGTTTTTTATATTTCCATGCAAGCAAGGGCTGTTTAGGTTCCGAACGAATTCGAAATGCCATTACGAGTAATTATTCCACGATGGTGGAGTAATGGCCGCAGTCATGATGAAAAAGAGAAGCGAGAAGAGCCGAAATATGAAAAAGAAACGAAACATTCGAAAAAATTGAAAAAGAAGAATCACTAAATGGTGGCATCAAAGCGGCGTACATGTTGCCAGGGAAGTCTGTCGACTTCATCAATATATGGATCTCGTCTAAGAATCATATTAGCATGCTTCGTTTACTCATTACCATATTGCCATGGTAGGTAAGGGTAATATTTACTATGCTGAGTTATTTTTTATTTTTCTAAAATGTTCATGGTGGCAGCGATTCTTCAGCGGTTGCGTTGTGGCTTTTTCTGTGGACATTTTAATAGTGAAGTTAGTCTGCATACCGTATCGCGTGATTCTTTTGCTACTAGGAGGGGCGTGGCCGCGAATGCGGTCGCGCGGCTACCGGGGCGCCCACATAGCAAGAAGAACATTTTTTTGTATGTGCTAATTTCGCTGTGTCAAAATTCGGCAACCATCTGTGATATGCTCGGGAATGTTCAATAGTATCGATTCTAGCATCATTTGTTAGTATGGTAAGATTACTTTGTTGTGTCTTATGAATGGGTCAAATTGTATTAGCGTGCTACGCGGATGTTGATAGATAACATTTACAGTTTATCAGCATAACCAGTATTGTTTTCTGTAACCTTTTTTTTCTTGTTGAGGTTTTCGTTAGTCGTCTGTTTGCTTCGTTAGATATCCCATTTCCAGTTTATTTACTTTATTACAAATGTGTTTGTGCCATAGTGCTAATCACATATCTTTTACTTATTGGTAATTTACCTACATAGAAGTAATAGTTTGCTATTTTGGAGCTTATCATTGTTAAGAGAAACATTAGTTTCATCACTTAAGCAGTGTGAGGTCTTTACAATGCTCATTGAAAATGGCAGCTTTTTTTCGTGTTCCTTTGATTTTATATACTAGTAACGAGTCGTTTGCAGTAATAATTGTCATTTAGAGTGAAAAAGCTTTGATGAGATCTATGATGTCGAAATGAATTTGATGAAGCTTTTGTTTGCGTTTTCGAACAGTTATATCACCTGTACATTCCTCTGAATGTTATGTTTACACGAAAATCAATATTTGGAATAGCCTCCCTAAGACGGGGTAGAGTTGGTGTAGTGCTAAGTGGCGCACTATCACACATGCATGGTCCAGGGATCGGATCCCGGCTTGATACTCGGTTAAGCCAATCAAACTTTCGGTTCCTTCGGAGTCGGCTGATCGGTACCGAGCTAGTTTGAGAGGATAGAAGCACTGACTGCACATCGGTTATTCTCCAAAAGTCATTGTATAGGTACATATGCATTCAAAACACCACTACGATTGTAAATGAAAGTCAAGTGCATGGCACAATCCAGTGACGGGACTGATTAACGTCGGTGACTGTGCTTTCTATACGTGAACAGGTCACATTGCCCATCATCCCCCCATCCTTCCACACAGAGCCGGTTCATTTCATTCGATACATCGAAGTCCTTGAATGAATTATCGCCCTTCCCACTCGAGTTGGGCCCCTAGGGCAAGCATGAAGTGAAGGAGTCATGAATCTCAGATAATACGAAAAACGCCCCTCTGAGAGTCTATATAACGTAGACAGCTTCTTCACGCAGGAATGGGAGATCCTAAATTCCTTCAGTCGAACGTTTGCCCCCCACTGCACACTCCACTTTGGGAGCCACGGAGCCGCCTGTGGGATGACTGGATTGCTGATGGGTATTTGTAGCAGGGAGAGCCGCTTATGATTTTTTCTACCCAGAGGTCATGATGCGCATTCTTCTGGTCTCTGAACTTTCCTGAAAACTAATAAAGTGGTTATTGTTCACGAAAACTCCGCCCATTTCAGTGCACGTCTGCTCATCATGTATGCCGTCATGCTACCACTTGTTCCTTCCACTTTGCTACGACTGACGAGCTATATTACATAGTTTCGAGTCGTTTTTGAAGGCATATTGTGAAAATTGGGAGGTGTTTCAGGTATGTGCAAATTGTTTTTGGGATTGCTCATGGTCGCAGTTTTTTCTGTCTCTAGGCTTTTTGAATTCATGCTCCACTCATCTCAGCGAAACGCCTTCCGAGGCAGGTTGTCCTCCATATTATTTAATCAGCTCTTTAGCGCTGTGATAACTCTTTATGTATTTCTTGGCTTTGTCTCTTCTCTCGGGGTTCATCTTCCTATAATGTCGGTTTTCGTGGCAGGACGACAAAAGACACGTAGCAGACTATGTATCTAGAGAATGTTCAGTTGAGTGCCGTTCTACCTATCTCATGACCCATGTGCATAATGCCCAAATGCCTGTGGATGACGAGATGAAGTGGCTCACCAAGTGTGTAGAACCCTTACTAAACAAAGTTAAAAATTGCTACGAAGATAGCCCGTAGTTGACTCATTGGATGCTTTTCCTCCCTGGATTTAAGTACTGGGAAGGTTGCGTCATTACAGAGATTTTGCTAGTCGAAGGGGACTTACCAAGGATAAAGGTTGTATTATCTTTTTATAATAATGACGTAATGATAGAGCTGAGGAACCATGTTGGGGGACTCGTCCGTCTGTCGCTCATAATTCTTCACGGTTTACGTGATGGGAAGGTGCCTACGTTACTAAGAAGGAAAACTTTAATAATTTTAATAGTACGCCACACTTACTCATGAATTCTGTGAAACATTAATAGGGTATTGCAGCAAGGTAGGTATGTTTTGTAATTTAGGTAATAGTTAGGTTGCAAGTGGTGTAGGTATAATGCTGCATACTGTCACGAGTTCAGGGATCGCATGCCAGATCGATCCCCGCTCAGGTCAACCGAGTTTTCAGCACTTCCGAGATCGAATAAAAGGTACCACACTCGTCTGGGAGGTTAAAAGCAATGACTTGTTTTTTGGCTGATCACCACAAGTCATTATATGTATAAGCCACATACGCGTTAGACGCTACTACGATTCTGAGTGGAAGTGGTATGCATGGCGTATCCCAGTGACTGTTTCAGTCAATGCCAGAAATCTTATAGGCTTTATGGGAGTAGCCATAGCTCCCGATGGTGCCGACGGCTTATGTAGGTCTATGCAAAGGGGGCTCCGAGAAAGAGGACTACTTCGGAGGTGCTGATTTTCAATGGTGCTGATTTCAGAGGGTGTAACGTAAAATATCAAAAGAGCCTTTCGACGGCTTGGTTCGGCAAATGCATTTTCACTGACGAGCCTATCAGAATAGTCATAAAATTACATGAACCTACTTGAGCCCTCCCATGAAATTGTCTCAATCCAAGTAAGCGAGTAAGGTAAGGAAAAGTTCCTTCACAGCTACCGTCTCGGAAACGATTTTCATGAATTTATGCGGACTTTAATATTGCATTGGAAAACGTAAGTACAGGATCCGTTGACCGTAATCTATCATGTACAGTGATTTCTGAGGCATTTCGGGAGTTTTTTCTACTGGTTGATACTCGAAAAATTTCAGTTCCTACTTGAGAACTGGGGCAGTACGAATTACTGAGTGAATAGAAACGTCCTATGATTCATGTTGTCCCAGTTTGTTGATGCAGTTTGATCGCTGAAATGTTTTTTGCTGAACTTCTGTCACCTGTGCTCCAGTTATTCATCTCATTGCTCGAAGGGGCACTTGTTACGTACATATCCATTCATTCTTCTTGCCCTTGCGCTGTAGTCATCCTGAAGGATCTCGCGGCAAAGGCCGCCTGTTCAGGATCTCGATCTGATCCTTGCTTTGCTGGCCTTCCAAGTGTTCTCTTGTAGTGAATTCCCGTTAGCTGAATCCAGTGGATAGTCACGCCAATCCATCGAGCATCAGAGAATTTTGACGTGCAATGCTCATCTGATCTCCAGCTCCTGTCCAGGTACTCGGCAGCTGCTTGTTGACGGAGGTCGAACTCGAAGCTCCTTTGACAGGGATCAAAGATCCTTTGACGCAGGTCGAGCTCAAAGTCCCCTCAAAGTTGCTTTTCGGAGAATTGGGAAGCTCGGGGTATTTCTCCTTCCAGAACAGTTCTGAATAATGCTGATCTCCTGCTCAGGCCTGCTCAAAGTCTGAAAGTGAGTAGTAGGCATAAACAAGAAATTTGCCCCCATGCCTTGATTCCTCCCTTGCCCTTAGTCGGTTGAAGAGTGATCCCCGAACCGCCTGTCGCGGCCTATTACTTATTTCGGCTTTCCTCACTTTCTCGCCTTTCTTGCCCTTACTCAGCGATCGCTCAACTGCTCCTACAATATGCTTTTCCTGCGTTTGTTGTTGTTGTGTTTATTTACTTTGTCTTCTTCCCGTTTTTTCTCTTTTGTCTTTTCCTCTTTCAGTCCAATTTATCTGACTGCTTTTTGGTGTTCTCCGCCTGTCTAACTGTAGCGCGACTTTTGGGTAAACCTTTGGGTTTGGGTCGGAGTAAATAAATAAAAGAAACAAAATAAATAATTAAGTTCAACGAATTCACAAAAGATGGAGACAAAGCTGATTGTTTCCACCATTTTTTCAATCTTTCCGATATTTTCAAACGCATACCAAGCTTTTCGCCGTTTTTTGGTCAACTTTGGAGCTAACTAATTAAGTTGAAGCTCAACCGATTTCAGTACAAACTGCTGAAACAATCAAAGAAGTATCGCTCGGCTGGAAACTCGTCCTTTCCAAGGAACAACCCGTTTTAGCCGAGTTCGTCTGACTCATTTCAGTACACAAATATGAGTTTCTATTAACAGCGTGTTTTTCAGCACTGATATTTTTGAGTTTTCCCAAATTAGGAGTACATTGGAACAGTTCATTTCTAGAAAATATTTCCGATGGATTTTGAAATCGCAAAGGAATAGAGGGTTGAGAAAGGTTTCGCCCAAGCCAACAGGCTTTATACCCTCCAAGGAACGGATTGTGGGCACCAGACCAGTCTGGGAAGATAGAAGCAGTGACTCATACATCGGCTTGCCCCGTCAAGTCATTGGATTAGCCTAGTAGATATTTCAACACCAACCATTCCTAATGGAAGTCAAATGCATGTCTTAAGCGTAGTTAGAGGCTCTTTTCGGTCTCCGCTCCAAAACTCCGCTTGCACAAGCTTAATTGTGCATCTCTTTGTCAATTACCAGTGGTGAAGAGGGGAAAACCATTTCTTTTTCGGCTTTTTCTTGAATAATTTAGTTGAAGAAGTCGCATTCAGCATAAGGCCATGCATGGAACCTTGCAGTTGAATCGACGATGGAAACTACGATACATGAAGCAAAATTACGGGTTTCCAAAAGAGTTCCGAGTTCGTTTTTCCGGGCACTAATTTCCTTTTCGTTAGTGGAGCATAGGATCTCGTTTCAGGACGCTTCCGCAATCGAATTCTATCCAAAACCGTTGTGGTGGGGTCTGTACAATAAGTTGCGGAGGCCAACCGGAGTACGAGTCAGTGCACTTGCCCTCCTAGACGAATCTGGTAGCGATTAACCGACCCCGGAGGATTGGAAGAATTAGTTGGCCCGAGCGGACCCATCGGAGTCGGCCCCAAATTTCCTAGCTAGGATTAACTCCCCGGACGTGGGATGCGTGATGAAACGCCCTAATTTTTTCTTTCTTGTTTACGTACAGAGTTGTAGAATCACAAGTTAATAATTGGACTAGACTCCTTGGGATGTGCCCATTAATCGTCTTCAACTATATAAATTTTCGCGAGCTATAAATACGACGTACGACACAGCATTTTTGTCCCCAAATGAGCCCTGAACCTATCGAATGGATTTGAACAGATAGAAAGGTCGGTTGTACTGAATAGGTAGTGAGCTGAGATTTAATCTCCGGACTAGGGATTTGGGCAGTTTTGTTGGCCGAGGTCAGTGACCTCGCTGCAATTTAAACTTTTTCATAAGCTCGAGCAGTTTTTATCCGGAATAATCCAAAATGTGTCTGATTACTGTAAATCCACGTGTGACCTTTGGTATTATCACCAGATGATGGATTGGGGTCAGCAACATCTCTCAAAGTACAATTTGAATAAGTATTAGGTTGTGCGGAAAGTATTTGTCGGAAATCCTACTACAGTCCCGAGTTCTCCCGGGATTTCCTGGGAGCTTCCATTGAAATACTATAGAAAGACACTACTCACTTAGATGTTCACATCAAATTAGGAGATTCTGATCAAGCCATCGGTTGACTACATCTCAAAGTTGTGAAGCGCTAGAACCAGGTGTGTACAAATCCGCTAGGCTGGGACTGGACTACAAAGTTATATGATCGACGAACTTCCAGTGGGTTTCAGCAGCGGGGCGGACGAACTCGAATTTGTAGAAGAGTACATTTTAAGTATGGGTAGACAGTTCGGTCATTATACGGTTAAATAAGCAAGAAGAAGTACTCCGGATGCCCACATCCCTAGTCCGGGGAGTTAGTACTAGATATTTTTAGAGGTAGCGACCTATGTTATGCATACTTGCGTGGTTAGTATACATGAGTAGACACCCTATGGAAGCTTCCAGAAAATCCCCGAGAGAAAATCGGTTTATCACGAAATTATTTTCAAATACTCACTGCATGATTTAAAAGCTTTAGAATGAGAAATAGCTAATTAGATGTTGTAAATGAGAACAATTTGAATAAGGAGGCAGAGGATTACTCCAACTAACAATTGCAACTCCATAGCTTTGGAAGGACTCCTTTCCACTTTGGTCATAAACCTACTAAATCAGAGCTCTCACCTAGGAGTCGAACTCAAGTGGTCGAACTACAGCACATCCCCGAACCTATGCTTCTGGTAGCAGCACTACCTGGCGCATTTCCGTTTCCGTTTTACAAGAGTGTGTCAAAAATTGGCTGATTCCAACAAATCATCTGCTGTATTTAGTTGAATTTGGATTTAAATTCAAGAATTTCAACAGGAAAGTAGTTAGCATGTCAACTACGTGAAGATCGAGATTCGTTGATAGCCATTTGCAGTCGGGTTTGGAACACATGATGCCGATTAGCCGATGCGTATCAATGGGACCACCTGTTTGATACCGAATACCTCCCACGACGTTCGAGCGATTAGCAAGTTTTTTATACGCCTGCGTGTAAAGCACTCTAACTAGCCATAGCTAATGATAACGAGATGCAGGTGTGTGATGGAAACCTACAGACACCCACACACACACACGCACCCACGAGTCGCGCTCTCGAACTCCAAGCCGGATCTCCGGATGCTGGATTCGGTCCCTTGGCGTCGTTGTCGGCTGTGGCGTCGGCGGGTCCACCGGCCATCGCCAGAACTCGCTAGCGTGGAATCGCCGAGTGCCAGCCGAATTGTAATATGCGTTCTATGGGATGAGAGAAACGCTACGTTACGGAGAGTTGATACGAGAAGAAACTTGCATTTCCACGGACGGGTCCCATATGACGCGAGGATGATTTATGATGTATGTCCGCAGGTGACCGCATTGCCATCTTTGACTGAGAAAATCGTTTTTTGACTCTGCACACTCTTCCCAGAGATCACCTCTATGGACATACCGAAAAACCCCTTGTCGCGACCGCCTACCTCCCCGGACCCCCCAAGAAAGTGAAGCTTCACCGATACGCATAAATAGGCTAACATAGCTTCAGTCCTGTTACTTTTTTATCGTTATCGTTTGTGGTGTGAATGTGGAGGCTTCGGGTGGTACTTTAGACGTACTTTATAAGGGTAGACGTACTTTATGATTGACTGGTCCGTTACAGTAGGAAATTTGTTACTAGTTTTTATCTTTTTACTTCACTGTGACTTTTTTCATCAGGCTAATGGACAGCTTAACCTCGTATTTCATTTTCTTATCCAATTTGGGTGCAGCACTGTACAGTAGTTACCATTTAACCAACTTCCCCTGTCGTATGGTCCGCTCTTACCCTGTCATATGGTCCGATGCTTCAGGATTATCTTTGAGTCAATTTCTGCTTAACACCTTTTGACAATAGTATCTGTCTAGCTGGCTAATCTAGGGTTTTAGCGCTCGAAAGCGTTAGCTATTACTAAAGCCGTACTGGAAGGTAAATTTACCGTTTTCTGCCGGAATTTCGTCCACCGCTTCGTGATGTCTTCAGACGATCAGGAGTGTCTTTTTAAAGTCAGGAAGTCGCCAACATCAGAAATCTACATGCCATCATAGTGAGAACACTTTCTCATCGTGGGGGAACCAGTTTCGTGAAGCCGTCATGATAGCTGATAGCGGCGCCGGCGATCTCTTCTCGTTCGCTGCTGTCGGGCTCCTTTTACTGTTGCACCGTCGACCTTGTCCTCGCCCTATGTTCTGCTACAACTCCACCCATCAGGTTCATCCTTATTTCCGTACGATCCATAAGCAGAGAGGTCGTCAATTAGCTGTTACCAGACCATAGATCGACCGAATGCTCTGGTGGTATTCGCTCAAACGTCTCGAGGCCGTCTGGTTTCCATGCGTTCGCGCGCGTGTTTTGGTATGTAGATGCGCGTCTTGCGACTTACGTACGATATCGATCCACAAGGGTGACGTAGGGCGACATGTCAATGTATCTATGAGATCTTTTTCACTTGGATCGCCCTCAATAAATCGCCAGGGATCGATCCATGTACGTCGCTGTAGCGCCATCGCCGATCGCCTCACCCAGATCACTTGGCACGCGTCGACCCGACGGCTATGATCGGCGGCGCCATTCGGTGACGGCTAACTTCGGTCAACGACCACGTCCACATGATGGCATGCCATCAACTCAATTCGCATGACAGTTCTGTAATGCGATTTTGATGGATTGCTTCCCATGGGCGATCAAATTCCCCTTGCCGAAATTCAACATGCCCGTCGCGAACCGGCCGCCTCACGACCGGATATTTATTAGCGATGCTGCGCAAATTTTAATTTCGCGGTGACAACTTTTCGCAACCCATGATTCCATCGTACGTCGCTAATATTCTCGAACTTTTCCATGTATTGTCGCTGTTTCACCCTTCACAGTCCTTATCGCCCTCCTCTCGAGTTTATGCTTGCGCTATGGGCAGCTTGCTGCACTCGGATGCCCTCGGCTAATCGATATTCGGGATCTGGCAGCATTAAGCGGGCTAAATACCGTTCCCCAACGGTCTTAATGATTAACTTCTGTAGCTTGGATATCGTCACGTGGAACCAAGCCTATCTAGCGTCGACTCATAGCAGCTCTTCGTTTCGGCGGGTCACCAAATTTAACGAGTTTCTCCTGTGGGAGATTTTTTTGCGTTCGAATTTTCTTATCGATTCCTCGTCGGTGGATCATCGCAGATGAAACCACCTCTATTAATAATTATCGTTTTTTTCTGTGATTTTTCCCCTTCCTTGTCCTTTTCGTCTAATATCATATTTGCCGATTCCTACAGCTTGCTTGATGTTCCGATAATCATGTATTGGTGGTTTTTTTCCGTCAATTTTCTATCATCGATTATCACTGATCACAATTGTTGGCCTAAAACAGAGTTGAGACCGATTTTCATGGCTTTTAATTTTATAGATCGTTATGGTTGAAAACTTGGCCGAGCCTCAATGTGTACTGATTACGGGAGGTTGTGGATTTATTGGATCGAATTTTATTAATTTTATTGCTGATCGTTGGAAATCCTCAAGGTGAGCATGGGACGTGACCGTAGTGGTCAGTACGGGGATCGCCTGACGTTGATCAATGGCGCAGACACCTCTTCGTCTCATTTTTTTCAATCAGTCGTACATATAATTATTAATTCTTATTGTCTTATTAAATAATTTTAACAATTAAGTCGTTTAATTTGTATTTTTGCAATTAACATTTTCTTTTAGAATAGTCAATTATGATAAATTAGCGTTTGGAGCATCACCTAATCATGTGGAGAAACATATTCGAGAGTCAAGCAGGTTAGAACTTTTTTTACCCGTTCTTGTTTTTTTACTTTTGCTAGATTCATAAGTTTTTCTGGAGTTTTTATCTGATGGATACTTCCATATTAACCGTTATTAATTTTTATTATTTATGGCCGCGAATTTTTAGTTTTTATTAATTGGATTTTTAAATCTTTTTGCTGTGTCCTGCAGTTGATATCGTTCTCGAACTTTACCCGCTGAGATCTCTTCTTTTATGATATTTAGTGATTTGAATTGGGGTTGTAATTTTTGCTCAAATTCCTCCGAATCTGCGAATTCTTTTCGAATTTTCATTTTAATTTTTAAAATTTTTCTTTGTCAGAAAAGAATTCGGGTTACGGTCTTGTTTTGTTTTTCTGCAGATAGAAATTCCTTTTTTTTCGGGTCGTTGGTGTTATTCAATTTTTTTCCTTTCATCATCGGTCGACAATCATGGGGCTATTAATCGATAGAGATGCGATTCGGGATCTTCCCCCCGACCATGCTTAAACAATGCATTCCTTTATCCCGTGGTATCGATGAGAGATGATTCTACAAAGGGGATTTTCCATTTATTCAGATATGCTTTCATCGAAGCTCGACTAGAAGATCAGGACACGCTTGACAGATGTCTACACGAGCACCAGGTGATTTTTAAATTTTTTTACTTGTTATTTGAGCTTTTTTTCTGACTTTTTTGAACTGAAATTATCTTCGGCACAGCTTTTTTTTGATTTTCTCCTGTAATTTTCGATTGAAATTGACAGCTTAGTGAAGCTGGTTCCGAGTGTGTCTTCTTTTTTCCCAATGATGACCGTATCCTATCAGTTCGGACCGATTTTCATGGTTTCTGGTTCCTGACTCTTTTTTTGACTTCGGAATCCTATGTCAATGTAAACAAAACATGGCCTAGCATCAATTAAGCTTTCTGAGATGCGCCATGCTTGGAACGCCAATTCATATTCGTTGAGTCAAATAGTTTTTTTAGTTTCATGTTCTGCTCTTTTTTTTCAAGTTTTTACATAAGCGGAATAATTTTTCGATGAAAAACATGGAAAGGTTTGGCAACTAAATTTTATGGCCTTCCTAAAACATTATTCAAACGAGCACTGAAAAAATACTTGGCTGAGAGCTACACTGGTTAGGCTCATTTTTAGTTGCCTTAGTGGAAGTTTTATAAGGTATCATTTCTCTTTCAATGGCTTTTGCTTTGATCAGCTGTTCTTTTACTACCTGGTTCTCTTGGATCTTGATTATTTATATTTGTTTTCGTAGTACGCTGTATTCATGTACTGACTGTACATGTTACTAAATAAATAAATAAATAAAAACCTTCCCACTCCCTTCGGATCTTTTTGTAAAGCTCTTGATGAAAAATTCTTCGAGAGCTCGGAAGTTACTGGGACCTTGGCAGAGAGTTGAAGATGACTATAAAGGGAGAGTGCAAAACACAGATTGGCTGGAAACTCCATGACCTCTCAGATGCCTTAGGTGCACGTTCTAAGTGTCACCCTAGTTTGATTCGACCTCTTAATTCTATTTCTTATAGAATGAAATTAGAGAAAAAGGGAGGGTCAATGTTTCATTCATGTTTCGAGCATGGCGCAACCAGCGCCCATGCGCAGGCGATACACCTTCGAGCACCTGATTGGACACTGTTTGGGTTATGCTCGAAGTAACTGCTTCACAAAAATACATTGCCATCATCAACTATCACATTTTATTAAGTATTGCGATGTCCTCATGCCGGCGAAGCGTTTCCTTTACCATTACAAGGTTTTGGCTGACTGACTGAATGGTGAAGTGAGAGGCTCTGACTTAACTTATTTCTTGACCATAAATATCCCCTTATACCACCGAGATGTTCGCTGCCTCTGACGAGCCGGCTAAAAAGACTCTACATGATTTCGTCCATATCAGATTTATCTATCGATATCTTTCTAGACAGTTCATTACTTGTTTGTCAGCTCGAAACTGATTGCAGGTGGACATGGTGATACATTTCGCTGCAATTACTCACGTCGATGAATCATATACGGATCGTGTAGGAACAATACAGGATAATGTCATCTCTACCACTACATTACTCGAAAGTATCATGAACAGAAACTATAATGGAGTGAAACGACTTGTACATATCAGTACTGGTGAGCATTCTTTCAATAAAGTCAATTGAATCAGGAAGAATATATAGGACTATCATTTTCTACAATCTCTTGCAGTACTTTTTTCTTACTCAATGTTTCCTTTCATTGTCTGAATTCACCTTAACTTGGGTCCTTGAAATGGCAGTTATACTTGACTCACTGCATTGTCAACGAGAATTCATACTTTGACAAAAAAAAACGCAAATTCTGATATCCATGGATTCGAAGGAAGTTTTGTTGGTTATTTTAGACGAGGTCTATGGTGACTCATTTGACGATGCTACGCCAAAAACGGAAAACTCACTGCCAAATCCTACAAATCCCTATGCAGCTAGTAAAGCAGCATGTGAAATGATCATACGCTCCTACTGGGTAGGTTTTGCTATCTTTTCCACGATTTGTTTTCTCAGTGGACAGATTACCCACTGGGATGTTCCTCCATCCTTATCAAGAAGTTTCGCTCGAGAAATTGAATTTCAGCATTCATACAAGTTGCCATATGTGATGGTTCGTATGAATAACGTCTATGGACCACGTCAAGCTGGTACAAAGCTGATTCCGAAATTTACAAAGCTAGCGTTGGAGGGAAAGCCGTATCCTCTGATGGGAGATGGCCTACACACGAGGTTCTTCCAATACTTTTTCTTGTCTCAACTTAGTGCTTAACTTACTTTCCGTTTGTTTTTTGTTGTGGACAGCTATATGTTCGCTAAAAGTTCAATCTCTACACAATCTCGATTTTCCAAGTCCCCTAAGTTGCTTCTTATTGGATGATTACTGAGCTGCGCGGAGTTTTACGATATTCCAACCAATAAGGAAGGCACCAGCTTACTTGCAGTTCGCCTACACCCTCTAGTTGCTCGGGTGATATTGTCACCATGATTTGTCCAGCTACGACCTGAAGTCATAAGAAGCATTACCACGGATTCCGGTCCCCGCTTGGGAGCCATGCACCTGTTCTGTAGAATAACAGTAAAGTTTACCCGGTGATGGCTCTGCCTTTTTTTTCAACTCGAATTTCAATTTTTCTTCTATTATAGTACCATTTTTTTATCAACCAGATCCATCAATTCCATGGGGCACTGAGGGGCCCGGATTTCATTAACCATCACGTTTGCTTTGATCTCTTACCAGTTAAAAAAAACTTTGCTTTCTATCAATTTAATATGTATTTTAACTGAATGAGCATTCGTAGATCAGCTCAACAAGTCGTGAGCCTTTCAGGAGCTGGATGTACGTGGAAGACTGCTCAGAGGCCATCAGAAGGGTGGCAGAAGATGGTCAGCTTGGAGAGGTGTACAATATTGGGACGGATTTCGAGATTACCAATATCGAATTGACAAGAAAAATACACGACATTGTCAACAAACTACAAAAACGGTTTGCTTATTGGATCAGTTTGTACAACCAGTTATCAAGAAAATGTATTGAGTACCGCACAGTTTGAAGCCGCCGTTCACAACCTTAGAAATGATCATTTTTTGCTCAGTTATGATCGCTTTTATAAGATTCTGATTCGTCCAAAAAGAAGCGTTCCACAACGCCCATGGGCAACTATAAACGGCGAACATCGATCAGACGAATTTTTGATTTTATTTGGGTATTCTCTGATGAAAGTCGGAGGACAACTGCGTACCGATTTTGACCTTCAGGATTGAGAAACGGTTTAACGTGGAGTGAGGATAACGTACGTTTCTTCACTGCTATAATGGGCGTGGCTTTTGATATGGGCGGAATCCATGGAGTGGGCGGGACTTTTGAGCTAAATGGTACCTGTGCTTGACGAAAAACGCTTCGAGCTCTTTTTCGAAACCACTGTATCCACTAGACACATTCCAAGATTTATCTTTTCTTACTTATTATGAAGCAATTTTCGTAGGAGGGGAATTTTTTGGGTGTTAACGGTGTGTCGTTGGGCAAAAAATTATTCAGCCCTTAAAATACTTTATCATATTGTTTGTCAACCTGTTTGGATAAGTTCTCGGCGGTCGCCAACAACATTGGCTGCTCATGATTCCTTTTCAGAAAAGAGTCGCCCCCTTCCTTCGTGCCCATACCAGATCGGCCGTATCACGATCGTCGGTACTATATCGATTTTTCGAAGATCAAGAAGGCCATGGGATGGCAGTGTACAACCCCGTTCGAAGAAGGCTTGATGAAGACGATCGATTATTACGTAAAAAATCAGAAACACGAAAAAGTGACGTCACGTCTCCACGGATAAGACGTTCAGGCCCTGATACGAAATTCAGACACGACATTTTCCGCGATATTTTACGTGATTCGAGAATTCCTTCAAATTTCTAGCTAGAGTATCTGAATTTCGTATTTCAGGGATTCAAAGTGTCATAAATTAGGTTAAATTTCTTCATAGATTTATATGTGTGTCGTGTTGTTTCTCGTCCATTTTTCGCGCCGCGACATTATGTATCGTCGTAGGCGTCTACTGCGACGTCGCGGCGATGCCGTCAACCACATTGTAATTTATTTCATGATTTATTGGAATAGTCTTGACTTGATTTCTTTTTTTTATCTTTTCATGGCTTTTTGTTTATCTGTATATTTGCACATTTTTCAAAGGCCCAAGGGTACAGGTTTGGCGGCTAATCTACCCGACCAAATTTTACCCCGAATTGGCGGTGCACGTCTTGGCCCATTTTTTTCTCCCATTCATTTTTATTCATGCTTTCATTGATCTTATCGGTGTTTGTGAACGTCTTTCTGATTTTTTTCATGTGTTTTCATGTTTGTAGGTGCTGTCACCGGGCTGTGGGAAAGTCCAGCGATTTCCATATGACTTAGAAATCATCTAGAGTAGTGTTCATTTAGAAAAAAATGTCCCACCTCATGAGATTCGGTTGTCTTTCTGCATTATCCCATCCCTTTCAACCATCCTTCAACATTGTATTGACTTTGATGTGTTTTTTCCCTTCCCCAGTTTACTTATCGATACACTGTTGAGCGTCAGTCAACATGGTAAATAATGTCTAATTACAAAATGTTAAATGTATTTATGAAAGACGAAATATGATGAGCGATGAAAAGGGCATCTGAAACCATAATGTCTATATTAATATCAACAACGAAACTGTACACGCATTTGTCGGGTAACTTGAAACGGTGGACCGTGACCGGGAATGATCCATGCCGCTTCACAGATCAGGTTCCGTCTTGATCGCTCCTGTTCCGTCTCGTTTGCACTCAATGGCTTCCACATCATCGGATAATCGAGGTCTTCACGTCTCATGAATGTGTCACCTGGGCAGAGACAGGTTTTTTTCTTGAAATTAGCTGTTAAATTGAATTAGCAACCGGTGTAGTGGCGAATTTCGTCCATCCAGCACAACTGTATGGTGCTGATACAAGAGTGGAAATCACTTTTTCTGTTTACTCCCCCGTTACTTACAAGTACGATTCTTTAAAGAGGTGTAATGATGAGATCGGCGATCTTAACTTCATAAGCTTGCTTCCGCGAAGGGTGGGTGAATGGCAGTCGAGAAAGTCGCAAGAGGATTCGAGCCGAGAGCCCGGGAAGGGGTCCTAGGCTGTCACCAAGGAGCGTTCTGCATGAGCGCCTGTGACAATAGGTCTGAGTTGCACCCCCGAGCGCCATGCCCGTATTCCCACCTGGCCTTTACCTCTATGATGCAAGACTAAATATTGTGGCACTACTGATGAAAGGATTAATCCAGCTCTGGAGGGGGTTCATTATTCGAGAAATTATCCATATTGAGCCCAGCAAATGCTAGACAAATCCAACCCAGGATGGCACTTTTCTGAAGGAAAATACGTTACCTGCAACTATTACTGTTCCCATTGTCTTTTCATCATTGACGACAACAGCAACATCATCGGATGAATGTCCAGCTGATCTCATAAGTTGAACATTCTCCGTAAGAGGGTGCCGATCTCCCTGAAAGCAGTTTGATTCTAGACCCAGTCTCTGGTAAATCTTGTAGAATCGCAGTGGAAAAATTGTCAGAGGGATTCTGACTACTCAATACTCTGTTGGTAAGCACTCGCGCTGGCCCGACTCTCATGAGTTCAACTCTCGAAGGCTGAGATCATTTTGCAAATGTAAATGAGCGTTTGATAGACCAGGCCGACTTTCCATCCACTAAGAAATGCGCTGGGCCCCGGCAGGGTGCACCTGACTGGTCGACGTCTGGTAGTCTCCCTCCGTCTCCTTGGGGCTCTTCCATTTCTTGGCTAGATGTCTCACTTTACTGTCTTCATAGATAATACTCACCTCGAATAAGCTGCTGAGATTGAAAGTAGTGTGATGATGAATGTACCATCCTTGGTAATGTATTGCATCCGGGAAGTCGTGCACTCCACCGGCGTGATCGGGATGTCCATGCGTTGTCACAACAACATCCACGTTAGGCGGTACCAGGTCATGTTTTTCGAGAGCTGGAAATGTAGCTTGAATAAATCCAAGTTTGGATTTTGAAATAGACCAGTTCTTCAAAGCGACCTTACTCCATTTTAGTTTAACTTCTAGGCGATTCCGGAAACTACGACTATTCCTTTTATCCCTATTTTCCAGAAGTTCTCATTTTGAGCATCTTTGCCCAATTTGTTTAATAATTACCGATTTGTGGCATGTAGAACAAGTAATAGTAGAATGAGCCATACCATGCATGTACACAATACCTATAAATCCAATGCACCATGCCGCGAACAATTTTAGGCTACGCCTCTAGATGTTTTCCTCAAATGCGATCATCTGATACTTGTGCCTTTCTCATGAAAATTTGTAAAACAGACCATTCATAAGTTGCATTCTGCCGTTGATATCGGTTCCAAGCCCTGTGTCCACCAAAATATTTTTGCCGCCGTCTTGAATCAACGTAATTGTCGCAACGAAGTTGTAGCGACCATCGTTTGTTTGATTTGCTGAACCCTGCAACATTCATGGCGTCATCGTTACAAAAAAATATGTAGATGCGTAAGTATAGACGCTTCCAATTTGCCATAACAAATTTTACTAGCATTCATAACAAAAAAAAACTTTGCATTATTTGAATCAGCACTTTCGGGGGCCTTCGTCTAACAATTTCATGCAAACTGTGGCATACCATGAACAATATCGGAGGTTTGATAAGGTGCTTTGCGGGGTGCGTCTACATTTATATACTATGATATAATATAATATAATATAATATAATATAATATAATATAATATAATATAATATAATATAATATAATATAATATAATATAATATAATATAATATAATATAATATAATATAATATAATATAATATAATATAATATAATATAATATAATATAATATAATATAACATAATATAATATAATGTAGTATAATATAATATAATATAATATAATATAATATAATATAATATAATATAATATAATATAATATAATATAATATAATATAATATAATATAATATAATATAATATAATATAATATAATATAATATAATATAGTATAGTATAATATAATATAATATAATATAATATAATATAATATGATGTAATATAATATAATATAATATAATATTAGGTTGAGTCATAAGTCCTCGGACAAATTGGCAACAATAATATTTATCTTACAATTTTTAAACTACAATAGCGAATCATTTGAAATATGCCCCATTGGCATCGATGGTCTTCTGCCAATGCTTGGGCAAATCGTAGGTGCCCTTGCTTTAGAACGCTGGGAGCTGGCCCTTGGAGAACTGCACCAGTGCCGTTTTGATGTCGTCGCGGGTTTGAAAGTCCTGACCATCCAGATGAAGTTGAAGAAGGGGATAAAGGTGGTAGTCCGAGGGATCCAAGTCTGAAGAACATGGTTGGTGTGGTAAACTTGTCCTGCCGAAATTCGTCAGTTTAGTTTTGGTCGTTCTTGCAATGTGAGGGCGAGCGTTGTCGTGCTGGAAGTGAACTTTGTGCTGCTGTAGACGTGTAGCTTCGGGATTCGCCTTCAAATTCCTAAGTTGCGTAATGTAGACGTGTGCGGTCACTGTGCATCCTTCGTCTAGCAGCTCCCATTATTCGACACCGTGAACGCTCCACCAGAATCAGAGCATAACCTCCTTAGCGTGTACGTTGGGTTTGGGGGAGTCTTCTGCATGCGCACCTTTGTCAATCCATTGAACACGCCGGTGAACGTTAGAGTAGAGGTTCGACTTCGCACCCCTGGTGACTAGGTACTCGAGCCAAGTGTGGTGCCCTTGAGCGTGAGGAGAGAAAGTGCCACGTCGTCGCGGCGGTCTATGTCATACTGCCCCAAAGCATGAGGCACCCATCGACCGAGCTTTCGCACCTTGCCGGTTGACTTCAATCCACGAATAATTGTGGACTGACTCCCCAAGGGTGACTGCCAGTTAACGAGTAGTTTGATACGGATCGGCTTCCACCTGGCTCCGCAGCACCCTCAAATCCAACTTCATTGAGCGTCCCGGACGGTCTTCATTTTCGACGGAATGGTCGCCCGATGCGAACTTCTGGTGCCACTTGTAAACTGTACACCTCCTGCTTGTGAACGTCCTTCATACCTCTATCGATTGCCGCGGGTTCATGGCCAGATAAAAAAATAAATATGATGGTGTTGCGGATGTGGAGTTGCGACAGCTTGAAATCATGAGGCATAGTTGCAGGAAAGGAAACAGTTAGGTGCCTCCTCCAGTATGCGTTTAGAAGAGCTTTCCATAGTCTATCTAACAATGCCTTGCACGTTCATTTTCGTCACCTCTTTCAAGACTTATGATGGCTAGAAGTCATCACTATCATTTTGTCCGAGGACTTATGACTCAACCTAATATAATATAATATAATATAATATAATATAATATAATATAATATAATATAATATAATATAATATAATATAATATAATATAATATAATATATACTTTTTTTGTCGGAAATTCTTACGATTACTGCTGTCCAGAAATGGACTGTTATT
The DNA here is from genome assembly GCA_000469685.2 of Haemonchus contortus. Lineage (NCBI taxonomy): Eukaryota > Metazoa > Nematoda > Chromadorea > Rhabditida > Trichostrongylidae > Haemonchus > Haemonchus contortus. Next base: position 3,436,331 of record LS997567.1, on the reverse strand, counting down.
GATTACTACATGTTGGTATTTATAATTCACCATTTATATGTAGTTTATTACGCTAGCGGACTTTTGTTAAAATAACAACAAATTGAATCCAATTGTCAACAGCTTATGTAAACAAATTTACGAGCCTATGTTGTGTACAAGTAAGCATGCATTGCAGATGGTAATGTTTTTCGCAAGAAAGTGTCAAATGAAAACTATCTGAAAGGACGCAACCGTTGTGTGATATTAGTAGACTAAAGCAAGATTACAAAATTTTCAAATTTTGATTTAAAGGCTCAGGTATTTCAAAATTCATGATTCATAACAATTCAGAAAGGGGCTCTTTGGAAAGGGTACGTCGGGGGTATTGCGCATACAGCTGGAGTGCTTTGGCATGCCCTGATTGGTGGACTGTTGAGCCACTCGAGGACCCACCAATGGGCAGTGCTCTGTGATCTAGCCGCTTAGATCCCATATTTGATGTACTCCTACTGCTTTAAAGAGGTTTTTATTAGAATCATAGGCCTAGCTTCATAATTTCTTGGACGTATAGCTCTAGTCATAGATACCAGTAATCGTAAGGGTGTTTTCGAGTGGGACAATCATTTATCATAGCACATACCTAAAATCATCAGCAAAACCGATTATGTGTATTGTGAAAATATAACCAGCGCGAAATAGACTTGAAAGGTCCTTGGCACTCCCGAGATGTCAGTTTTTATTGCTTTCACTCAAAGGCTTCAAAGACTCATTCTAATAGAAAAAGGATTTCACCTACGTTTCTGAGAATGGTCACTTTTGGCTTCGGCTTCTCAGGCAATGGAGCGTATTTGACAGGCCGACTTTCCTTAGCCTTTTTAATTTGCATCAGAATCGTGCTCAGCTGGCCACTGAGTTCACGCATTTTTGCCTCCCAGTCCTCATGGGGTTGTCCACCTGGAAAGGATTTGCAATTAAGGATGGTAGCTGTTTGTAAACTGCATTTGTACCAGTTAAACACTGTCCGTAACCACTGCAAATGTGTTCTTTGACCTAGGACCTCCGTACCTGAGTTTCTCAAAAACTCATAAAGTGAATATCCCTAGGTTTTCTAAATTTTAAGTTTTTCAGTATTATTTGATGCTTTGATTTTGCTATGCCAATCGTCGCCCATAAGAAATAGTTAAGACCCCATAAGTCGATCCATCCCACTACATAGGCTCGCTGTGTTGCCTCTGAAGACCATAAGAAGGCTGTGGCCGGACCCCAGAAGACTATAAGATAGCTCTGGCCGGAACGTAAGAGACTAACGGGAGGCTGGGCAATTGCAAACCATCTGAATTATTTGAGCTTATTCGAAGTAACTCTGACAGTTACGAAGTAAGATGCAAATTTCCGGTTAGGTGAGCAAAAACCCTTGACCGAGACTGTCGCTTAACTTTTTCAAGCTATAATTTTGAAACTATACTTGGAAACCGGTTTCCTAAGAAACCATAGCTAACTGTTGAGATTCCATACCGGTTTCCAACAAAATAGCCGAATCGTCTTTAGACTGTTTTCAAAAAGTGTCCTTATACCCTAAAGTTGTCTAGTTGAGTACGAAATGCTGTTGAACACTTAATATACTTGAAAAATGACTTAGATTAAATAAGTGAATAAATTTAATTTAATAGTTAAATTGATTAATTAGCAATAAGATCGATTAAATCAGTTGATCAATTATTAAATGAATTAAATTAGGCACAAACGTTCTCAATCAATGTTTCAAAGTGGAGGTATGAATAGTTCCTCTAACCTATGCGTAGCAGTATATCTGTTCAATAATTTATCATAGTTTGACGCTTTATCAGCAAAACTTCGGCCTCGGATGAAACTCGAACCCATGCTTATGCTCTCACCCGTTAGTCGCCGATCTTTTGGGATTGATATGGCGATTACATTTTTTTATAGACATATTTTCTTATTTTTATTATATATATTTTTTCAAATTTATTTTACCGTTGCAGAAACTTTTATTCAGTTGATTTAGTGGACTTCACAAACCCTTACTCAGTAGTTGCAAATAAAGAAGAATCCGCAACTCGGATTGGATCAATAATCGATCTGAAGCTTACTTGAACTTGTCTGCGGCATTTCTTCTTGGTCTTCCGATTCGTCTTCTGGATTCATCGCTTCCCATTGTCCTACTGCAGACTATAATGAGAACTCAGTCAATACAGGAAATTGAAATCGATCGATATACTTTACTACCACTGTGCCCGAACTAGTATCGCCAGTTTTGTCGTCATGATTAGTACTACGTGAGGATGGTGTAGTCGATGCCGAAGGGATAGCCACACGTTGTAGAAGGGGTCTTCGGCGATCGATGAAGGTCTGAAGCCGAATTTTTGCTTCAGGAATTAGTTTCGTTAATAACGAATAAACAAAAGTTTACGAAGATAATGGAAAGTAGCAATTGCGAGGATTCGTTTCTGATTGGACGGTGATTTACAGCGAGTTCATTTCTCAAGAAAAATCGAAAAGCTTAGATATGGCTGGATGTAAATATATCCATACTAGGGTGAAAGCTGTGGAGGTTAAGTGGAGGTAGCGTAGGCGAGGTCTATAATTGGTCACCAGTCAATCAATCAAGCAACCCACCAATCACAGCCACTGTTGGCACTACGAAGCTAGCGTAAAGGCCCTCCCGCTTAGTGTTAATGTGCATTCTGAAATGCTCCGTGACCATGGACAAGAACCTATAGTCTGCATCAAATACTATCTGGTAAAGTCAGATGTTCGACGCAGTAAGTAGGTGTGAATATCATAAAATATCGATTAAACTGGCTATGAGGTATCAGTTTTAGAAAAAAAGGGCTCATTTTCTCAATCGATTTCGAAAAGCAAAGAAAACTTTCTTGAATTATCTTTTCCCACCTGAAGTAGACCAGAGAGCTCTCTGAACGTCTCCTGCGTCGGCTCTTCCCATTCGGTCCTGTTTCTTTTCTGGAATTTTATACAATCAATCAATAACTTAGTTACTGTAACATTTTGAATTCTCACTTGAATCGTGCTGTTCGTCATAGTTACAGGTCGACGTCTAACTTTTGAAGCAGGCATTATAACTGGGGGTATAGGTCGATCTTCTTTCGAGTTTCGCTGAAATACGTCCTAGAATCCCTTTCTAGGAAATGGTCTCATAAGTCAGTTTAAATCGGCTACCAGCTTTTTAGTCTGTTTTGCCGTAATTGAAATACTCCTAAGTGACTCATGGGGAACGTTCATCATCGGTCCTGCACGAAGAGCTGATTCTGGCGGTGCCATAAACTGTAACGGTAATAGATTTAATAGTTATACTCGTAGTTGATTTCGTTGGGATGAACGTGTACTGACTTTGTACTCCTAATAGCGAGTAAGGGATCTTGTGAAGGCTAGGCTCGTGGGGAAACGGGCAGTAGGAATGATTTTGGGTAATCGATTCGCCGCACGCGGCTGTCGCGGACCTCCCATTCACCGTTATTACAGCTCTAGCGTTCTTCATACAGCTCAACCGACATGCAATCATTATTTAATGCATAATTCCACTATCAGTACTTTTGTTCTTGTATTTCTTACCTGGGCGGAGGTGGTGTAGTGACAAGTGGCGCACTATATCACACGCACAGTCACGGGTTCGAATCCCGGATCGATGCCCGCCTAGGCCAACCAAGCCTTCCATCCCTCCAGAGTCGGTGAGGTACCAGACTTGTCTGGGAGGATAAAAGCACTGACTTGTACATCGGCTGGCCACCGCAAGTCATTGTATAGGCCACATACGCATTCATTACGCCACTACGATTCTAAATGGAAGTCGAGTGCGGGGGCGCGTCCCTCAGACGGGATTGATTAACGCCAAAAACTTTATAATTTATTCTCTTATTTCTTACCTACTGCTGCATCTTGCTACATTCCTTCGCGCGCGACGCCTCTCTCACCGCGACGCGACTATTTCGTTCCTACTGCACCACACTACAGGCTCATGCACTTTGAACTACTCCCAGGGATTTATTGTTTGCATAGCATGGAAAGGATTGAATTCTTGAAGCATACGTGTTTGAGGGACAATAATTTAGGTTTTCAGCGAGGCCCACCTACAGAACGTTAGTCATAGTAACTTGTAAACTAGAGATTTTTATAAAAGACTCACCGAGAAGAAGTTATCATCATGCACTGCATCTAAATCTGGCGGCGGCTCATTAAGTAACTCGACCGGAATTCGCGAAACGCTACCACGTCCTTTTCCACGGACAAAATCGCGGAGCAGAGCTCGTTCCCACTCATCCAGTGAACGTACAATTTCTCCTGAAAGTACTGTAACAAGAACTCGTTGGGGACATAATAGCGAAGAGAACCTAAAGGCTTTGTGGAGAGTTCCGAAGCTACGTAAGTCCAGTAGAGGTACAACTTGTTACTGTCTCATCCTTGCCTCCGGACATCGAACCTCTGGTTCAAATCCATATTGTGCCAGTCAAACTATTCAAGGAAGGACGAGAACGTGGCGCATTCGTGAGGTGGGGGGGGGGGGGGAAGGACCGATCAATATTCTCAGCTTTCATCCCTCTATACCCTTCCAGTCATCGCCTGTACTGGAACTACCCTAACAACTGTAAAAAAAAACTTGTAAGTTAAGTGGCATGACAAAAACTTCTGAGAGTATCTTTGCATTTACTGTAACTGATAAATGGGTGTTTTATGAATAAGTACTGTGAAGTAATGAGAATGAGTAACTTACGATATTTGTCGTAATATGCGCAAGAATGAATAGCTAATAGTGGTAGCAGAATGAATAAAGTTACCATGGTGTCATGACAGGAACTGAAATATTTACTTCAATGTATAGCTATTGATTGGAATAATTGAAAACAGGCGAAAAGACGTTGAGTAACATGGATGAGACGCAAATTAGTGGAGCATTGGGTAACTTCTTATCGAATAAATAAAAATGTTTCATTTCCAATTCATAACAGAAAAAGCGGAGCAATTTTTTTGCTTTCTTTTTTTTCAACAGAGAGAATGACATTAAGTCAGGTATGTGATCGCGCGAATCTGCCGCACGCGGCTAATGGATTTCGTTCAGAGGTGCATTGCCTCCGACGAGCGGGCAGCCTGTGCGGCAACAGCTTTAACCTAATAAGAAAGAAAGTTCTAATATTCCGTATTTACTGTTATATAATATTAGTATTTACTATTATAATGTCAAATTTCACCCAAACATTGCGGACTTCGGAAATATTGGCATTGATTTTAGCGGCCTTCCTACGTAGGGGAAATTCATATTTTTGTGTCGTCGGCTCTATTTTAATAAACTAGCCGAAAGTAAAGTACGTAAGTAAAGTATTGCGAAGTGTATGATATAATATAATACATGATAAATAATTAAAACAGTAATCTGAGGCTTCTGAATAGAGTGTGTGGCTTCGCTTCTCCAAATATAGGTCTAAGTGTTTGGAATTAGGCAGTACCTGATCTGGGCATCCTGGTTGAATCGATTTAACAGTTAACAATTTAATAATTGTTTAACAATTTTATAAGTATCGTATCGATTTTTTCGGGTGAAAACTACCGTAGCAGAAGTGAATGAAAAAAATCATTAACTTTTTTCTACTTTTTTTCGCGTCCTTCATGAGAAGGGAACAATTATCTCGTGAATGCCATGATTATTTGTTCAAATACAAATTAAAGTAATCATCGTGAATGCAAGAAAATTGCAATATGCACGAAATTGAATAAAATATAATAAAAAGTAATATATAAAAATATAATAAAAAGTTGTATATAAAAGTATAATGATATTGTAAGTGTATGAAGTATTTTAGAGCGTTTAGCATATCATGAAGTGCACTGAGACTGTAGGTGGTACGAAATGAGTTTGGGCCACCACCTAATAACTCACTGACCCAGATCCCGTGCGGTAATTGAGCCGCGCACGTCAAATACGCCATTCTTTGTTCCGGTTTAATCAGAAACGACTCACGATCTTAGATACTTACAGTTACATATCCATACCTATAGGTATACACATTTGAATACACATCCCTCCTATACATATGTTCAAGCTCATCTCGGTAAAAGTAAATAACTAGTACATGGGCCAATATAAAAAGATGCCTAGGTCGCACGGCGCTCAGACGAGAACTTAGGCTGTACTTCCTCCATTTAGGCTCCTTGGAGCTTTTTCTGGCTCAATCTGACTTGAATCAGTAGGACCAATTTGCTGGGACCACAGAATTTAGGTCCACACCCACGCTTTCCTCTTAACCCTTCACCCCTAATTAGATTAAATAAATAGTAATATTAAATAATAGTGGACCTCAGAAATGCAACGTTCCACTCCATCTTTCATTCATAATCAATAATTCATTTATTCTAACAATTCATAATTTATTCATATCTGTATGAAGACAATCGTTGACTTCCTTCTTCTAAATACCCTTCCTAGTTACAGAAACTCAATCGTTATAAAAAAGTATCTCAAGTTATCTCACTTTACACCGTTTTTTCTTCTTTCAGTCTGAAGCCGTTGATTTCACGGCTTCAGAAGGGTTCTTAGTTCGGGCAAAGGGATTCCATTTGGATTGTCTTTGATCACTACCACCCCAAAATTGCATACATAGGAAAACGGTGGCAATATGGAGACGGGCAGTAGGAACGATCTTGTGTAGTCGATTCGCCGCACGCGGCTGTCGCGGACCATGTACCTCATTACAACAGTTCTTCATACAACTGAATCGCTATACGATTGTTACTATGGCATGATTCTACTATTAGTTCTTTTGTTGCTGTATTTCTTACCTGCTGCTGCACTCTGCTACATTATTTCGCGCACGACGTCACTTCCGCCGCGACGCGACATTTTCGTTCCTACTGCACCTCACCCCTGGCAATAGTAAGGCAGACGACTTGAAATTGACTTGAAACCATAAAATTGGCCTTGTTTTTTTATTATTTTGGACTTATTTCTGTTATGATAACACATTCCCGAAGTGATTTCCTGAATAAGCTGATGTTTACAAATTCGAAACAAAAAGAAACAGAAAAGATGAATTCATGTTTTGGGAACGTTTATTGCGCATCATAATACTGGATAACAATAACTTTACATTTAAATACCATCATTACTGCATTCCAGCACGTGTCAGATTTAGCTGTAAAACGATATCACATGCTGCAGCGAAGACAAAGTCGATTTGTTGAGTATCAGTCGCTTCTGTATAATGCACGTACAGTTTACTGTTTGATGGTAATCGAGCCTAAATATAACCAGTAAGTATCACAAAAGTTAAGGCTCCCTCACAGGGGTGTAGGAGATAAAAGGAACCCAAATCCCCTCATGCTAGCCGTAACCTTCACTTCTCCTAGGTCAGTTACGTGGGTGCTGAATATTCATGTTCGATATTTGATGAGAAAAAATTGGAGTTTGTGAAATACTCTAAGGTAATCACCTTACAAGTCAAAGGCTGGAATATTCGAAGTACGTAAAGATACAGTTTACGATACTTTTACGGTATTTGTTTCGAGATGGATGATAGAAGTGATGATTCCTTACAGTGCAAAAGTTGCGAACTAAACGCGAATATCGGCGTATTCAGAGAAATTTAAGACTCCGAAAAAGTAGTAGAGTTGGGGGTTGGACAAGAATGTGACGACGGCAATTGCATGAAAGAGATTTTTGGACGAGCTTTCTAGATGTGTGTGCCACCTCGTACAACTGGCTACCGTAAGTTGTCTGCATTTTTCCATTGTGCTACATTTGGGGAACACAGGTTTATCCCAGGTTAGGATTTCAGGAGCTTTCAAGAATTTTTTTACCATGAACTGCTTTCCCATTACAAAAGTAAATTTACTATTCCGAAGACTAGTCGTACCTTTGTGAAGAAACCCTGAAGATAATCGGCCGCAGAATCGTAGCTATTGTCTCCTGGAATACAGCAAAGTTAATATATCATGCAGAACCGCGTTTTTGACAGTTACTGCAGTCTTAAAATAGGTAGAGTTTTCCAAGTGCACTTCTAATTTTTCCAAGCGCTACTAATCTATTTGCTGACTGAATGTTGCCATCAATCCCAAGGCTTCCGGTGGCTTTTTTCCCAGACTTTATCTGGACTTGGTTGGGACCAAGTTTGATCAGAATGCTGGCCTTCAACTACTAACACTTAAGAGAGGTAATCTGTGATAGTTGTGGATAGCGGGATGAACTAACTACTTCTGAATCGATCGTTTGCATTTGATAACCCAGGTGTCATCTTATCATAATGTGCGCGTAACTTACAAGTGTATTACTCTGATAGTGGGTAAACTACAGTTATCTCCTTACCAGTAGAAGCGAGGTTAAGATAAATGTTCCGGTATTGTTAAAGATTGTAATCCTGGCAAAGGTTTTGATTGGCGCTTCACAAATAAACTGTCTACAGTCAAAAAAAGCTTAAATTCAATTGAGTTCCGGCTGATATACTTGAAATAAATACCTGTATAAGTTTTGAAGTGATCAGCGAGCCTGGAATGGGCTAATTTTGCTTTGAATAGATCAACTTTATTCAGAAATAGAATAAAGGAGCACAATTTCAGAAACTCGTTCTTAACAATCTCATGGAATAAATCGATACTGTCCATTAGGCGATTCTGTGAAAAATGAATATTTTCAGACGTTATAAGTTCAGTAGTAGTTCAAAAAAACTTAATACAGTTCTGTCATCATAGCCCAGAAACTATTCACCTTTTGTTCACGCTGACTAGCTGTTGCTATTCGTATGACACTTTGACGTGGTTGAATTCCACTTGGCACTACCTTCAATCAAATACTCGAAGTATTATGTGAATCTAGTTTGAAAACAATCACATTATGATGCAACAATGTGTTTAAAAATTTTGCAGTGCGAAAAGGCAGAACACAGGTGAGCGGTCGCGCCGCGTCACGGGGTATGAGATCCTTTCCACTGATTCCTAGGCGGTTATTTTTGCTTCAGGTTATCGGCACGACCGACCCTCTTGGTATGACAGACCCTTGAGGCTTTTAATGAAGCAGAATTCATTTTAAGAAAGAGTAGTCAATTTGGCATTTTATTTTTATTTTTTATTTCTAAGGTTTCATTTTAATGTTTTGCGAGCTCAGTGCCTCTTTCCACAGGTTGCTGCTCAACCGAATCGTCTCAATTCACTCCCAGGTACTGCGTATAACTCTCTTCCTGTTGTGTTCCCAGCGAATTGTCGTGGGTACAGCCTAGAATACTGAATGAAGGAAATAGATTCACCCGGTCTGTTTCCCTCACTGGGATCTGGACTATTTCCCTGGTCTGAACGTGCAGGCTGCTGGTGGACGGCTCACTCATGGGGCGGTGTGAGAGCACCGAATCGTTTTTCTGTCGCATTCATGAAGGTTATGACAGCGGTTTGTTTCTAATCTGGGTCTCCCTTATAAAGTCCCGTCCACCAATTTCGCTGTACCCAAAATCCGAAATAAGTGTCACATTCTGATTGCTATACGTAGTTTTGTAGTATAGTAGGCTTTGTAATTGAATGGTGTGCCTGGTGCGGGTCAACTAGCTAAGACCAGACGCGTGACGAGACAACTGACTAATCGCTGTATTGTGGGCGGGGCAGTAATAACGGCGCAAATTCATTTTTGAATAACAAGATAATTCATGTCAACTTTGAAAACTTTCACAAGAATCCTGTTTTAGATTTCTATAGATTTCTATGCGTTGGATATTACGATATTTTAGTTTAACAATAAGGAATTTAGACCTTTCCAAATCAAAACGCACCTGAACTACAGCCATATCCTCTTCCATAGTTTGATCATAACTGCTTAATGATGAAACAAACATTACTGCTGTAACATCTTCAAAGAAATGAATCCATTTCCGCCTTTCGGTTCGCTGACCACCGACGTCAATGAGCCTGAACTTTAGAACTTCACCACCTCTTCTGATGCCCCTCAAGCCGTGCAAACTGCTCAAACTGCTTAAGAAATGCAATTTTCTCTTCACCTTACGGTTAATCCATAGTTGCCAGTCTTCTCTACTAAGCTTAACCCCCTCCCCCGGCTTTCGATAGCCACCGAAGTAAGCGACAAGACGGGTTCCACGAATCCGGAAATCATCCGCGCTTACTCCTTGTACTAGTACATACGAGAGGTACGAAGGCATGCTTCACTCTTCAGAAAGCCCTTAGGCTTAGAACAAGTCATTGCTTGACTGCATTTCATCCACTCACATCCGCCTCCTCCTTCCACAACTCACATCGAGGCACGGTTCACGATAGAAAGAAAATAGTCAGAAATATCCCACTGATAAATCTGTGGCGTCCCTGCATACAATATGTGACGCGTTTAGACCGGTAAAACGCCTAGACGGGGCGTTATAAGGGCTCAGAGATCGCATCGGCTGAATGCCACACCCATAGCGGACGAGTTTTAGCGGCGTTGCCAAGGCTATGCTATCTACCAATTTCGAAATTTAAAGAGCGAGACGTGACCCACGATAGCAATAAAAAACAGTTTCGGACTTTTTCGGCTCAATTTAGTCAGCTGTTACGCAACCGCAACAACTGGAATCTCGTCCAAATGAAGGTGTACTTGAAGAAGGTACATCGGAATTATTGTGAACTGTGCCCTCAATTTTTGCTCTCTGCACCCAGCTTTCTATCCCCATAGAAATCGATTTTTGGAATTACTAATTACAATTTCAGTATGGGTCATTTGGATTGGTGAAAGCATCATTATGTCAACTCCCTAAAGACGAACAATGGTCGAATTCTGATCTATTCCTATCTATTACTCGACTACTGCATCAAAGCCGTTCTAAGCGGCTCCATTCCCGCCGCATCCCTTCAATGAATATCTAATCAAGATACATATCTTCCATACACTTTCTCCGAAAGGAACTGGGCACCATTGAATTCGCATATCGGCCAGTTTTCTTCTTTGAAACCGAAAAAAACTGGAAAAACTTACCTTATAACATGTTTTTTGAAATCAAATGCGAATTCATGAACCCCTATAGTCGCTTTACGCATGTGCACGATATCCAGACTTGTTGGGAGATAATCTTTGGTTAAGATCCGTTGAAGACATGTGGAGAAGCTAAACATTAAGAACGATTAGGAATTGATTATCATTTAACAAGTGACTGTAACTTTCAGTTACTAGTAAACGTAGAAAAAATAGTTAAGACCCTTACTAGGCATAGTTATCAGGGATTGTTGCCCATGTCGAGTGTTGCTCAAGAAAGTTTTTCACGCTGTCGAGCATTCTGAATGATTGGGAGAATAGATTTTAATGTCTCAATGGGTTCTGAAAAAGCTACAAACAAGATGCATCGAATAACATCTTCTCCCTAATCATACAACATGTCCCTGTATACTTGTAAGTAAGCTTTGCAAGAATTTGAAGTGCTCAGAAATTCTAGAATTTGTTCTAAGGATTATGAGCATTATCCCTGCATGTCATGCCATTACGCGAGACAACTAGCAAATTAATTTCCAAGACATGATGGATAGCGAGACAACTAGCTAGGTGTCTAGGCGTCCTAAGCTGACCGAGACTACCGCTAAACGTGCTTGTACTGGCTCCGCATCAGTGGCAGTTATTCTTTCGCGAGCAGGAAGTTTGCCGGTCGAAACTAGTACTGTACTTACAATTAGCAATAGCTACTGTAGACATGGGCAGATGTTTTCTATATTTACATAGGAACTCGTCGCAGAGACTCTTGTTCATTTATGGGCATCCACGATTAGTGGCATGTGGAGCCGGGGTCACCTGCAGATTGCGTGCCGCTTGATCGATTAAAGCTCTCGCATAGCGCAACGCGGCTGCCGCGCCGCTTCCTTTCTGGGTATTTCAGCAATCATAGTAAGCTGTATTTTTGTGACGAAATCGCGTTTGAAAATTAAAGGGAAATGGATAATCAAGAGACTCACGAAAAGTGTAACATCAATTGTAACTCGTCATCCTCGTCTACAATCTCCAGTTCGCTGCTGTGTTGGGAAAATTGTTCAATAATTATCTGAAGAGGATTGTAATATCATTTTGAGTCACACATCTGCGTACTAATTACAGTTTGGCCTGAGGGTACTGTAATCATTAAGCCTACTTTAATAACTGCATCTTCTCAGTAGGAGGAAGTAATTATTGATGAATCTGCGTCGCTGTTTCATAAGTCGACCTAATGACATAAGTGGGTCCCCACAGGTTTTGGTCGAGAAGGGTTCAATACTGCAAGCAACACCGTTTCAGCGAATTCTAAAAAAGCGCTATGGTAGACTCCTTTTAAATTTTTGAAACCCTTCCCGTCTAAAAAAGTAACTTCCAAGTAGTATGGATGAGTTGAGACCCTGTAAAGTGATATAGGAGCATGTTAACCATAGCACCCTGGGCAAATTATTTCTATAATCCACCTAAATAATGTTATGTTAAGGAGTTAAGTGGAAAAAATTATCAATACTGTGAAAAAAGTAACCTTTTCTTTTTCTGGGATCTCAATACTGGTCTGTTCGACCCCAACGGCGATAGCGTGAAAAGCGTCCACGATATTTTTTCGTATAACAAAGATTGCGTCGATCGCTTCCGTCTCATTGAATCCTTCCGAATGGATTAACCTATGAATATGATAGGCTTCATACTAGTTCTCGTACAATTTCCATTTTGTATAAATGATTTTGTAAGCTTTCTAAGCGTATACGACATTCTGGATTCGCTTGGACAAATCCCTCAAAATAGAAACCCTTGAAGAGCCTGAAGGCGCTGGGTGTGCTTTTCCACATAATGGCACATGTTTTCCCGGACTAGTTTCTTTGCTTTGTAGTAAATGATAGTTCGTAAGGGATAAAGAGTAAGGTGTCTGGAGAGCGCAAACCCGGGTTCGAGTCCGATCGGAGGACGAAGTTTTGCCCAGAATTGTGAGACTTGTGCATCGCCTACTCCACCAAAATAGTAGCGGTTAACATAAGCATCAAGTTGAAACTCCTCATTTTGTTTCTGAATAATATGGATGTTCGCTTGCTGCCATTTCAGAATAAATGATTCATTTCAGAAATGAATATTACCTTTGATTTACCAAAATATTCAATGATCACTTGTGATAATTGTAAATTAATGTAACAGCGATGTTCGGAAACTGAGCCTACCTCATCTGTCTGACAATCGTACTTTTTCCTGAATCAGCGCTGCCTGAAACAGAAAAGATTACTGGAATTTTTTCATCTACTTTACATTGTGGTAATTCACCTAAAAGTAAGATCTTCATTCTCTTTTTCTCCGAAACGTGGTCTTTCTTCAGCTCGGAGTCGATCTGACGTGATTTTGCTTCATCTCCACTCTCCTTCAATAAACCGCACAAACCAGATCCCATCCTTAAAATATGATACCACTTACAAATACTCTGAGATAGTAGGATAGAGCAAAAACGACGAAGAAATCACGAAAATTGGGATTTAAAGAAATATAAGGCTTAAAAACAACCGAAGAAAACGGCTGCACGAGTTATGCGTCTGTAATCGTCTGGGTGTCTCTCACATAAGCGCACTATTCGTCGGCTCCCTGAAGCTTCGCCGTGAATGATGCGGCCTTAACAAGGCCGTCATAACACGGCCACTTTTGGGTGTATACGTTGGCCACGCCGGTTTTAGAGCCCTCATGACGCCCTGTCAAAGCCGTTTTTCGACCCGACAATGTTCCACGTGCTGTGAGGCCGCAGGTTCATATTAAGAGATAATCTTGAGGCCAATTTTTATCGTGAACTGTCCTTCACAAGGACCTGGATAAGTGCATACTCATATGTGGGTAACAAAAACGAGCTCAGTCAAGGTCGTCTAGCTAGCTCTCTACCACATTAATTCATGACGTAACGAAAATGTAAACAGGACAAGCCATGAAATGAAGCAAGCTGTGAGCTTAGTTCTCATTTCAGAGTCGTACTTCTTTATTACTTCGAGTACCAATCAGCCCCCCAGGGTAGGAATGTACTTGTGCTTGATGATAGGTCGTTGATCTAACACTGGGTATTACATGTTCTGGCTGGTAACCCACTCCTCTTCTACTTCCCTTCCTAGGTTAATACCCTTTTTGTCTACGAGTAAAGCTGGCATAGGACTCGGCCAGATCGTAGAAGCACAGGGAGGCGGTTTAGGCAGTCTATTAACGTTCCGCTTCCTCAAACCCCCATTGTTCGTCTAGACGGAGTACGACGGACGGGCCTGGCGAGTATCGATCCAAATTTTGATCTACCATGTGAGTAACAGTGTGTGAAGAATCTAGTGGTTAAGGTAGATCATAAAGCACGGCTCAAAGCAACAGTAACTGTGCAGTGACTGAATTTACCGCAATTACTTTATTCAGGAGATAGGAATTTTCGGCTGTTATTGATGTTAATAATAGAGGATATCCAGTGATAAGTGAGTGTAGCAAGCCTCGGCATCTCTGAGCCCGCGGTAACAGGCAATAATAAGGGGTCTACCACGATAAAAGGGCGTGTACGATAATACTCGTAGTAGAGATGATTGATGAAACAAGTTCTGAGTATTATTATTCCGATGACGCTTGAAAATACTACAAAATGATGAAATACAAACAAGCCACCTACGTCGTTTATGTAATGGGGCTATTTTCGAATGAAAAAAGGCAATCGAATAGTATTAAGTTAAATAACAATAATGCCAGCGACATCGAGAAAATCAGTGTGGAGGAAATTATTGGGGACCCATTAATGGAATAGCTACCATGGATTACTCATGATACAGAGATTAGATACAATGAACGTCAAACCTTGGGATGTACCACATAGCATTTCAGAATCCGTTCCCAAATTATTGATTAGTAAAACTTAACGTCTAAAAAGTAGAAGAAAAATCTGAAGCAATTATTGATCGGTACATTTTGTCTTATGAAGCGTACAGTTTATTACTGATAAGTAGCAACCGAAACTCCCCAGTAAAACTCCCAAAACCTCCCAGTAACTTCCCAGAACTTCCATTTCGACCCGTTTACTTTTTCAGAACTCAAGAAAGCTCTTTGCTCATAACACCAAGAATTGATTTATTTTATCGATTGTACTGTGTTGTGGCTCATTCCAAGGTTTAAGGGTCGAATCGCTCTGATGTTTCACAGCAGTGCAGTCTTAAGTAAGAAGTAGTAGTAAGCAGTTGTAAGTACAGTTGTCAATAGGGAATTTTTCGCATTTGCGGTAGAACCTAGAGAGTCTCTACATTTTTAAAATTTCTTGAGGAAGTCTTTAAGAATTTCTAACAACTGGTAGGAAATGCTAGAAATTGTTGAGGGAGTTCAGGTGTATAGGCCCATATGAGGCCGATTAAATTGCCAGAACAGCCCTGGCAAGTATGCTAATTGCCAAGTTTATAAAAGGAAATTATGTAGGTCGTGTAATTATAAAAATTTTCAAAATCGGGAGCAGGAAGTAACGAATTATATCGGGTGTTTGAACTCAAAACAAAGGTAAACAACAAACATAAAAAGCAAGCTAAATTGGCAGGAAATATAATTATATTCAGCTGAAATCATGAAAACACGTCATGACTGGAATCCCTCCTCCCTCCTCATTTCAGTGGATGTTCCGGAAATTGGACTGGGAATTAAACTGTACTGAAGAGTACAGGATGAATAGGGCTTATGCAGAGCTTAACCAGTAGAATTAAGGTTGTATGCGCTCGGCCTAACTGGTTACTACCAGGACTTCCTTATCTGTACTAAAGATAGTATGATAGATAAAGTAGACATTTCACGAGTAGGTTCACAGCCAAGAAAATGGTTCACAATATGGACTTGAACTGGTACAAACTACTAGTTATACTTACATGTCAAGTAACAACGCCCTGTAACTTTTACAAAAAAATCGAACTTTTCGACAACCTGCACCACTGCCTGCGTTTGACAGCCACTGCTAGCTTAACGAATTTATCGAAAGGATGAAGCGTCTATTTTTGATGGGCCCTTTTTCAGGATACGCCATGCAGTCGATAACAACTCCGGAACTCGATGATATATGAATGCGCGCCAGGCTTATGGAGCGGAGATTTCTGAGCCCGAGCTGAGCTGGAGGTCAGTATTTTGACATTTCAGTTAAGTCTCTTATCATGGGAACGAAATGTAGGAATTAAAGATTCTTAGTCCGGACCGGGCTCAGTCCATAAGTTGATCCCCAGGCCATGTGCGTGCTACCGACGCCAAATGCCATTGTGTTAGGGTAGCTAACAACTAAATTACTTCAGAATAAACAGACCCTGAGGGGATCAGAAACCTCTCCAACAGACGGATATAATCACTGCGACTCTGAAATGAAGTGATGGAATGTGCAAATGGCATTAGGTTTTGATAGGAGGTAACTGGAAAGAGAAAACTTGGACAGGATGAGAAGGCGGAAACGAAATGTCAAGCAAGAACAGTTAAATTTCCTTTTAATTTTCTATAGTGTCGAGAAAATTCCATTAGAGATGGGACGAAGTAGAATGAGAATAGCAACGCAAATATTTGGCCATCCGGCTGGCATGCGTTGTCTTCAGCGTATTCCGTCCGCTTCGCCCTAAATGCCATTCAAAACACATCTCCTCTCATAGTAATTACGGTGATGACGCGAAGCAAAATAATCACTCGCCGCTGGCGTCGGATACATCGTGCTTGCGAAGGCCATAGATAAATAAATCTGGGTGTCTATGTGGGTGTGTCTGTGGTGTAGAACCTGGAGCTAAGAGGAGAAAGTGGCATAGCCTTCTTTTTGCGGGTAGTTGGTCCCTCATCAGGAGTCACAGTTGTTTCATGAAGCAGACGAAAGCTCAGCCGGGAAAAGCCCATTCTTTCGTTCGGGATGCACCTGAAATTCGACTCTTGCAGAATCGTGGAGTCGTCCACCTCAGTGTGGAGCAGTTAAATCGAGATGGTCGCTTCGCGGCGAGAACGACGTCGCCCATGAAGGAATGTAGCAAAATGAAGCAAAAGCATTGCAGCGAGTAAGGAATACAGAAACAAACGATATAACATTAGAAATATGCCAAAAATATTGATCGTATATTGATCGAAATGCATGTAGAAAGCTGTAACCGCAATGACGAGGCAACTAGTTCGCGACAGCCGCACGCGACGAATCGATTACACAAAAGCGATTTCATTGCCCGTCTCCCCCTCTGTACTATACAATGTATCGTGGAGGTCGACCGATCCAGAGTAGTCTAGACGAATACCGATTACCAAATCCGAATAGATGGAAGTGTGGTTTGCCTGATTGCAGACTACTCACTACTCCACCTATGTCGTCAACGAAGATAGATGCCGACAAAACCTAACTCGAAAATTCATGATGTTCCTGAAAAATAGGCTTTTTGCTGGCAGTTCCACGATTGACCTGTTTTCGAGGCTAGAAATGAATATAACCATTTGGACTGCCAAATACATCCAATATAAAGCTAGCTAGCTTAATTGTGGTCTTTGTTCAATTGCTGATTATCAATGCAGCTCGACATTAAATGCTGATTATGCAGGCAGACGACGGCTACCGTGTTGATAGATGGCTGAGTGTCGCAGTCAATAAAGCCACTCTGCCCCTTTCTAGACGGTCTTCCCAAGTTAAATACAGACCTCACTTTACATTCCTGTAATGTGGCAAGAAGAGCTGGTCAAAGCTTATCATTGAGCACAATTTATACTGAAAACATGTTTGTATTTGTTACTTCTTGCTAAAAACTACCGCAGAGGTTTTCTTTGAGGAAGTACCGCCCATGGTAAATAGCTCCGCCTACTATCTCCTCCGGAGCAGTTATTAAAGGCACAGCTCACGATGATTTCGGGTAGCTCAGATTATAACGGAAGTGGTACATAAGATTGAAAATAGTGCGATGGAGGCAAAGGAACTGCGTTTATCGGAGTTTTCGAAGTGAAAAAAGGCTTCGAAAAACCGTAAAGAGGGGCTGGACGAGAATGAGACCAGAAAAATGAAGAAGAGTGGAGCGTTTGGACGAGCTATACAGTGTGGGTCATTGCGTACGTGTGGGTCCTGGTGCAAATAACTGACTACTGTAAGCAAAAATTCATACACTTATAAGCACAAGAAGACAAAAAACCTCTTGTTACAGCAAAGAGAGGTGACCTTTTCAAGCCTCTTGGGGTAGGAAAGTAAAAAAGGGGTCGCGGCAGCAAAAAGAATAACAGAGGAAAAAAGAATGTGAGAAAAACATCGCCTCATCACTCGGCGATCAGCTGATTGTGTGTGGCTCCTAAAACGAATAATAGCAATCTGTATTGCCTCGACACTCGTCTGACGTGACATCGATCGAGAGGCGGGGAAGCCACTCAAGACAGCAACAAGGCTTCCACTATCCCTGACCGTCGAGGTTTTGGGAGCGAGAAGGTCCCTTCTAACACCCATGGGGGCCACTGAGTATTCCTCATGGAAGAACTCAGTAACCTTTTTTATCGTGAACCGTGCCTTTGAGGTCGATGTCCTCCTCTACGTCTGACTAGAGCTTACTGTTGAACTGGTCAGTATGATCCAAGATTATGAGCTGCACTGGTGGAGAAAAGTTGTAGCGGCAAGTAGCGCACTATCACACAAGCATGGACCAGGGATCGAATACCGGGTCATACTCGCTCAGGTCAACCACTGGCCACCGCGAGTCATTGTATGGGCCACATACACATACAATACGCCACTACAATTCTGAATAGGGGTCGAATACTGGGGCCCATTCCATGAGGGGGATGTTTAATTCCCAAAATTTCATACTCCGGATTAAGCTTTACTCGTAGTTCATCTGGTAAAATTGTTTGAGTCCATGTTTATCTCAAATCAAATCTTGACTTCAAAGAAAGCATACAGCTTTCTTCTCACCTATAGGTTATTACAGAAGCTAAATATGCTTTCAATCACTGATGCGATATTGAATGAGTGCCGGATTCATGGCAGATCTCATGACAGAAACTCTTTCTGATCTTGAAATTTTTGAACTGTCCATGGATATATGTTTTTTTTGTCAGCTCGTCCAATGCACAATTTTGGCTTCAGACAGGCTTCGAGTCAACTTTTTCTTAAAGATACTTTTATTAATCTTGTAGTACCGATTTAGTTCGAATTTCATGGCAGGAAACACTAGGTAGGTCATTGGGATATAAGAAGAATGAAAAAGAATGAAGAGTGAAAGAATGAGAAAAATAAACAAGAAGGAATGAAAAGAATGAGGAATGAGTAATAATGAAGAATTTCTGAGAGCTTCTTATACGACTCAATCAGTAAGAGAGCGCAAATGGGTGATGGCTCAGTCAAGGAGAGGAAAGTGCAACTGAGACGCTCTGTCCGGGCCGGAAAGGAGCTGAAATCGGAAATTAAAACTTCTCTTTAAAAAAGACATTCTGTTCAAAGGCCAGTCCACAGAGTAGAGCCCCTCAACAGTTCGTTCATAGCAAAATGGCAATAATACGGAGGAAGGACGGGCACAGTCATAGCCCAGGAAGAACTCCATGATCGGCTCCCACCCAGTTTGACATATTTTTAAACCTCTTGGCGAACAGCTAAGCAGTATCAGACATGTCTGGAAAGTGAAAAACGTTAGTTTCAAATCAGCTACTCCTCATGTGCGAAGTAAACCCCGCCCCTTTGATTTATGGAAGATAGAGGAGGCGTGGCGCATTATTCCGGTACGGAAGTGCTTTTGTCATAGCGTACTAATAGGAATAATTGGAAAATATTTTAGGTAAACAAACCACGTTGTTATCGAATTTACCTTTGTAATGAAGTAATAACAACGCCAGCTCAACCGTAGTCATTGCTATTTGAAAATGCACGCAAACAAATTTCAGATACAACTTGTAAATCAAATTTTACGACCAATAAATACGTAGATTGACTCATTTGGAGTGACTCTTTCATGTCTAGGCTATTTTTGATCTGGAAAACACAAATTAATCTTCGTAATTAATTAATGCTTCAAAAACTTTTTTTCTACAAAAATTCTCCATGAAACGGGAAAAGTTTTGGAGGACAGCCGATATTTCCTCAGAGATGAAGAGGTAAAACCAGAGAGGTGTGAAGAAGGCATAAAATTTCGGAAAGTATGGCTGTATTTTTTTATTAAAAAAGAAATGATATATTATATACATATAAACATTCGTTTTGTTTATGAGTAATCCACCGGATACGTCATCGTAAACAATAAAATAGCTTCAAAGAAATGACAATCCTCGGTTTTCCAGGTGAATTTTTAGGAAGTTAAGGGTTTTGTTTGCAAGTTGAATTTCCTTTCAACACAATACAATAACTGCTTTCTCCAACAAACGGAGGTATATTATTGTAAAATGCATTTAAATCTGCTTAACAACACTGCAAGTCTTGTACTCGTCTAACCTTACTGCCCACTAATGCTTTTACAAGTTTCTGAATCAAAGAAATCCGTCGAGATATGTCGGTAGAAGTTGGCTTTAATGGAGAACTAGACTAATTACTAGTAAGTATGAGAGCAGTATAGGTCAAATTGCTAGGAAATTAAGCATCGTATAAGCGCAAAGATTATACGGGGCGAGCGTGAGAGAGGGAGAATCATATTCATAGATTGCTATGGCTCATCATCACCAGGGCCGCCCCTGAATTTCCGGGTAAATGAATGAAAGTGGCGGTAAGATGAAGACCAATAGCATCCATCGGCTATTACTGCAAAGTATTCGTTCATCTATTGAAATGAATAGCTGCGTTTCTACTGAGCTCAACGATTCTGCAATTACATACGACCAAACATCTATCGATGAATTGTAGAACGATGGCCATGAAAAAGTTAAAAGCGTTTGATGTTGATTAATTCCATTCCAGGATTCGCCACGCATCTGACTTCCACTCAGATTTGTGGTGTCATTTTGGATGTGTATCTTGCTTACAATGAATTGCAGTCAACCAAAGGGTTAAAGGCACCGTTCGCGATGATTCAATGGGCGGGCGTGTCAATGACGTGTCCGCCTCTCATTCGATGTCACGTCAGGCAGTCTGACGTGGCGTCGAATGAGAGGCGGACACATCATCGACACGCCCGCCCATTGAATCATCGCGAACGGTGCCTTTGAGCCGTTCGAGAGTGTCGGCCGGGGAATTGGCAGTAGTCCAGATTTTTTGGAATGCCCTGAAAATTGCATGGAACTGCTATATAAGGGCACTGCCTCTCTCTTTGCACGTAACCTATCCGGCTTCCCCTTCTTTGCTTGTTTAACCTCAGAATGACCAAGTTGTCTACCCATATTCAACACGTGTTTCTTTATGAGTTCGAATTTGGCCAATCCGCTGCTGAAATCTATTGAAATTCCTGTCGAGGACCTGGCCTTAAGGTCGCTTATGAGCCGTTGCGTGTAGGCCTTGTTCCTACCTTTCAAAAGATCGGAATAAGAAGGTCGGAGGTGGGCCTCGATCTGGTCAACCGGCTGTATATGTAATGCGCATACAAGTGAATAGTGTTCTTTTATAGTATTGTCATGAAAACTTCTGGATTAAAGGATAAAGGATAAAGCCTTCGGGTGCTGATTAATCCCGTCTCCGAGATGCACCCCGCTTTCGACTTTCATGCAGAATCGTAGTGGCGTAATGAATGCGTATGTGACCTATGCAGTGACTTGCGGTGGCCAGCCGATGTACAAATCAGTGCTTTTATCCTCCCAGACGTGCCGGGTACCAATTAGCCGACCCCGAAGGGATGGAAGGCTTGGTCGACCTAGGCAGATACCGATATACCCACTTGTATCCGCATAAAATATCCGGCTTCCCCTTCATTGCTTATTTAACCTTAGCATGACCTGACTGGTCCTCATCTCTACTTTTTTACAAGACCGAATCTGGATGCTTCGCTACTTCAGTCAAGTAATTGGCCTTGAAGCTTCTTCTTGACGAATTGTGCACACCTCGATCCAACACTTTAGTGTTCAAAACGAGAAAGTCGAAGAAGAACCCCGATCTGGACAACCGGCTGGAGATGTAATGCGCATACAAGTAAATGGTGTCCTTTCATGGTATCCCAATGAAAACTTTTGGATAAAAGGATAGGGAATAAAGAGAAGATGAAAGTGCGGTCTCTCCATGGGCTGCTATGCTTCGGAGGCAAGTTCTACTTGGTATAGCACCCTCAAGAAAAAAAACCAACTTCATAGACCACCTATTGAAGACCACTTTTCAGGAGAGTACAGGTCGTTGCACAAGTCAACTTCACTTCCGAAAGAGACATAATTTTGGCTAGGATTCGGATGCATGACGCATTTCGAAGAAGGGTGCTCTCGTGTCTTTTCGGCAGATAGTGGGACACATGAACGTCCTCTGAGCGGCACAAAAAAATATAAAATTAGGATGATTAAGACCCAATTTAATGGCATCCGGCTGGTCGTATACCTCTTGACAAATAGCGAAATGATTGGAATGTGTTAGTGAATGGTTTACGCTTTAGAAATGATTCCCAGGAGATGAATACAATTCGCTCACTAATTGTTGATGAGAAGATGTCGTTAAAATCACAAAGCAAAAACATTCATTTCCCCTTTCTAATCGGGTAAGTGTAGCAGAAATGAGAAACAAACGTAAGAGCTGCTGGCGCAGTGGTGAAAGGGGCCATTCTATACACTTCACCAAGGTTCATTCCCTTTGCCTGGCAAGTTACTCTTTGTGCTACATCAATATCGCCAAATGGGATACACTGCTATGCTGGGAATATCGCGTCGGATGTCCCCTTAATTTCAGGAATGCTTGTTAGTACAAATACTGCCAAACCTTGTAGTAAGGCATACGTGACAGGCTTGACTGACTGTTTCCCGGCTGATTATATGTTGTAAAATGCCATTATTTTGAATATGTCCAAATGCGGAGGTGGCGTAGTGGCAAGTGGCGCTCTTTACCCGCGCGTGGTCACGGAATTGAATCCCGGATTCTCGCAGAGGCCTACCAGGCGTTCCGTCCCTTCGAAGACAATTACATAGTACCAGACTCGTCTGGGAGGATAAAAGCAGTGACATGTGCATCGGGTTGTCATCGCAATTCATTGCATAAGCCGCTTACGTATCCAGCGCCACTATGATTTTGAATGGAAGTTCAGTACGAAGGCGCATCCGAGAAACAGGATTGATGGATGCGTAAAGACTCAAGCTCTATAAACTGCTTCTTCAATATTTATGAACCTATGTTAACTTGCATGCAACTGTCTACAACTTTCTTGCATTTTTTTACTTTTACAGGTTGTAGGTAATTTCCATAGCTTATTTCGAGTACATTGATCAAATGCAATGTGGTTTCAGTGAAGTAGTTGGACGTATCATTTCAATACCCTTTGTTTTACATTCTTGAACCACAATTTCAACAAATTTGTAGGATGGAAACCATAATATCATTTCCTTCCTTTGCGAAATTGGACGTTTTTAAGCTTCTCGCAGTACTCGACTATTCTAATGCTGATTTATTTCAAATGGCTCGAGAGAATCGATCAATCGTCGCTCTAAAATAATTGCGAGAGCTGCTTTGGGTTAGCTGCTTGCAATTGTGTACAATTTTATCATTATTACCATTATTTTTCAGAAAAATAGTCGCCTGTGATCTACCAATTATTGTTGACCTCGCAATCGGCCCCTTCCACTGGGCGAGATCCCATTCTAGAATGTTCCTCCGTTATAGTCAGTCGTGTTATTCTCTTTCTTTCTAACCTACCTAATTTCTTCTTCATCTTTATTCCTTTGGACTCTTCAATTCTTCTCACATTGCTTTCGAGCACTCTTCCTTTTCTCTATGTTCATTTCTCTTAGAACCTTTTACTTCGTAGTAGTGATTGTAGTAGCAAACTGAGTAGACTGATTGGCACGAAAGACTTTGCCACTGGACTTTATGACAATTATCTTATTTTTATTTATAGAAGAAAGTAGTATCGCTTTTTAAACATTTGATTGTTGACCTGTATTGTATACTATTACAAATCAAACTGGAGTTTTTGAGAGCTTAAAATCATCTACAGAGGCATAGCCATGAAGGAAAGTTTTTACAACAGAGGTTTGCTACAGTTCCCATGCGTTGTAGAAACCGATTTCTTTGCAGGTTTCATTGGGATTGCCTTTCTGAAAATGCCCTCTTGAGGTTTGACTCTCTTAATTGTTTTCTTATTACTGTTGAGACTCAAGAAGACAGGCAAGATGCGAAACCATTGAAGTACCTACCACCAGTTCCTCTTGTATCTTCGACAAGTATGTACAAATCGATTTCTTGGCACCAGGAGCGAGCCAGTAACACTCTATCTGAAAAAAGCCCTTCGCCTTTCTTCCATATTACTATTATTACTCTGTTGTCCCAGTAATTTGCAAGGACTTCTAATGACCAACTTTTCTGTTCTGTCAGAGACTGTAGTTTTGAAATGCTTAAATTTTTTAGAGCTACAATTGAAGATATTTTTGCTATAATTACTTCAAGACGAATAAGTCCAAATAAGTGCAAAAGTGTGTGAGAAGGGTTTGGACTAGTTGTACAAATGTTTTTACCATTACGTACAGCTGCCTACAGTAAACTGTCTTCATGCAGGGTGTGCGTCCCGATGCGAATGGAACAACTTTTACCCCCTACTTGAGAACCCGTCCGTCTCTGGGCGTCGCGAGATTAGCTGACTCAACTAGGTGAGCCATTTAACAATTAGTTTCATGACCAAAAGCGATGTTGAAGCACGCACTCTTGGGACTCATTGATTTAAGTGTTTTTAATCGATCTTTAAGTGTAAAATTCACCTTAGGTAATTGAACTACTTCTTCAATCAGCGCTTCACACAACTTTATAGACAATGGGTACGAAAAAGGAATACAGAAGAGAAGAATTGAAAGTAGAAAAGTTGATTTCATCTTGCGGAGTATTTCTGAAAATGAGATATTCAGAGGTTCATTGAGGAATAATGCCTTTTAAATTTTCAGAAACAAAAAGAGAACTGAAAAATGAAGGAATGAAGGCATTTCTAGAGAACTCGGTGTAATGTAGTTGGGAGGGCGGGAAAAGGGGGGGGGGGGGTGGGGATGCCCTGCAAAAAGCTGGGATGGTGAGAGAATTGAACGTACAACTAGTTACTGATCCATTTCATTCTAAAAATGTAAGCAGTAGCATGCTAGAATACTATTTCTTTTTAGAGAGCGCCATTACAGGCTCGCAAAGGCGGATGCCCCTTGTGTTCTGACGCTCAGTGATAGATTAGAGGAGTGTTTCTGGGAGACGGGCAGTAGGAACGGTTTTGCGTAATCGATCCGCCGCACGCGGCTGTCGCGGACCGTTTGCTGAGTTATAGCAGTTCTAGCGTTCTTCATACAGCTCAATCGCTATGCGATTATTACTTATAGCATGATTGTGTTTACTTATAGCATTGTTAGTTCTTTTGTTCCTGTATTTCTCACTTGCCGCTGCACCCTGCTACATGCTACACTCCTTCGCGCGCGACGTGGCTTTCGCCGCGTGCGACCATTTCGTTCCTACTGCTTCACTCCCGTGCCCCCTAACTATATTTGTAGCGAAAACTTTTATGAAAAGCAAGACTATCAGCTATTATAAGAGGCCTCCCTTTGCCATAACTGATTATCACTGTATGGGACAACTTTACATTCGAAATGGATCAGTTCATATTTGAGGATATGGTAAGGGATAATGGAACGGTTATTGTAAGTTATGCTGATTGGGATGGAAAATAAATCGGAAGACTCCCAAAAACTTCAAAGGCACATAGCCTAAGTGAACTTGATCCTTCCCACAAAGTGGGTCCTAATATTAAAGAAACTTGTAAAAAACGATTTTTTATCACTGTCCTTGTTACAAGTACTTTTTAAAATGAGAGTATAAAATAGCAAGTAGCTCAAAGAAACAACTACACCCAGAATTCGGCCTGAAAAAGGAATGATTGAGGTTCGGGAAGTAGACCGCAGCTTGGTCCATACCAGTACCTTTGTACGTTACTTCAACTTACATAATTGTTTTACTTTGTCGGCATCTTACTCCTTAAGGGAGCGATTCAGGGCACTTTGGTCACTATGTACAGATTAGGCCGTACTGAGTGATTCGGTGGTTACATTTAGTTATCGAACTAGTTAAGCTTAGACATAGAATACTTTTGTCCCGAAAGATGTACCATCCAAAGGAAGATTGGAGGTGTTCTGCGGGCAAACAGGCAAACACTCAAGTGAGTTGAGAAAGGGCAAAGGTAGTTACGCTATTCGGGATACCGAGGGGCGAGACTTGATCACAGATCTGGGTGGGTAATGGGGACAGAACAAGAAGGCTATCGAATTCAGCGTCGACATTGTGAGCTGCATGTCGGAACCTTTTTATAGCTCCCTATTTCTTTTTCCTAGAAAAAGTTTTTCAACACTGTGCGTTCATTCAAAACATAAGCTCCCAAATGCAAGCATGGAAAGCTAGTTGATATCACTTGATGATGCTGATTCATAGTAACATAAATGACTCAACGAAGGTGTTTTCTCAAAGAAGAGAGTTGGAAAGGGCTTATGTTGTGCAACATTTGCTTTCTGTTTAGTTTTTCTAAGCTGTTTTTGATTACATATGACTCTTCTATATTCGGAAAATCAGCGCTAGAGCGCAGAGAAAAAAGAGTAGTCGACTTTTGCGAGCCTATAAAGGTGCTTAGGAACGTCTCCTAGCAGAGGAATTCAGTTTTTTTCAAAGCTATGCTCTAGGAGACCACTGAGGTGGGTAAGTCAATTGAATGTCCAACTTTTACCTGAACCTTGCTTTCTGGGGATGGGTGAGACGGAAACTAAAGCAAAAAGCTATAATGGGAGAAGAATTGAAGATTCAGTTGAACACTGATTTATTTCTATTCAAAAATGTAAGATTTAGCGTGATTACAAGCTATTTATATTAAGAGAGTATCTTTACTGGTCTGCAAAAACAGCTAGCTCTCCTACTCTGCGCTCTAGCCCATACTGTTAGAGACGGAGGTATCCTCCAGCCGCAGCTACCTCTTCCCTTACTTCTTTCACCTGCTTCTTTAATCAAGTGTTTCATGTTTAGTATTTATTATCATCACTGATATTTTTTATATTTTTGATTATAGCACTATGCGCGGGTTGCTGGTGGACTCCAGTGGCTAGCTACAGAGAAGAAAGAGGATATCACGAGCACTCGTACCAGGAAATGGCTGTTCAAGGTAAGGGTGATGTAGGTGATGTATATGCTCCAAAAATATCAATATTCAACCAATATAATTTTTTACGTAAATGTAATATTCAGGGTAACCAGTCTCTATCATTTGATCAGTCCAAGAGATTTCGGTAAATGAAGCATCTGGGGAAAACATTACATTTCCCAAGAAATCGAAATTACTCAAAAATGCTACACTGGTAATCGATAATCTATGCCACATTGTTATAACATTGATTAATTGCTCCTGGAATTATAAATCATCTTTTTGAATTGGGGATGCAAGGGATATGAAGGAACAAGCCCTTTTTTTCAGATCAATGTGGAACGGTGACTGAAATAGTACTACCACACTATTTGTGTACTGAATCCTGACCAGACTGGCAGAGATATATCTTCCAACGCATTCGCTTTGCCTTTACCCGTCTACGACAAGAGGACAGTAAAATTGCGTTGAAGGTAGGTAAGTATTGTATTAGGCGAAAGCAATTTCAACCAGTTCTACAGTTCCCAATAGGAAGCGGTTTCATGCGTATATTTTATAGAAATTACTAGTAACTACGGAACAAACTTAGCAATAGTTGTAGATAGACTCTATATATGGTAAATGCTGCTCTCGTAAAACAAGTTAGCAACTATTTGAGTCTTTTGGTTTGCTGTGGAAAGCATATATCGTAGCTTGGGGAACTAAGAAATCGACTAACGTGAACAGTAGTAGCCTTACTTAACGGTCGTTGCCAGAGTAATCGCTCACTCTCGGACATCTACAGGTACATGACGAGAGAGTCATTATGGTCCAGGATGAGCCATGTTGTTTACTGCTTCTTCCATCCAGACATTTACTTCGTTCTGTTCTTTTGTGGAGGACGTTTTTAGGTCTGCCAGTGGATGAGGTCTTCAGAAAGACAAGAACGTCCGCTTTAGTGATCTTACTAAACAAAGATGAAGGATCCAGCACTTTTTTTTAGTAAGATAGAGGGTTCCCTAACTCTTCCTATCTCTCTTCCTCCCTCTTCAGAATCTATCTCCCTATCTCTAGAATCCTTCCCTAAAAACTCTCTTTCTCCAAAATTTCTATCTAAAATCTCTCTTTCTTCAGATTTTAGAACCTCTATCTAGAGTATGCCCAGGAACTTGACTCCCATTCGGAACCGTACCATTGCCAAATGATAGACAAGTATGGGTTCAATGTAATTAAGTGATATTTTTGAAAAATACAGGGTGGAGGTGGTGTAGTGGTGAGTGGCGCACTATCACAAACGCACGCTCCATGGTTCGAATCCCGGATGGGTGCTTACTCATGATAACGAAGACTTTCATTCTTCCAGGGTCGGTTAGTCGCAACCATATTTATCTGGGAAGATGAAAGCACTGACTCGTACTTAGCTGCCACCGCGACCGTATGGGTAGGAGGGGTGTGGGTACATACATGCGTCCAAGGAAGCGCGCGGCAAATTGCGCGACGAAATTCGTGACGATTGGAACTACTCAGGCGTCTATTATTGGGGCACAAAATTGAAGTAGAGTAGTTTATTGGGGTTGGACGATCCTTCTTATCCACTTTACTTCGAATTTGGGCCCCAATGATAGGCGCTAAAGTCTTCCGAATCGCAACGAACTTCGCCGCACGATTTGCCGCGCGCATCCTCAGGCGCATGTAAGTTCCGTCCCCGGGTATGAGTAGATGCGTCCGAAGATACACGCGGCAAATTGCGGGACGAAATCCGTGGCGACTTGAACGACTCTGGCGCCTATTATTGGGACACAGGTTTGAAGTAGAGCAAATTATTAGTAACAACTGATCCTACTAAGCTTCTCTAATTCAAGTTTGTGCCCCAATAATAGGCGCCAGAGTCTTTCAAATCGCCCCGGATTTCGTCGCGCCATTTGTCGCGTGCATCTTCTGACGCACTAATGTCCCGTACTCCGACAGCATAACCACCGTATAGGCCACACACTCATTCAGACCGCTACTACGACATCCAAAAGACACGATTGATCAGGCATTACTTTTGACAAACTTTTCATCTTTATTCAACAAAAAGGTAGAATCGTCTTCATACATTTAATTTATAGCACAATACTGCAAATTAAACTGGAAGAGTTGAGTGCACAAAATCTTCTACAAAGAAACTAACTAAAGGATCCTTTTTCATAAATTTATTTACTACAGAAACAATACTTAAAAGTACGCATAAATCCATATTAAGGAATATATTAGTCTGGAAGAACGATTCCTTCGCAAATTTCTTCATAAGAACTCCCTTTCTGAAAAGCCCACTCGAACTTTGATTCATTCACGGGCGCGCTTCGTTCCACGTGTGCGCCGAAACCAGGTCACGCCGCAGCCGTCGCACGCGGCGCCGTCAGCCCGCGTTAGTTGTCGGTGAGGCGTACGATTTGCACTTGGTCACGGAAGTCAGCTCAAAGAGGAAATAGCTCGGACTAAAGGGAATCGTTATTCGCTTCATTGACACTTAGTGGTACTGTAATGTCATCTCAAGATCGCAAGATCCTACGCCGCACGCGAAGTGGGCGGGTGACCCAGTCTCGGCAGAGCGCGGAACGGGCATTCCCCCTCATTTACTTGCTTTCTTAATAATTATTGAATACTCAAGTACCTACCTCTAGATCCTTTTGAATATTCGACCAGTGAAAACAAATCAGTGCCAGCCCGGCAGGGATGAACCGGCCACAGTGTGTCTGAAAAAAAGTCCTTCGATCTCCGACAATATCCCTACTTGACTGCCCCAGTAATTTGCAGGACCCCGAATTATCAATTTTTCCTTCTGTTAGAGGCTTCACTTTCGAAGCGCTTCTTAAAATTTTTCAAGGCACGGGTCACGATAATTTTGGGGTATCTAGTTCAAGGCGAATGATTTAAGTATTGGGTTGTAACATAAGTTCGTAGAGTTTTGTGTTAGGGTCATTTTACAACGACTTGCTTTGTTTTTTGGCGAAGTGTATATATTCATTCGAAAGAGCTCTTTCTCCTCTATAGAATAGTTTTATTCGTTTTTTGGATAATTCAGTTGTACGTCTTTTTTCTGGCTCAGAATTGGAATGTCCAGGAGGAGAAAATCAGCATTTTCGACATCTGCTTTTCATCGAGGTCAATAAGCAGCCGAAGCCGCTCGGGACATATGCAATGTGTACGAGGAAGGTCTCCTAGGTGTGTCTCTGGGTGGCCCCAGGAGAGGCACCGAAGCCGAGAGTCAAGCAAGATCTTCACTAAAAATAGGTCATGATTTGCGTTTGGTGAGACTGGAAAGGCACGGTGCACTGGGAAATGCTCGAACGAAATGCTACTGTCAACAAGGAGGTCTACATTGCCCAGCTTAACCGTGTTAGTGTCGCTATTCTGCTGAAAAGACCCGATAGACAAGGTGAAGTCATCTTGCTCTACGACAACGCCAGGCCCCATAATGCCCAAGTCGTCAAAAGAGCACTCCAAAAGCTTGAATGAGAGGTTCTTCAGCATCCACCGTACTCTCCAGGTCTTGCACCTACCGACTACCACCTTTCCGCTCTCTGTCAAACCAAATGAGGAGTGTTACCTTCGATGGCGAAGACGTTCTCGAAAACTGGCTCAACAACTTCTTCGACACCAGACCGTCCGATTTTTGGCGAAACGGCATCAACAAATTGGTCGAGAGATTGGAGGAGGTCGCAAACAGCAACAGGAAGATACATCACTGATTAATTTATTATTATAATTATTGTTTTTTGGTAAAATAAATCTTCGTGAAAAAACTCTACGAACTTATGTTACAACCCAATACTTTAGCTGTTGATCTTGTTCGTTAGGTTGGTGTAGCCATTCCACTACTTTGAATCCATCGTAATTTGATTTTCATTGTCCTTCATTGCCCTATATTCACAAAGGAAGTACATGAGAGATCACTTCACCATGTCTTCAGTGGCAGTGCGATTGGAATGAGCCATGAACAAAGTAGGGCTTTTTGTATCAGCAGGTCGGTTGCGTGTGTAGCTCACACAATTTGGTGAGGCAACCAACGACGGGATTTCACGACAAAAACGATGCTCAAGCCCGCACTCTTGTGACCTATTAAGGTATTTTTTGATTCAACTGTAAAGTATTGAACTCACCTCAGGTCCATAGATTCTCATTTGTTTGAGCAGGTTTACACAAAACGTTGCTGGAATTGTGTGCGAGAATGGAGTATAAAAGAGCAGAATCGAAAGCAGAAAAGTAGATCTCATCTTCTGAAAATTTCTGAAGATGAGTCATTTAGGAGTGTTTATTGGGGAATGACGTCTTTCAATTTTCGAAGGGGGCGGGGGTGGGGGGAGGGCTGGGTGGTGATATGGGGAAGAAATTGAACATACAGTTAGGACTGATCCATTTGTGGTGAAGTGTGGTCCAGATATAGCAGTAAAGTGCTTGCTTGCCTGCCACGCGAATGCTGTATGTGTCTTCTTGTGCTTCTGTCGTACTCCTGTGTGCTTCTCACTTTATTGTTACAGCAGCGAATGTGGAAGAATCAAACCCGTGAAGTCGAACAAGAAGAATGAATGAAACACCCTTAAGTGTGTCTTATATACCGTAGTTGATAACATTCACTTAAATCATACTATCACAACCTCATTTCTACATGACTTTCTACACGCAACGGTAATGTTTCGTACAGAAAGCTCCCACGGGAGGCATAAGGAATTTACAATTTTAATCACATTTTTACTACAGATCACTCTTCTTTCTTCCGACTTCTTTTCGTGGGCGTAAATCATATCTTGTACCTTTCGGTTAGTCTGTTTCGCGTTCTTCATCTTGATGTTGAACTTTTGTATGACGTCTTTCCTTGGTGTTCTCTTGATCGGAACCAATTTCAAGCGGGATCAGGAGATTCATGGGTCTTCGAATATAGTTATTGTTTCCGCAGTATACTTCAGCTTCTCTTGCTTCATTATCGCTGTTACGTATTAGTCTTGATATTCTTCCCAGCTTCCAGTTATTGCGTTTCTGGTAGGTGTCTACGATTAAAACAATTTCTCCTTCCACTGGTTGCTTTGCGCTTCCTCTTTGATTTGTCACATTTCGCCGATGTTGTTCGCGTAGAGCTGACAGATAGGAATTTTTCCATATGTTCCAGTATCGTTCTGTCAACTGATACGAACTTCTCAGAGCCTTTTGTGTCTGTATTCTCGTCTTGAATCGTCCGATCTCAGCGGTCGGTAGGTAGGTTGGGTCGTCGTCATCGTCACTGAGATTGTCCAAAGGAAGTATGACATCCATCTCGTGCTGAATGAAGTCAATAGGTCGAATGGAGCGGATGAAGTCTTCGAGATCAGTTTCTTGATACGTGAGAGGTCTCGTGTTTAAGCATGCTTCTATTTCATGCAGGAGCGTGGTGAGCTGGTCGATATTGAGAATCCGCCTTCCTATTGCTTTGAATAATGAGCTTTTAACCGACTTTATGAGACGCTCATAGAAGCCACCTTTCCAGGGTGAAAATGGTGTTATATGATGCCATGTTATGCAGTGGTTGCTCATCGCCTCGTTAATTGACGGTTCTTCTTCAATTTTCCTGAGAGATTGGTCTAGTATTTGGCTGCCCAACAGGAATGTATTAGCGTTGTCACAGATGACTGTCTGTGGCTTTCCCCGCCTTGCGACGAATCGGCGAAAAGCGTTGAGGAATTTCTCCGTCGTTCCATCGAGTACCAATTCCAAATGTATCATTCGTGTGACTGTACAAGTGAAAATACATCCGTAAACACTGATCTTTTCTCTATCTTCGCGGAAGACAGTCAGCGGGCCAAAATAGTCTAATCCTGTATGCTGAAATACTCTCGATCTGGTGACACGCGATCGTGGTAGGTCAGTCATTTCTGGATACTTAAAGGGGAGATTGTTCATTTTTTGGCACGTAATGCATTTTCGCAAGGACTTTTTGACTTGTTCTCGCAATCGTGGGATCCAGTACATACGTCGAACATTGGAAATGGTATGGGCTGTCCCTCCGTGGTATGGGCCATGAGCATCGTTTATGATCAGGCGGGCGAGATGGGTATTGGGGGCAATAAGGATAGGGTTTTTGGCGGTAGGATCAAGGTCTGATTTGTTGAGGCGGCCGTATGCTCTCAGTATTTTTACGCGATCCTCCTTCGTGTTCAGATTTTTTGTGAGTTCCTTTTTGTAATGCGCATTGATGTGCGTTAGCTGATGATTCCGGACTAGAACGTGTTGGGCGTCGAGAATGTCCAGTGCGCTTAGGTAATCTTCTTGAGTTTGATGTTCGAGCCATGGTAAGCTGTCGAATAGCTTTTGTTTCAACCTTGAATGAAGATGACACGTCAGTTTCTTCAGGAACCTTAGCGCATATGCGAGAATCCTTTTGGCTCTAGTGAAGTTACTGAATGCTTCGAGATCCATGACGTCTGTGATCTCGACTTGTGATGACTGGGCAATATGCAAACATACTTCACTTGGGAATTCTTCGTATTCTGATGTTTGCAAGGAATGCAGGTTCTTCCCCATCCCTTCGCTAGAAATTTGTTGAAGGCTGTATGCATGCCACCATACATGACTTCCGAAGTTTTCTTTTGAAAGTCCTCTGGTGCCGCAATCTGCTGGCTTTGCCTTCACTAACAATGGTATGAACCATCCGAGGGGATCATATATTGAAGCAAGCTGCTGCGCTACGACTCGTTTGCTGACGAAATTCTTCTCATCAATGTTGATTTTCAACTCGAAGTGATCTGTTATCGAGTTCCATGGTACTCCCAGCACTTTGGGAACTCGACTGAGTGATTGATCGCAAACTTTTATGGCGTCCATGATGTATGCATCATTGGCGATGAATTCGCGTAAGTTCATCCGCATATTTGAGAAGATTGTTTTCAAATCGGTGTATTTCTGAATAGCTCCTTCCCTGGAATCTGCGTTGACAAATAGATTGTCGACATAAAGGTTTCTTGCAATTTCATCAGTCAGTTCTTCGTTTTTTACATAGTTTTTCAAGTGATAGAGAATCGTTGCACTGAGAAGGAAAGGGGAGGCGTTGATTCCGAATGTTACGCGGGTGAATCGGTAAACAGCAATATTCTCATGAGTGAGCGCTTCCTTGACGTTTTTCACCCAAAGGCATCGAGTAAAATCTCTGTCCGACTCTTGCAGGCGTACTTGGAGGAATGCCTTTTCAACGTCAGATAGTAGGACATATCTCCCTGTACGAAAGCGCAGCAAAATACCGTATAGTTTCGGTAACATTGTTGGTCCTTGATGAATCATGTCGTTGAGAGAAGGGCAGTTTTTGTAATGAGCTGATGCGTCGAATACAACGCGGAATTTTGTAGTTGTTTTTTGTGGGGTTATCACTAGTTGGTGAGGGAGATAGTGTTTTCTGGTTGTCGATGAATCTTCAGACTCGTTTACTTCTTCAAGAATGCCTGCTTTGAGTTGTTCTTTGAAAACATTGTCATACTGCAGTAAAATATCGGGGTGATCGCTGTATTTTCGAAGAGTTTTTTTCAGTCGTTTCCATGAGAGCGCTCTATTGTCTGGTAATTCAGAATACTGTTCCTTGAAGGGGAGTTTCACATAGTATCCATCATCACGTTTCTGGATGGTATCATTGAATTCCTCCAGAATTTGGGCATTTGTGTTTGCTTTTTCTTCCTTTTCGGTTCTGGAAAGTTCCTCCTCTCTTTCACAGGATTCAGTGCTCCAGTATTGTTCCCAGAAATCCATTGGATTGCTTGTTTTGGAAGTGTGCACAAGGACAGGATTTCCTTTTGTGATTGTGTCGTTCTGCGACAATTTTTGTCCTGAGATCATGTATCCAAATGTTGTTGGAATGAGGCGCGATCCGGAGGGAAGAGTGAAATGTGGCGATCCAAATTTTATGAAGTTCCACAATTGGTCGCACCCAATCAGGATCCGTGCTTGTATGTGGCTCTTTTTCATCGGTGAGCATAGGCGAATGTGTTTTCTTTTGATAAAGTTGATATCTCTTTTGTCTAGAGCCGGGCGGCTAACATTTGGAGTGATCGTGTCGTGTATGTATAATTGGAGTGTGTGCTGTATACCTTCGTTATCCCATATGCTGAGGGATGTGATTGGGCATGTGATGTCTCTTTGTTGAGTCGTTCCGAATGTACTGAGTCTCATTGTTGATGATCCTTGTCTCGGAAGTTGGAGCTCTTGTGCAAGTTCAAAGTCTATGAAGGAACGGTCGGCCCCAGTATCAAGTAGCACCAGCACATCACGTAGTCTCTCTGTTACTGGATTCATTACTTTGATCGATCCTGTGAGAAGACATATGTCTCCTTTCACCGTCGCTTTCGGGTTTTCCGCGACAGCTGAAATGTCAGCATCATTTGCGCCTGCTTCGATTTGTGGTTCATTTGATGTAAAATTCTGCAAGGAGTTTCTAGGTTTCCCATTGTTCTTCTGTTCGGCTTGTGTTGTGGGAAAGTTTGGTTCCGTATTTTTCAAACATATTGAAGTATGGTGTCGTTTTCCGCAATGGGTGCATCCTACTCCCTTGCACTCAGAGAATGCGTGGTTTCTTGATCCGCATCCGAGGCATCTCTTCGTTTGTTTGAGATATTCAATTCTTTCTTTTGGATGCTTGAGTTTTGTGCATGAGATTGACCAATGATCTTGCGAATTACAATAGAAGCAATATGGCGATCGTGTCTTTGCATAGGTAGGAGCAGGTGAACCTCGACTCATGTATTTTCTCTCTTGTGTATTCTGCGGTTTGAATGTTTTTGACATGTGACGTTCGATTTCTTCTTCCTGTTTCAGGACTGCGTCTAGAACATCCATTTGTTTCGCCATGGTCCATGTCTCATTGTACGAGTGTGTTACTTTTTTCTCGAGAACTTTTCTTTTTATGTCATCCCTGAACTTAGCCAAAGTTTTCGACATTAGCCATGGACTGTTGAGGTCCTCTCCTTTGCTTTCTAACTGTCGCGTTATCGAGGAGAGTCGGTCGAATAGTTTGCATTGATCTTTCAACTCTGTGTCTTGAGCTGTGCAAACTTCCATTTGTTCGTGCAGGTTGGTAATGATGACAGATGTATTTCCATATTTCTCTTGCAAATGCTTCACCACCATAGGATAATTTTTCGAAGTTATTTGGTATCTTTCGGCAGATTGCCGTGCTTCTCCTTTTAGGGCTTGGAGAAGGTAGTTGAACTTTTGGAGATCCGACAAAGGAGTCGAATGTATTGTAGCATTGAATAACTCCCAGAAGTTGTCCCACTCCCAGCAATTACCACTGAATTCTGGAATGGGGGTTTTTGGAAGTTCTGCTCGAGTCATTGTGGAGTGCCATACTTTTCCGGAATCTAGTGCTTGCTTTTCTACCTCAAGACGGGCCTGCAAGTCTTCCGATTCCGATAGTAAGACCTGGCCTTTCTCCAACTGCTCCGAAATTCGCTCTTCTTCTTCGTTCTCCAGTGAGTGTTGAAGTTTATCAACTGCTTCTGCGAATGCGAAGAAGGCTTTTTCGAAAGATGTTTGTGTTGCACGTATATGAACTAGTGCATTGTTGATTTGGCTTATCAGATTTTCGGTATCACATTGATCATTTGGAAATGAACCTTTTGTTAAGTGGTTGTACGTTTCCAAAAGATCATTTAGTGCCTTTGCTTGTCGAGTGGCTATGCCTTTGCGAGCCTTGAGTGTGGTCGCCATACCTCGATTCTTGGTTTTTTTTTCAATGCTTTTGAATGAATTGAAAATTTTAAAGAAAGTTTTGAACTGAATGACTTGGCTAGAATTAGCTTTCTTGCGAGCTTACTATCCTAGAGTCGATTGGTATGACTTCTTGGCATTGTACTCGCGAGCACTCTACCAAGTTCCAAAAGCTTGAGCTACTTTTGAGCTAATAGTCAACGCGGTTTCTCTTTAGCTTGTACAGAATGAGTCAACTCACGTTGTCTTCGCTCTTCTGATCTGGCCGATGCACCAAACTTTTTTGTGGTGAAGTGTGGTCCAGATATAGCAGTAAAGTGCTTGTTTGCCTGCCACGCGAATGCTGTATGTGTCTTCTTGTGCTTCTGTCGTACTCCTGTGTGCTTCTCACTTTATTGTTACAGCAGCGAATGTGGAAGAATCAAACCCGTGAAGTCGAACAAGAAGAATGAATGAAACACCCTTAAGTGTGTCTTATATACCGTAGTTGATAACATTCACTTAAATCATACTATCACAACCTCATTTCTACATGACTTTCTACACGCAACGGTAATGTTTCGTACACCATTTTTTTTTTTCGAAATAGTAAGTGGTAGCGTGGTAGAATACCATCTCCGTATAGAAAGCATGAGTACGGGCTCAGAAAGACGGCCACTCCTCCTCTGTCTGCGTTCTAGCGCCTAGTGATAGAGAATAAGAGTGCCCCCCCCCCCAAACCATGTTTTCACCGAAAACATCTAGTAAAGGCAAGTTTATAAGCTCTCGTGCGAGGCCTCCCTTTTTGAATATGGCTAAATATCACTTTATGTGACAACTTTACATTGGAAAAGGATCAATCTATGGTTGAGGGTGTGATAAGGGATAAGTGGAGTGGAGTGTAAGTTAGGATGATTGGGATGGAAAAGATATCGGAAGTTCTTCCTGAACTTCGGAAGGCACTTAGCCGAGAGGTGGACTTGCACCTTTACACAAAATGGGGCCTAATAAAGAGTTCTTGTGATGTACGACTTTTTATCCTTTTCCTATTTGTAAGCAATTTTCAAAATGTATCAAATTGCAAGTAACTCAAAGAAACAACTATATCCAGGATTCGGCATAAAAAGGAAATGAGGGATGCTCGGGAAGTAGAGCCAAACTTGGACGTTCCTCACCACTGTATTTATGCATTACTGTAACCTAATTGTTTTACTTTTTTGGCATCTTTTTCCTTTCGGATTGAAGGCATTGTTCACGATAATTTGAGGTGCCATTATAAATGCACGGTTCGCGATAATTCAATGGGCAGGTATGTCAATGACGTGTCCGCCTCTCATTCGATGTCACATCAGACAGTCAGACGTGACATCGAATGAGAGGCGGACACGTCATTGACATACCCGCCCATTGAATTATCGCGAACCTTGCCTTCAAGGGAAATAATGGAAGCCAAAGTGCAGAATAGTGCAAGGATGTTGAAATGAGCGCGAAAAATGGTTTTAAAAAGTGTAAGACTTCAAAGAAGTAGCAAGAAAGGGAGTTGTACATACAAGATGGCCGTCTGGGTGTCTCTCATATGAGCGTACTATTCGTCTCGTCTTGTGATTAGTGCAGTAATAACAAGGACGGCATGACACGGCCATTTTGACTGTATGCGTAGGACAAACTAGGATATGAAGGCACTATTACGCCATGTCTAGGCCGATTTTTTGCCCGACTAGGCCCATTATTTTTATAAATGTGCCTCTAACCAGGGAGGGGTAGTCTACTTACCGTGGGACTTTAAATGGAGACCCAGATAAATCGATAGAGTTTTGAATGCTGTTTACGAAAATGGAAATTAAAACTGCAAAATGATTCTCCTTAAAAAGTCATGGGGGCCCGAATTTTGCTCGACAGTAGTATCAATTGTCTAAAAAAATATCAGAAAACGTTCAGAGAGCCTTTGATAAAATGGAAAAACACTTTGCAAAAGTGCGGATAATGACGGGGAGAGATCCCTCATTTTACGCCCACGAAGCCAGACCACTACCACTAGATCACGTGGGCGGTAGATATGGAAGCGACGAGTTCGCTTTCCAATTGATACTACTGTCGAGCGAAATTCGGGCCCCCATAACTTTTCAAGGAGAATCATTTTGCAGTTTTAATTTCCATTTTCGTAAACAGCATTCAAAACACTATCGATCTATCTGGGTCTCCATTCAAGGTCCCACGGTAAGTAGACTACCCCTCCCTGGTAAGTCATACACAGTTCGATGGTTACATTTACTTACTTTGGGAGGTTTTACTAGTTCATATAGGCTATAGGTACTTTAGCCTCTCAATAAAGACACTATTGAGGTACTGTACGAGGAAGCATGCTCAGTTGGAGCGGTGTAGGTGGGTAATGTGGACAAGAGAGAGAGCCTACGAAATCTGAGTCGGCATCGTGAGCTGCATTTAGGGGCTCTTTTATAATTTCTTTTTCTCCTCGACCCGGAAAGAATTCCTTGATAATGAGCGTGTAATCAAACTATAGGCGTCCATATGCAAACATGGAAAGGTAGATGATATCATTTGATGATGCTGATTCATATTAACATGAATGACTTAAAAGGTGGGTTTTTTGAGAGAAGAGAGTTGGAAAGGGCGTATAATGAACAACATTTGCTTTCT
Source organism: Haemonchus contortus (assembly GCA_000469685.2). Classification (NCBI taxonomy): domain Eukaryota; kingdom Metazoa; phylum Nematoda; class Chromadorea; order Rhabditida; family Trichostrongylidae; genus Haemonchus; species Haemonchus contortus. The sequence goes on along the minus strand of LS997567.1, from coordinate 3,396,932 downwards.
TTCCAATATTGTTAAGCAATGTTGTTGTAATTGATTCTATGTGACTCTTCCATGTTCGGAAAAAGTCAGAAAAACTAGTCTGGCTAGGGCCAGTGTCCCTAGTGCTTAGTGAACCCTTTCGAACGATCCAGTAACTATTTGCGTCAGCTTAACACTAGCCTAATATGAAACCACTAGGTACAGAAGGTGTTCTGTGTCTGTAGTCAATTTCATTTTTAGAATGCGACCCGCATTCGACTGTCATTCGGAATCGTAGTGGCGTTTTCAATGCGTAATTGGCCCATACAATAACTTGATGACAAGCCGATGTATTGGGTTGTAACATAAGTTCGTAGAGTTTTGTGTTAGGGTCATTTTACAACGATTCGCTTTGTTTTTTGGCGAAGTGTATATATTCATTCGAAAGAGCTCTTTCTCCTCTATAAAATAGTTTTATTGGTTTTTTGGATAGTTTAGTTATACGTCTTTTTTTCTGGCTCAGAATTGGAATGTCAGGAGGAGAAAATCAGCATTTTCGACATCTGCTTTTCATCGAGGTCAATAAGCAGCAGAAGCCGCTCGGGACATATGCAATGTGTACGAGGAAGGTGTCCTAGGTGTGTCTCTGGGTGGCCCCAGGAGAGGCACCGAAGCCGAGAGTCAAGCAAGATCTTCACTCAAAATAGGTCATGATTTGCGTTTGGTGAGACTGGAAAGGAACGGTGCACTGGGAAATGCTCGAACGAAGTGCTACTGTCAACAAGGAGGTCTACATTGCCCAGCTTGACCGTGTTAGTGTGGCTATTCTGCTGAAAAGACCCGATAGACAAGGTGAAGTCATCTTGCTCTACGACAACGCCAGGCCCCATAATGCCCAAGTCGTCAAAACAACACCCCAAAAGCTTGAATGAAAGGTTCTTCAGCATCCACCGTACTCTCCGGGTCTTGCACCAACTGACTACCGCCTTTCCGCTCTCTGTCAAACCAAATGAGGAGTGTCACCTTCGATGGCGAAGAGGTTCTTGAAAACCGGCTCAACAACTTCTTCGACACCAGACCGGCCGATTTTTGGCGAAACGGCATCAACAAATTGGTCGAGAGATTGGAGGAGGTCGCAAACAGTAACAGGAAGATACATCATTGATTAATTTATTATTATAATTATTATTTTTTGGTAAAATAAATCTGTGAAAAGCTCTACGAACTTATGTTACAACCCAATACATGTCAAGGCTACTATTCTCTCAAAAGATTCTGGTACCAATTGACCGACAGGAGGGCTGGAAGGCTTGTCACTGTACACTAGTGGATTTGGAAGTTTAGATTACCGAAGTAGGAGCCCCGTTACCGGATCGCCCGGACTTCCCGCCTCTCGATCGATGTCACGCCGGGCGAGTGTCGAGGCGACACAGTTTGCAATGTTCGCTCCAGGACCCACACACAAGCACCTGATGGCCGAGTAATGATACGATGTTTTCTGCTAAGCCTTTCTTCTCTTTTATTTTTTTTGTTGCTGCAATCCCTAATTTAATTTTCTACCCCGAGATGCTAAAAAGGTGGGTTAATTCGCTGTTATTAGGGTTTTGTTTACTTATGCTTATAAGTGAGTAAATTTTTGCTTACCGTAGTCAGCTATTCGCGCCAGGATTCACACATACGCAATGGCGCACAATGTATAGCTCGTCCAAACGCCCCATTCTTCTTCAATGCTCTGGTCTCATTCTTGCTCACCCCCATCTTAACGATTTTTTGAAGCCTTTTTTCACTTTGGAAACACCGATCATGCAGTTTCATCGCACTTTTTTCTATCTTATCTTCTATTTTTCGTCATAATCTGAATTACCAAAAATTATCGTGAACTGTGAACTCTGCCTTTGAGTCAACTACCCTTTCTTCTCTGCGCTCCAGCTCTGTTCTACAAAAGAGCTGTCTCGGTCTTTAGAATAATCTAAAAAGTTTCGATTGAGGAAGCTTTTAACACATCAAGGGAAAGTATTACGTTTCACAATAAATCTAAAATATTCACAAATTTTCACATTAAAAATCAATAATTTGAACTAGGTTTTTACTACATTGAAAAGTTGCTTCAGAATTTTCGAATCATCCTTCCGAAACGAATCGGATGATGCAAAAGGGGATGAAAAAAAGCTTTTCCAGAAAAATGTGGTATGGTGACGGAAACAGTACTATCACACTATTTGTGCACTACAACCTGACCAGCTCGGCAGGGATATTCCTTCCATCGTGTTCGCTCTTCCAGTACCCGTCTACGGCAAGAGTCAAGTAGAACTGTACTGAGGATAGGTAAGTATTGTGTTAGCCGAATGCACTTCCGACCAGTCAAACAACTTTCAATGGTAGGCGATTTCATGGTGTTTAGATTCAGCTTAGCTTTTCCTTCAATTCTCAGTCTAAATACATTACTCTGGTAATTCGCTGTAAAAAGCAGCATACGTAGAAGAAAACCATTGGGGTACAAAAAAATGAATAATGTGAGCAGCAGTAGCCTTATTGAACGAAACAGAAAGTTCCATGTGCTGCTGCGTGTGCTTTGCCCATGTGAGTATAGAGGTCAATGGGAAAGTCCTCGAAGTTGTCGTTTTCATAGTAGTCGTTCACCCTCTGACATCTACGGCTACATGGGGAGAGAGTATTGGTGACCTCGGATGACCTTGTTGTTTACTGCTGTTCCCATTCAGGCATTAAGTTCGTTCTGATTTCTTACTGAAGAAATCATCAGGAGTCTGCCAGTACACAAAAATTCGATGAGACGGGAAAGTCCGTTTTTAAGTTTCACTAATCAAAGGGGGAGGCTTCAGCAGTTCAGTGGGTGACGGGATGCCAACTTCTCTCTCCCCGATCCCTTCTCTCTCTCTCTTTCTCTAGGGAATCCCGCTTTCTCTTCCTTTCTCACTCTCAATCTCACTCACTCACTCACTCACTCTCTCTCTCTAGAGACTCTCTCTTCAAAAGCTGTGTAGAAACTCCCAGTCTAGAATCTCTCTCTCTCTAGAATCTCACTCTCCGGAATTTCTCCCTCTATCTCTTCGTCTAGACCTTCTACCTGAGGTGGGCCCAGAGGCTTGAAAGGATGTGTACCATGATACTTGCTGATAATTATGGCAAATATAGGGCGGAAGTGGTGTAGTGGTAAGTGGCACACTATCTCACACGCACCCTCCGTGGTTCGAATCCGGGATAGGCGCTCGCCCAGCACAACCAACCCTCCATGCCTCCAGGGTCAGTTAGTCAATATCAGATTTACCTGGGAGGATAAAAGCACTGATTCCTACACTAGCTGGCCTCCTAAGTCATTGTATAGGTCAGGCGAAGTCAAGCTGCCAGGAAGATTCCGAGTGGAAGTCAGATGCGGAGGCGCGTCCCAAAGACAGGAATGATCGGCGCCGAGGACTTTACTCTTTGACTTTATGGCAAAAATTTAATCTTCATTCAATTAAAAGATAGAATTGCTTTTTATACATTCGATTAATGACCTGCATAGCATAATATTACAAATTAATCTGCAGTAGTTGAGAGCTCAGAAACATCTACAGAGGCACTAATGTAGACAAAACTTTTCAAAACACAGATCTGCTACAGAAACAGTACTCAAAAGTACCATTATTGTAATAACTCGCTAATGATGAATGAAATTCGTCGTTAGTCGTAAAAGCCGATTTCTCTGCAAATTTCTTCATAGGAGTTGCCCTTCTGAAAAGGCCTCCCTGAGATTTGAATTATTCCCTTCACTCCTTATTACTACTGTACTTAAAACGACGGGTGAGATGCAAAACTACTGAAGTACCTACCGCCAATTCCTTTTGTATCTTCGACCAGTTCGAACAAATCGGTTGCATGAAACCGGGTGTAAAAAAGGAACATATCGCCTGAAAAAAAAGTCCTCTGCCTTTTGACAATATTATAACTTATTTTGGTGCCACAGTAACACTTACAAAGGCCTTTAATGACCAATTTTCTCTTCAAACCTGGAACGATAACCCTTCGTTAGGTGAGCCACCCAACGGCGGGTTATCATGGCCGTGAATGATAATGAAGTCCTCACTTTTGTGACCTATTGGAATATTTTTTGATTCAATTGTAAACAAAAATTCACCCCAGGTGCGTAAGATACTTCTCTAAGCAGTCTTACGCACAACTTTTCTCCACATGTGTACAAAAAGAAGGCACAGAAGAGTAGTGTCGAAAGCAGGAGAGTAGAATTCATTTTCTGGAAATTTCTGAAAGTGATTCATTTAGAGTTTTACTGAGAAATGACGTCATGTGAATTTTCAAAAAGAAAAGGCGAGCACATTTTCTTGAGAGCTCCACGTAAATGTGTATACTTGGATAGGGGGAGGGGGGGGGTTGGGGTTGGGATGGGGGAAAAATTGATCGTACAGTTAGCGACTGATCCATTTCTCTTCAAAAAATGAGCGGTGGCATGCTAGAATACTGCCCCGTTTAAGAAGCACCATTGTGGGCTCCCAAAAACGGCCACCTTGCTCTACGTTCTACATAGCGCCTAGTGAAAGGGAAGAGAGTGGCTTTACTACTTCGGCTTGGCATAGGTTACTGCAATCCCTAAATAAATGCACCATCGAACAGTAGGATTTGAGGTATTGTAGGGTAAACATGCTCCATCGGAACAGAGGTAGGGTGGCCCTGGTTACAGTACCTAGGAGGCGAGCTTTGAACACAGATGTAGGTGACAACAGGGATAGGAGAAAAAGGCTATCGAGTTCTGCCTCGACATCGTGGTTGCATGTCGGAACCTTTTTATAGCCCCTATCTCCTCAACCTGGGAAGAATTCATTGATAATGGGGTTTATTCAAAACATAAGCTCCCAAATGCAAGCCTGAAAAACTAGATGATATCATTTGATGATACTGATTCATAGTAACATAAATGATTCAATGAAGATGGGTTTCTTGAGAGAAGAGAGTTGGAAAGGGCGTATGATGAACAATATTTGCATTCTTTTTAATTTTGTTGAGCATTGGTGCTGTAATTGATTCCATGTGACTATTCCGCATTCGGAAAATGTCAGAAAAGCTAGCCAGGCCTAGGCCATCGTTTCCCGGTGCTCGATGCTTCCTTCGAAACGAACTGGTATTTAAGTATTTAACTGAGTCGTTTTTATACTAGCTTTGTAAAAAGGATAAAGATAAATAAGAACGAACTTAGATGCTGTCGCTCTGGATGCTCCCCCCCCCCCCTCCAATACTAAACTTTCTGCACTGGGAGTCCCGATATGCAGCTCTTTAACCTTTCTTCTGGAGCCAATGTTGGCGTTATAATTACCGACGGTGACTTCGAAGAAGGTGCGATGCTCCCCGAAGAGCGTTTATAGCTTCTTATATAAAGCCTCCAGTTCCTATTTTTCGTAGCTTGATGTTGGTGAGTAGGCAACGAAAATTGTTAGAGCTGGGATGGAGGCACATCTTCTCAATCGCTAACGTTCGAGTGTGGTTGTCAAGCTTAATTACGAATTGGTGTTCATGGTCAAGTGCGCATTGGCCAGGACATCTAAGCCGCCGATGCCTCTGCTATCACATTTCCCAAGGTACAGTTCTTCTCCAGTCGTGCCCGGCGGTGATTTCTCGTCTCGGTCAGTCCGACTACGTCGTAGTTGTTCCGATGCATGCTTCCGATACAAGCGTTCAGCGTTTATTCTCGAAGTAGGATCCAAGTATGGCTGTCGATAAATCTCGGCATTGTTGCTATAGTCGTATTGGACGATCCTTCAGGTTGAAAGGAAACAGGTCTATTCGCATTACTGCTTTTAGCATATAACTTTCTTGGATACCCCAGAAATTCGACTTCCAGTCAGTATTTCATCAATGTTTAATAACTTTGAAGGATCGACAACAATAGGTCCCTATAATATTTGCTGATATTCACGTCGGATTTTTTTCTTTACTCAGTATAAAGGTAGACTCGTATGAAGCTTTTTCTACAGTTGACTATTGACCTCCATGGCTTAATACTATACGTTAAATTGGAAGACTTAGGTTTAGGCTTGAGTTTTAAAAAAACCTTTTGTTTAGTTCGGGATAGGTGAGTTTCAATTCGCGACAGACTTTTTACCATCAACGAGCTTTCTCTAGGCATCGATCTGCTACAGGAACAACATTTAGAAGTCCCTTTATTATGGTTGTGTATCGATGATGATGAATCAATACGCCTTCAGTCGTCGAAACCGATTATTTTGCATATTTCATCGTAGGCGGTGCCCTTCTGCAAAACCATGCTGAAGTTAGACTCATTCAGTAGTCATCTTATTATTATTAAGTTCCTATGTAGTTGACAAAATGCTACATCATTAAAGAGCCTACCGCTATTTCCTTCTGTATCCTCGACATATTCGAGCAGATAGGTTTCATAAATCCAGGAGCAAAGAAAGAACATACTACCTGAAAAACCATTTTGTCCATCGAAAAAATCATATCCGCCCGAGGTTTCACACGACAAATCACTGGGCAGTGGCAAACTTTCTCTTCCCCTGAATGCTGTATTTCTAAAATGCAATATTTTGTGAGTTTTTTGAGTGTAGTATCCAATATGTCCCTCAACAATACCTACGATGGTGAGCCCTGAAGAAGTAGGCACCCCCATGCATTTAGTGAGATGCTGAACTAGTGTTCTACAAATGGACCGGATAGGGTGTCATATTGGCAGGAAGATTGTGACAGCTGTATGCTCCGCGTGATGGCGGACGAGTTTTGACGGCGTTGTAGGGGCTGCACCACTCACAACTCGTCTCAATTCCCACAAATATACTAAATATCTTGGCTTGTTTCTCGTTCTAGAATTTCCCGGTGTAGAAGTTATCTATCAAATTTTGATCAGTCTTGATAACAAAGTTGGGACTACCGTTTTCGCCGGTTTCTTCTCTCCAGAACTTCAACTTTCCATTACCAAAATCAAGGAAGTTTTGAATTTTCACTCAAACACGCCACACAGCATTAGGGCGATTGATCCGGTGGGAGTAGCTTCGCGTACAGTTTCATCGCATTATACTCTCCTTTATTGCCTCATACATCTTTATGAGTGAGGCGAACATAGATTAGTGATTGTCTTACCATCGTCTTTGATGGCGTATGTCTATCGCTCACAATGCACCACATCAGGGTGAGACATGTACAAACCTAGGCTCCCAGATTGGTCAGTTGCGTGTGTACCTTACTGACCTGAGTTGACCAGTCACCAATAAAGTTTCACAGCCAAATTTGATAACAAATACTCGCACTCTCGTAACCCATTTGATCTAGGTATTTTTCATTCAACTGTAAAAAATTAAATTTACCCCAGGCGCGTAAGCTGCTTTTTCTATCAGCTTGACGCACAGCGTACTTGCAGATGAGTACGAGAAGAGGGCACAGATGAGCAGAATCGAAAGCAGGAAAGTAGATCTCATCTTTTGGAACTTTCTGAAAATAAGCCATTTAGGGGTCTATTGACGACGTCTTTTAAAAGTTCAGACAAGAGGTAGAAACACAAGGAGATTAGTGCATCTATCACATTAGCACACTCAAAAAATACTGGAGAATACATTTCTGTTGAAAATCGCTTACAAAAGGAAGGAGCTTGCATAAGAAAGAATATCTGACGCTCACAAGAGGGGATAAGTGTGAACGAATAATTGCTATTAATTGTAGTGAATGGAATGGAAATCGGAAGACTTCTGAGCAGATTAGGCCGAATAATGGATGAGAAATTTGTATTAAACTACTTTTGTCAAGCTCCAGTTTTTTGAAGAATTCAAAATCATTTTAGATAGAAGGTGGCTCGAGCGAAACCAATTACACGGGAATTTTCGGCTGGAAGAGACGAAGAGGTATCCTGAAAGGGACCGAAAAGTCTGCGACCTGTTCGTGTTACTCTACAACGGCTGCTTGGTAATTAGCGATACGAACGTCCCACATGGATTGGAAATTGTGGGCAAAACTTCAACCTCGGGTGGGACTCCAACCCGTCTTTGTGCTTCCCGGGACGTGCTTTTTATTTCTTGCTCTAGACTTTCGAATCGCATACTGCGGTGAAATAGCAACAGTCAACAGAACTACCTATGTAACAACTACTAGATTACCTTGTTCCTACATCATGGGACATTGGGAGGGTAAGATGTGAGCTAAGGTACGAGTTATTATATTGAGTCGAAGTAGGGAAAATGTGAAGGCATACTTAGTGATGCATGCGATCAGGGCTCACCACTGGGGTAGGATAGTAAAGGGTAAACTTTGAGAAGTAAAGAGTCTACCAAATTTAGCGATGACGCCGGGAACAGTTTGCTAGAGCCTTTTATACTCCCTACCTCTCATATATTTGGGAAGAATTTTTTAATTATGGGCCTAAATTTTAAACATAAGTTTCCAAATGCGAGATTGGATAGCTAAATGACGTCATTTTATAGGTGCTGATTCATTTTAACGGGGACTTAATGATGGTGGGTCACTTGAGAGAAGGGTGTTGGAGTGGGCGTCTGATGAAGATGTAATGCAACCTTGTCGTGATTGGTTCCATGTGACTATTACGCGTCTGGAAAATGTTAGGAAACTTTCCAGGCTAGGGCCGTCATTTCCCAACGCTCACTGCTTTGTTTGAAACAATACGCGTCGTCAGAAGAATTTAAAGGTTTATTGACCCTCTTTCGCGAGATCCCACATTATTCGTGTCGGATCCCAGGTTAGGTCGTTAGCCATGGGTAAAGATCCCAGTACGTCATAAGCAACATCAAAAGGGGAGGAAATTCTTTTTCTTCTTCTCCCTAGCGTTAATCCTGCACCTTGCAGGGTCAGCTGTTCTTGTCAACCGTCTTCATTTCATTCTATCTGCGGCATATTCTACCTTCACCTTGGCTTCGGCGAGGTCCTTCTTGATCACGTCCCGCCATATCTTCTTTGGGGCTCCTCGCGGTCGCTTACCTCGAGCCTCGAACTCCACTACATCCCCTATCGGATGGTTCTGCGCTATTCTTAGTACGTGCCCGAACCATCGCAGGCGCTGCTCTCTCATCTTCAGTTGAACTGGGGCTGTTTGCAAAGCCGTCCTGACGTCTTCATTTCAGACCCGATCCAGCCGCGTCCAGCCCAGGCCCATCTGAGCATTCTCATTTTAGCGGAGTGGAGCTGTCTTCCATGTGTGTTACTTACGGACCAACATTCGCTGCCGTAGAGCATCGTGGGCTTTACCACTGTACGATAACCTTTCCTTTGAGAATCGTGAAGCACCGACGGTCGCAGAGGGTCCCGGTGGGCTCCCTCCACTTCGTCTATGCCGCGTTTATTCGGGATCTTACGGCCTGGTCCACTAATACAGCGGCTAGATCTCTCCCAAGATATCGAAAATCTTGGACCTTTTCGATTGCTTCCCCATGACCGTCAACGATTGAATCTGTGCCTTCCTTGGAGCTGAGGAACTTGGTTTTCTTCACATTGAGCCAGAGTCCATTTTCCGCCAGCGCTTTCTGCCATTTCTGGTGCTTGTCCTGAAGTTCGTCCTCGCTCACCGTTTTCAGAGTGATTTCATCAGCGTCGAGGATGATCTTCAGTGGTTCGTCCATGAGTTCTTCTCGAAATTTCTTCTTAACTTGCCTACCTATTAAGATGGCATCCGTTGTTCCTTTCAGGTTCAGAAGCCGAACTACTACTGTGTGATTGGGACCAATTCTCTCAACTTGAGTCAACCAGCCGTTCGTACAGTTTCATCGTGTGGGCAGTCAACCTGATCCCCTGGAAGATGGAACACCCCATCGCGTCCCCCCTCTGCTTGAAGATGGTAACGATGGTACTGCTCCTCCAAGCATCTGAAATCCCCCCTTTACTGGTTGCACGGTTCAGGAATCGGGTGCGCCACTTTATCCCGTGGTCTACGAGCGCCTTCCTTGCCTCGATCGGTACTCCATCCGAACCAGTTGCCTTTTCAACCTTCATCATTCCTATTGCTCTGCGCACATCATCCTCTGTCCAGAGTTTGTTGGGGCCAGCCGTTGCCTCTTGTTAGGAGCTGTACTCACGGGCGAATTCATCATTGAAGAGCCTGCCGAAGTATTCCTCCCACACGCCTGACCTTCTCGATCCGAACTTCTCTCCTTCTCAACTAAATTTCCCATACTAGGCGTCCATTTCCGTACTCTTTGCCATCGCTACAGCAGCCTTGGAGAGCCTCTTGGAAGTTCTGTGGGCAGCCAGGTCCTCTGCGGCTCGTGTCCTCTGCCAGCATTTGTAGGCCGATTTCTTCTGCCTCATAACTCGTTGGACTTCATCGTTCCAGAACCATGCTTCTTTGTCCCCTCGGAAGCCACCTCGAGTTTCCCCCTGCGTTTTCTTTGCACATCGTAGAATGATCTTTACAGCGTTGCTCCAGGTCTGCTGGATCGGACCTTCGGGATCTGGGAGTCCAGCCTCCAGTATCTTCTCTTTGAAATGTTCTCTTTCGAATAGGTGCAGCTTCCACCACCGAATCATCCGTTCTGTTCTTGTTCTTGATATCTTAAGAAGATCTATGGTATGTCTGCTAGGAGAGGTCCGTGCTGTGGAGCCAGATTTTCTCCGCATTTCTACAAAATATCCGTCCCTGTGCAGTTTTGCGTGTTAGACTAACAAATTCTCCTGCTTTTAATTGGTCATACTTAAATCGTCCGAGTGGCTTGACGTACATATATTTACAACTGCACAATAATTTCCTCCACAAAGAAGTGAAGTAAATTATGAACCAAGTGAGTGTGGAAATGTCTTTGTGTAGGTGAACTACAGCAGTACAGCAATATCTTTAACAAAGCTTCTCTGGGTATCACAGAATCAAAAGAATAAAATAATGGGCATCACAAGTGCTAACAACAATAATATTTTTTGAAAAAGTAGTGAATTTTGGTGCTGAAAGAGAGTGGACAGATTTGCGACATTACCGACCTCTTCAGGATTTCCTTTTTCTACAGCAACACAGCCTCACTAGTCTCCTAGTTTTTCAGTTCTCCTCTTCGCAACATTGATGTTGGTGCCTAAACAACGAAGATTGTTAGAGCTGGGGTTGAGCTACATCCTCTCAATCGCCAACATCCGATTCGGGTTATCAAGCTTTCTTACGAATCGATGCTCATGGCCAAGTGCGTGTTGATGAGGACACTTATGCGCCTCTGTAGTCGCAGGGTCCGGAATCTTCTCCCTGAAAACGGCGTCGCGCACGGCGCACCCGCCGCGTATCGCAGGATTGCAATGGAAGATTGGAGCGCGCAATTTGTGAGATAGGGAGTCCTTCAATTATTTACCGCATGCCGCAAGGGAGAATGCCGCAATCGGGGAGAAGATGCGTTACCTGTAGTCGCATTATCGAAGGAACGGTTCTTTCCCATTCATGAAAAAGTCGTGCAGCGGTCAATGCCTTCTCGTCTCGGTCACTCCAATGGCGTCGTTCTTAGCCTTCCTGACTTGCATCTTCAGATTTTCGATATACCGTTCCGATGCGAGCGTTCGTCCATTCAACGTATGTACAGATTGTCATCTTGGCCCCTCTCCTCTTGTGCAGCCTGGTGTAGCCCTAAGATTTCAACAGCGTTTTTCCTAGCGGTCATATTCAACTCTGTCGTATTGGACGTTCCTTCAGGTTGAAAGAAAACAGGCCCATTCGCATGACTGCTTTTGGCATATAGCTTTCTTGGAGCACCCCAGAAATTCGACTTCCAGTCAGAATTTTGCCAATGTCTAATAGCTTTGAAGGATCGACAACAATGGGTCCCATAATATTTGCTGATATTCACGTCGGAATTTTTTCTTCACCCAATATGGAGGCAGAGTCGAGGAAGCTTCCCCTACAGCTGATCATTGACCTCTATGGCCTAATACTATAAGGTAAAATGGAAGATTTGAGTTTAGGTTTAAGTTTTGAAAAAATCTGTGAGTTTCAATCCGCGGCAGAGGCTCTGCCATCCATGTGCTTTCTCTAAACATTCATTTGCTACACGAACAACATTCAGAAGTCCACTTTATTATGATTGTGTATCGTTGATGATGAATCGAAGACGCCTTCAGTCGTCAAAACCGATTATTTTGCAAATTTCATCGTAGGCGGTGCCCTTCTGAAAAACAATGCTGGAGTATGGCTCACTCAGTAATCATCTTATTATTATTAAGTTCCCTATGTAGTTGACAAAATGTAACATCATTGAAGTGCCCACCTCTATTTCCTTCCGTATCCTCGACATATTCGAGCAGATAGGTTTCATAAATCCAGGAGCAAAGAAAGAACATACTACCTGAAAAACCATTTTGTCCATCGAAAAAATCATATCCGCCCGAGGTTTCACACGACAAATCACTGGGCAGTGGCAAATTTTCTCTTCCCTTGAATGCTGTATTTCTAAAATGCAATATTTTGTGAGTTTTTCAAGTGTAGTATCTAATCTGTCCCTCAACAATACCTACGATGGTGAGCTCTGAAGAAGTAGGCACCCCATGCATTTAGTGAGATGCTGAACTAGTGTTCTACAAATGGACCAGATAAGGTGTTCTAGGGGTCGGAAGATTGTGACAGCCGTATGCTCCGCCTGATGGCGGACGAGTTTTGACGGCGTTATAGGGGCTGCACCACTCACAACTCGTCTCAATTTCCGCAAATATACTAAATACCTTGGCTTGTTTCTCGTTCTCGAATTTCCCGGTGTAGAAGTTATCTATCAAATTTCGATCAGTCTTGATTACAAAAGTTTCTGCACTTCAGAAACTCAACTTTCTGCCACAAAAATTAGGGAAATTTGGAATTTCCACTCAAACACGCCACACAGCATTAGGGCGATTGATCCAGTGGGAGGAGCTTCGCGTACAGTTTTATCGCATTATACTCCCCTTTATTGCCTCATACATCTTTATGAGTAAGGCGAACATAGATTAGTGATTGTCTTACCATCATTTTTAATAGCGTATACCTATCGCTCACATTGAACCCCGTCAGGGTGAGCCATGTACAAACCTAGGTCCCCAAATTCGTCAGATGCGAGTGTACCTTACTGACCTAAGTTGACCAGTCTCCAATAAAGTTTCACAGCCAAATTTGATATCAAGTGCTCGCACCCTCGTAATCCATTTGATCTCGGTATTTCTAATTCAACTGTGAAGTGTAAAATTTACCCCAGGCGCGTAAGCTGCTTTTTCTATCAGCTTGACGCACAGCGTACTTGCAGTTGAGTACGAAAAGAGGGCAAAGATGAGCAGAACCGAGAGCAGGAAGGTGGACCTCATCTTGTGGAAATTTCTGAAATGAGTCACTTAGGGGTCTATTGACGACGTCTTTGAAAAGTTCAAAAAAGAGGGGGAAACACAATGTTTAAGTTCATTTTTGGAGATTAGTGCATCTATTCCATTAGCACACTTATAAAATACTGGAGAATACATTACTGTTTGAAAATCGCTGTAAAACAGGCGGAGCTTCCTTGGGAATGAAAATCCGACGCTCACGGAACGGGATAAGGGTGAGTGAACAGTTTCTGTATTTTGTAGAGATTGAGATGGGCAAAATGGGAAGTCTTCCAAGCAGATAGGCCGGATCAGAGAATCGTGGAGTTAATCACTTTTTGTCTATTCTCCAGTTTGAACACATCAAAATCAATTTAGGTAGAAGGTGGCACAAGCGAAACCGATTACACCGGGATTTTGGTTGGGAGAGACGAAGGGGTTCTTGAAAGGGGACCGGAAAGTCTGCGATCATATCAGTGCATTTGTGCGTTATGGCAACCTACCTGTTTCTGTTACTATACAACGGCTGCTTAGTAATCAGCGATACGAAAGTCCCACATAGATTGGAAATCGTGGGCAAAACTTCAACTTTGGGTGGGACTCCAACCCGTCTTTGTGCTTCCCGGGACGTGCTTTTTATTTCTTGCTCTAGACTATCGAATCGCATACTGCGGTGAAATAGCAACAGTCAACAGAACTACCTATGTAACAACTACTAGATTACCTTGTTCCTACATCATGGGACATTGGGAGGGTAAGATGTGAGCTAAGGTACGAGTTATTATATTGAGTCGAAGTAGGGAAAATGTGAAGGCATACTTAGTGATGCATGCGATCAGGGCTCACCACTGGGGTAGGATAGTAAAGGGTAAACTTTGAGAAGTAAAGAGTCTACCAAATTTAGCGATGACGCCGGGAACAGTTTGCTAGAGCCTTTTATACTCCCTACCTCTCATATATTTGGGAAGAATTTTTTAATTATGGGCCTAAATTTTAAACATAAGTTTCCAAATGCGAGATTGGATAGCTAAATGACGTCATTTTATAGGTGCTGATTCATTTTAACGGGGACTTAATGATGGTGGGTCACTTGAGAGAAGGGTGTTGGAGTGGGCGTCTGATGAAGATGTAATGCAACCTTGTCGTGATTGGTTCCATGTGACTATTACGCGTCTGGAAAATGTTAGGAAACTTTCCAGGCTAGGGCCGTCATTTCCCAACGCTCACTGCTTTGTTTGAAACAATACGCGTCGTCAGAAGAATTTAAAGGTTTATTGACCCTCTTTCGCGAGATCCCACATTATTCGTGTCGGATCCCAGGTTAGGTCGTTAGCCATGGGTAAAGATCCCAGTACGTCATAAGCAACATCAAAAGGGGAGGACATTCTTTTTCTTCTTCTCCCTGGCGTTAATCCTGCACCTTGCAGGGTCAGCTGTTCTTGTCAACCGTCTTCATTTCATTCTATCTGCGGCATATTCTACCTTCACCTTGGTTTCGGCGAGGTCCTTCTTGATCACGTCCCGCTATATCTTCTTTGGGGCTCCTCGCGATCGCTTACCTCGAGCCTCGAACTCCTTTTACCTCCCTTATCGGTTGGCTCTGTGGTCTTCTTAAAACATGTCCGAACCATCGCAGGCGCTGCTCTCTCATCTTCAGTTGACCTACGGCTGTTTGCATAGCCGTTCTGACTACATCATTTCTGATCCGATCTAAATGTGTCCCGCCGCAGGCCCATCTGAGCATTCTCATTTTAGCGGAGTGGAGCTGTCTTCCATGTGTGTTACTTACGGACCAACATTCGCTACCGTAGAGCATCGTGGGCCTTACCACTGCCCGATACACTTTTCCTTTGAGAATCGTGAAGCACCGACGGTCGCAGAGGTTACCGGTGGGCTCCCTCCACTTCGTCTATGCCGCGTTTATTCGGGATTCTACGGCCTGGTCCACTACTACAGCGACTAGATCCTCCCCAGGTATCGAAAGTCTTGGACCTTTTCGTTCGCTTCCCCATGACCATTGATGATTGACTCTTTGCCCTTCTTGGAGCTAAGGAATTTGGTTTTTTTCACGTAGAGCCGGAGTACATTTTCCGCCAGCCCTTTTCGCCATTTCTGGAGCTTGTCCTGAAGTTCGTCCTCGCTCACCGTTTTCAGAGCGATTTAATCAGCGTAGAGGTTCATCCATGAGTTATTCTGTGATCACGTCCACAATGAGCAGGGAGAGGAACGGGCTCAGAGCTGATCCCTGGTGTACTCCAACCGTGACATTTATTGCTCCGGTTTGGCCGTGTGGGGTGCGTATTGTTGTGGTGGAGCCATCGTACATGTCCTTCACCAGAGAGATCACGTGTATTGGAACGTTTCGTTTTCGGAGCGCTCTCCAGAAGACCTGTCGCGGGAGGCGGTCGAATGCCCTCTCCAGATCGAGGAAGGCTAGGTAGCAGGGTATACGCTTTTCTCGACATTTCTCCATAACTTGCCCAGCTATAAAGATGGCATCCGTTGTTCCTTCCAGGCTCAGAAGCCGAACTACTCCTATGTGATTGGGGCCAATTCTCTCAATCTTGAGTCAACCAGCCGCTCGTACAGTTTCATCGTGTGAGCAATTAACCTGATCCCCTAGTAGATGGAACACCCCATCGCGTCCCCCTTCTGCTTGAATATGGTAACGATGGTTCTGCACCTACAAGCATCTGGTATTTTTCCTTTGCTGGTCACACTGTTCAGGAATCGAGTGAGCCACCTATCCCGTGGTCTCCGAGCGCCTTCCATGCCTCGATCGGTACTCCATCCGAAACAGTTGCCTTTCCAACCTTCATCATTCTATTGCTCTGCGCACTTCATCCTCTGTCCAGAGGTTGTTGGGGCCAGCAGTTGCGTCTTGTTAGGAGCTGTACTCACGGGCGAATTCATCATTGAAGAGCCTGCCGAAGTATTCCTTCCACACGCCTGACCTTCCCGAACCGAACTTCTCTCCTTCTCAACTGTCAAATTTCTCATACCAGGCGTCCATTTCCGTATTCTCTGCCATCGCTACAGCAGCCTTGAAGAGCCTCTTGGAAGTTCTGTAGGCAGCCAGGTCCTTTGCGGCTCGTGTCCTTTGCAAACGTTTGTAGGCCGATTTCTTCTGCCTCATAACTCGTTGGACTTCATCGTTCCAGAACCATGCTTCTTTGTCCCCTCGGAAGCCACCTCGAGTTTCCCCCTGCGTTTTCTTTGCACATCGTAGAATGATCTTTACAGCGTTGCTCCAGGTCTGCTGGATCGGACCTTCGGGATCTGGGAGTCCAGCCTCCAGTATCTTCTCTTTGAAATGTTCTCTTTCGAATAGGTGCAGCTTCCACCACCGAATCATCCGTTCTGTTCTTGTTCTTGATATCTTAAGAAGATCTATGGTATGTCTGCTGGGAGAAGCCTGTGCTGTTGAGCCAGATTTTCTCCGCATTTCTACAAAATATCCGTCCCTGTACAGTTTGGCGTGTTAGACTAACATATTTCTCCTGCTTTTAATTGGTCATACTTAAATCGTCCGAGTGGCTTGACGTACATATATTTATAACTGCACAGTAATTTCCTCCACAAAGAAGTGAAGTAAATTATGAACCAAGTGAGTGTGGAAATGTCTTTGTGTAGGTGAACTACAGCAGTACAGCAATATCTTTAACAAAGCTTCTCTGGGTATCACAGAAACAAAAGAATAAAATAATGGGCATCACAAATGCTAACAACAATAATATTTTTTGAAAAAGTAGTGAATTTTGGTGCTGAAAGAGAGTGGACAGATTTGCGACATTACCGACCTCTTCAGGATTTCCTTTTTCTACAGCAACACAGCCTCACTAGTCTCCTAGTTTTTCAGTTCTCCTCTTCGCAACATTGATGTTGGTGCCTAAACAACGAAGATTGTTAGAGCTGGGGTTGAGCTACATCCTCTCAATCGCCAACATCCGATTCGGGTTATCAAGCTTTCTTACGATTCGATGCTCATGGCCAAGTGCGTGTTGATGAGGACACTTATGCGCCTCTGTAGTCGCAGGGTCCGGAATCTTCTCCCTGAAAACGGCGTCGCGCACGGCGCACCCGCCGCGTATCGCAGGATTGCAATGGAAGATTGGAGCGCGCAATTTGTGAGATAGGGAGTCCTTCAATTATTTACCGCATGCCGCAAGGGAGAATGCCGCAATCGGGGAGAAGATGCGTTACCTGTAGTCGCATTATCGAAGGAACGGTTCTTTCCCATTCATGAAAAAGTCGTGCAGCGGTCAATGCCTTCTCGTCTCGGTCACTCCAATGGCGTCGTTCTTAGCCTTCCTGACTTGCATCTTCAGATTTTCGATATACCGTTCCGATGCGAGCGTTCGTCCATTCAACGTATGTACAGATTGTCATCTTGGCCCCTCTCCTCTTGTGCAGCCTGGTGTAGCCCTAAGATTTCAACAGCGTTTTTCCTAGCGGTCATATTCAACTCTGTCGTATTGGACGTTCCTTCAGGTTGAAAGGAAACAGGCCCATTCGTATGACTGCTTTTGGCATATAGCTTTCTTGGAGCACCCCAGAAATTCGACTTCCAGTCAGAATTTTGCCAATGTCTAATAGCTTTGAAGGATCGACAACAATGGGTCCCATAATATTTGCTGATATTCACGTCGGGATTTTTTCTTCACTCAATATAAAAGTAGACTCGCGTAATTCCACAAGCTACAGTGGAGGATTTAGGTTCAAGATTGGGTTGTAAAACATTCTTTTCAGTTTGGGATTTAAGAACTTCAATTTGCGACAGAGGCTTTATCATCGATGAGCTTTCTCTCTACATTGATTTGCTTCAGGAACAACACTTAGAAATCTGCTTTATTATGAGAAATCTACTTTATTATCATTGTGTATCGTTGATGATGAATCAAATTCGCCGTCAGTCGTCGAAACCGATTATTTTGCAAATTTCTTCGTAGGCGGTGCCCTTCTGCAAAACCAAGCCATTCAGTAGTAATCTTAATATTATTAGGTACTCTATGTAGTTGACAAAATGCAACATCATTAAAGTGCCCACCTCTATTTCCTTCTGAATCCTCGACATATTCGAGCAGATAGGTTTCATAAATCCAGGAGCAAAGAAGGAACATACTACCTGAAAAACCATTTTGACTATCGAAAAAATCATATCCGCCCTGACTTTGCCACGGTAGATCACTAGGCAGTGGCGAATTTTCTCTTCACTAAATGCTGTATTTCTAGAATACAATATTTTGTGCATTTTTCAAGTGTAGTATCTAATCTGTCCCTCAACAATACCTACGATGGTGAGCTCTCAACAAGTGGGCACCCCATGCATTTAGTGAGATGCTGAACTAGTATTCTACAAATGGCATAGATAGGCTGTTATAGGGGCCCAAAGATTGTATAGCCGTATGCCTCGCCGGATGGCGACGAGTTTTGACGGCGTTGTAGAGGCTGCACCACTCACAAATGCTTTGAATTTCAACAAATATATCACATATCTTGGATTGTTTCTTGTTCTCGAGTATCCCGGTGTAGAAGGTACCTATCAAATTCCGAGCAGTCTTGATAACAAAGTCGAGACTACCGTTTCGCCGTTTTCTTCTCTTCAGAATTTCAACTGAAAACTTGGAATTTCCACTCACCACATCACACCACACAACATTAGGGCGATTGATCCCGGTGGGAGGGCTTCGCTTTTAGTTTTATCGCCTTATACTCTCCTTTATTGCCTCACACTTCTTTATGTTAACATCATTTTTCTATCGCTCACAATGCACTACATCAGAGTGAGCCATGTATAAATCTTGACTCCCAATTTCGTCTGTTGCAAGTGCATCTTCCTAACCTGGGTTGACCAGCCACCAGTAAAGTTTCACAGCTAAATTCAATAACAAATGCTCGCACCCTCGTAATCTATTTGATCTAGGTATTTCTAATTCTACTGTGAAGTGTAAAAGTTACCCCAGGCGCGTAAGCTGCTTTTCCTATCAGCTTGACGCACAGCGTACTTGCAGATGAGAACGAAAAAAGGGCACAGATGAGCAGAAACGAAAGCAGGAAAGTAGATCTCATCTTCTGGAAGTTTCTGAAAATAAGCCATTTAGAGGTCTTTTAAGGAACGACGTCATTTGAACTTTTGAGGAAGAAAGGAGAACACATTCATTCGATTCATTGGTAGAGATTAATGCATCCGTCACATTAGCTCATTCGAAAAGTACCGTAGAGCACATTTCTGTTTAGAAATCTTTCCAGAACAAAGGCAGAGCTTTCATAAGAAAGAGAATCCATCGCTCACGGGACGGGATAAAGTTGATTGAACAGTTACTGTATATTGTAGAGACTGGGGTGGAAAATATCGAAAGGATCCCGAGTAGATTAGGCCGAATATCAGAGAATCGTGGAGTTAACTACTTTTTGTCTATTCCCCGGTTTGAATACTTCAAAATCAATTGGATCGAAAGTGGCTCGAGCGAAACCATTATACGGGGATTTTTGGCTGGAAGAGGCGAAGGGGATCTGGTAAGGAGACCGGAAAGTTTGCCATCACATCAGCACATTTGTGCAGTATGGCAACTTACCTGTTCGCGTCCTCTGAAGCGGCGGCTCGATAATTACAAAGCGATACAAAAGTCCCACACGGATTGGGATTTGTGGGTGAAACTTCGACCTCGGGTGGGACTCAAACCCGTCTTTGTGCTTCCCGGGAACCGAGATCTTTATTATTTGTACTAGACTTTCGCATAGCATACAGGCGAAATTACAGCAGTTATTAAGAATTACCCATGTAACAACTGCTAGGTTACCCTATCCCCATAACATGGGGCATGGAGAGAGTAGGATGTGAGGTAAGGTACGAGTTACTATGCTGAGTTGAAGTAGAGAGAAAGTGAAGGCATGCGTAGTGATGCATATGCGGTCAGGGTTTCTAACTGGAGTAGGGTGGTTGACTTTGAGGAGTACAGAAGTCTACCGAATTTTGTGATGACGCCGCGAACAGTTTGCTAGGGCCTTTTATACTTCCCACCTCTCATATAACCAGAAAGAATTTCTTAATAATGGGCCTAAATTTAAAACATAAGTTTCCAAATGCGAGATTGGAAAGCTAAATGACATCATTTGATGGATGCTGATTCATAGTAACGAGAATGACTTGATGAAGGTGGGTTTCTTGACAGGAAGGAGTTGGAGTAGGCGTATGATGAAAATTTCTTGCCGTCAGTCTAATTTTGTGAGGCAACGTTGCTGTAGTCGATTCCATGTGACTCTTTCACCTTCGGAAAATGTCAGTGTCAGCGTTCCCCAGTGCTCAGTGCTTCCTTTGACACAATACAGCAACTGACTTTTCCCCTACCCCGAGATCCTTCATTTATTCGTGTCAGATTTCAGGTCAGGGCCACGGGTGGAGATAGCTACAAATTCCAGTACGTTATATGTGGCAATGGAAGGGAAGGACTTAATCCGGGGACCTCTACGATCTTCTCCGTGGAGGTTGTCTTCATCTCCAGATTCTGATAGAAACGAGGTTTCGCATCTCCTGGGCAAACTTCCCATGACCTCAGCCTTTTACATGGGCCTTTTGTATTTGCTCTCTGAACATATTTTATTATGGATTTCACTGCCGTGAAACAAGTTAGGCTATGAAATAAACAGGTAAACAATTAACCAAAATAACTTAACACAGCGTTATATGTCAATTTTGGAGTATCCGATTTGAAAAGCTGCATTGCATTGAAATCGTCCAGCAAGATTTTTCATCAATGGAACCATCATTCTGGGAGACCGGTCAATTCAATCTTCTTGTTCTTTCTCTCCGTAGCGTTAAAACCGCAGGGCCCGCTGTTCTTGTCAGCCGTCTCCATTTTATTCTATCTACGGCATCTCTTGCTGTCACCTTCGCTTCGACGAGTTCCTTCTTGATCACGTCCCGCCATCTCTTCTTTAGGGCTCGAGTCGCTTACCTTGAGCCTCGACCTCCATTGCTTCCCCTATCGGATGGTTCTGCGCTATTCTTAGTACGTGCCCGAACCATCGCAGGCGCTGCTCTCTCATCTTCAGTTGAACTGGGGCTGTTTGCAAAGCCGTCCTGACGTCTTCATTTCAGACCCGATCCAGCCGCGTCCAGCCCAGGCCCATCTGAGCATTCTCATTTCAGCGGAGTGGAGCTGTCCTTCATGGGCTTTACTCACGGGCCAACATTCGCTGCCGTAGAGCATCGTAAGCCTTACCGCTGTCCGATACACCTCTCCTTCGAGGGTCATGGAGAACTAACGGTCGCAGAGGATACCGGTGGACTCCCTCCACTTCATCCATGCCAAATTTATTCGGGATCTTACGGCCTGGACCACGCTACCATCAGCGGCTAAATCACTCCCCAGGTAACAGAAGTCCTAGACCTTTTCGATGGGGACCGGTCAATTCAACATTCATTCTTAACGAAAATATCACCTAATCTCCGCAACTGCAACTGAAAACTTGGTTTTCTACCGTGTGGCCGTTGTTGAAGGGATTTTCATATTTTGAATTATGCGCCTTACATATTTTTCCTTTTTTAATAGATCATCCTCTCTATAAATAAAGCGCTAACTTTGTGTGTCCATTTGTATGTCCGTTTGTGTGTCCTCGCAAAAGTCACGTAGGCACGATCAAGAGCGTGGAGATCAAATGAGCGCAGTGAGAAAACAGCTATGGAATGGGAACTTAATCGATGCTCTTCATATGACGTCACAGACTAAAAATCAGAACTCGCCACCCACGACGGCGGACAATCAAACCCCTAGGATCTAGAGAAGCTCAGAATGGAAACATTTCCACGATCACCTATTAATGTCAGGAGATCATTTCCCACAAAGTGGTTCAAATTGGGGAATATCACCTAATTCTTTTATATCGAACGTTCTCCTGACTACTTACTGTCGTGCTGAACACTTACTTATACTATGGACGACTCAACTATCGGTTCACAGCCAACTGAGGGAGGAGAGAGGTTAGGCTTCGTGGGCAAAAAAACCCTTTTTGCTCACGAAGAATTTCTACCGAAAGTACCTTTGCATTTAATCTGTTTTCCAGAATAGACGCGTTATTTCCATAGAACCATAATCGGAAATCCATAGAAATCACTTGAAATCTAATCTTATCGAAACTTCTAATTTTTAATGTGATTTTCGCTTACGCAATCCAAAATACTATCCACTTCATGGTACTTCAGTAGCTAGATGAAGTTTTTCCAAGTTTGCTTGGGCGAAATCTGTACGACAGCTTATCATCATGTGGGAAGCGCTTGCGTCTAAGTGTTTGTTTGTTCGTTCAATTGTACAGAAATTCGATATTACCTTGGGGAGCACATGCATAAGTCGGGTCAAGTTTGGGATGGGTTGGGGAGAGGGCAAGACTAAAAGAACACATTTGAGCTCAGCGAAGCCTCTACTTCAGGGGTGGGACATGCACAGGATTGGGTGATGTCATGGGCAAAACTCCTTAAAATAAGCCGGGTCAAGTTTGGGATGGGTTGGGCATAGGGCAAAACCAAAAGAGCACATGTGAGATCAGAGAAGCTCCGCTTCCAGGGGTAGGACATGCACAAGAGTGGGTGGTGACATCACCAAGCACTACTCGAGAAAGTAGGCTTCGCTCTTTTCAGATCGGACAGTACTCTCTAGAATTGCTTTCTATTCATTCTGAAGAAGATTCTACCCAGGTAAAATAGCGTAACCCTAAAACCAGTAAGGTGCTGATTAGACCGGAAGCTCAGATAGGTATGCTTCTTAAGCCGACTTTCTGTATCGTTCCCTGACCAAGCACTATCCGAGAAAGCAAGCTTCGCTCTTTTTAGATCGGACAGTGCTCTCTAGAATGACTTTCTAATCATTACTGAAGAAGATGGCATGCAAGTAAATTAGTTTTTAACAACACCAATAAGATTCTGTTTAAAGCTTTTGATATGTATGCTTATCTTCTTTCTCTATCATTCTTTAGTGAAGCACGCACATCCTAGAATGGCGAACTCAAGATGAGACAGTGTTTCAAGATTGTTTTATAACCGCTCTGACGAAGTTCGAGAAGTCGTGTCACATGAATCCATTTCAAAGGTAAATGTTGTGATCATTCGCGGTGGAGCAATTGTACTGAAGTGGTGGGCGCGAATATAAAGGGGCTTTCCGACTCTGACACCAGAAGGAGGATGCCCGGCGTAGCCGGGCATTACATAAGAAGGAGGAGAGCCCGGCGTTAGCTGGGCGATCCAACTGGTAATTTATAAATCCATGTGGTAGGACGTATAATTGAAAATGCTCAGTAATTTCTTAACAAATTAGTAAGGGGAGGTCTTCATTTGAATGAACCACAATAATACAGTAACATCTTTATCGAAAATTCCCAATACTAGCTTTGATTAGGCCTACTATGCAGCGAAGAAGGTTCCATTTCATCCTATTCCGTGAGACTTCGCGTAGAGCTCTACAGCCGTTCTTCTGAAGCCAATCTTGGCGTTGTAATCATCGATACGACTTTGCTCTGAAGAGCCTTCCCAGGTGCATATCAGACGCTTCCAGCTCTTCTTCGTCGTAGCTCGATGTTGGTTCGTAAACAGCGAAGTTCGTTAGAGCTGGGGTTGAGCCACATCTTCTTAATGACAAACGTTCGATTCGGGTTGTGAAGCTAGGGCGTACTGGTGAGACACCTACACTGCCAACACCTGTGATGTCGCATTTTCCAAGGAATGGTTCTTCTCCATTCATGAAAAAGTCGTGCAGCGGTCAATGCCTTCGCGTCTCGGTCAATCCAATGACGTCGTTCTTACTCTTCCTGAATTGCATCTTCAGATTTTCGATACATCGTTCCGATGCGAGCGTTCGTCCGTTGAACGTATGTACAGATTACCATCTTGGTCTTTCTCCTCTTGCACAGCCTCTTGTGGCCCTAAGATTTTAACAGCGTTTTTCCTAGCGGTCATATTCAACTCTGTCGTATTGGACGGCACCCCAGAAATTCGACTTCCAGTCAGAATTTTGCCAATGTCTAATAGCTTTGAAGGATCGAAAACAATGGGTCCCATAATATTTGCTGATATTCACGTCGGGATTTTTTCTTAACTCAATATAAAGGTAGACTCACCCAATACCACAAGCTACAGTAGAGGCCTCAGGTTCAAGATTGGGTTTAAAAACATTTTTTTCAGTTTGGGATTTAAGAACTTCAATTTGCGACAGAGGCTTTATCATCGATGAGCTTTCTCTCTACATTGATTTGCTTCAGGAACAACACTTAGAAATCTGCTTTATTATGAGAAATCTACTTTATTATCATTGTGTATCGTTGATGATGAATCAAATTCGCCGTCAGTCGTCGAAACCGATTATTTTGCAAATTTCTTCGTAGGCGGTGCCCTTCTGCAAAACCAAGCCATTCAGTAGTAATCTTAATATTATTAGGTACTCTATGTAGTTGACAAAATGCAACATCATTAAAGTGCCCACCTCTATTTCCTTCTGAATCCTCGACATATTCGAGCAGATAGGTTTCATAAATCCAGGAGCAAAGAAGGAACATACTACCTGAAAAACCATTCTGACTATCGAAAGAATCATATCCGCCCTGACTTTGCCGCAGTAGATCACCAGGCAGTGGCGAATTTTCTCTTCACTAAATGCTGTATTTCTAGAATACAATATTTTGTGCATTTTTCAAGTGTAGTATCTAATCTGTCCCTCAACAATACCTACGATGGTGAGCTCTCAACAAGTGGGCACCCCATGCATTTAGTGAGATGCTGAAGCAGTATTCTACAAATGGCATAGAGAGGCTGCTATAGGGGCCCAAAGATTGTATAGCCGTATGCCTCGCCAGATGGCGACGAGTTTTGACGGCGTTGTAGAGGCTGCGCCACTCACAAATGCTTTGAATTTCAACAAATATATCACATATCTTGGATTGTTTCTTGTTCTCGAGTATCCCGGTGTAGAAGGTACCTATCAAATTCCGAGCAGTCTTGATAACAAAGTCGAGACTACCGTTTCACCGTTTCCATCTCTTCAGAATTTCAACTTTTCGCTGCCAAAATTAGGAAAATTTGGAATTTCCACTCACCACATCACACCACACAACATTAGGGCGATTGATCCCGGTGGGAGGGGCTTCGCATATAGTTTTATCGCCTTATACTCTCCTTTATTGCCTCACACTTCTTTATGTTAACATCATTTTTCTATCGCTCACAATGCACTACATCAGAGTGAGCCATGTATAAATCTTGACTCCCAATTTCGTCTGTTGCAAGTGCATCTTCCTAACCTGGGTTGACCAGGCGTCAGTAAAGTTTCACAGCTAAATTCAATAACAAATGCTCGCACCCTCGTGATCTATTTGATCTCGGTATTTCTAATTCAACTGTGAAGTGTAAAATTCACCCCAGGCGCGTAAGCTGCTTTTCCTATCAGCTTGACGCACAGCGTACTTGCAGATGAGAACGAAAAAAGGGCACAGATGAGCAGAAACGAAAGCAGGAAAGTAGATCTCATCTTCTGGAAGTTTCTGAAAATAAGCCATTTAGAGGTCTTTTAAGGAACGACGTCATTTGAACTTTTGAGGAAGAAAGGAGAACACATTTATTCGATTCATTGGTAGAGATTAATGCATCGTCACATTAGCTCATTCCAAAAATACTGGAGAATACATTTCTGTTTAAAAATCGGTCGAGAAAAAAGAAGAGCTTTCATGAGAAAGAAAATCGGACGCTCACAGGACGGGATAAGTGTGAGTTAATATTTACTGTATATTGTCGAGATTGGGGTGGGAAAAATCGAAAGGATCCCGAGTAGATTAAGCTGAATATCAGAGAATCGTGGAGTTAACTACTTTTTGTCTATTCCCCGGTTTGAATACTTCAAAATCAATTGGATCGAAAGTGGCTCGAGCGAAACCATTATACGGGGATTTTTGGCTGGAAGAGGCGAAGGGGATCTGGTAAGGAGACCGGAAAGTTTGCCATCACATCAGCACATTTGTGCAGTATGGCAACTTACCTGTTCGCGTCCTCTGAAGCGGCGGCTCGATAATTACAAAGCGATACAAAAGTCCCACACGGATTGGGATTTGTGGGCAAAACTTCGACCTCGGGTGGGACCCAAACCCGTCTTTGTGCTTCCCGGGAACCGAGATCTTTATTATTTGTACTAGAATTTCTCATAGCATACAGGCGAAATTACAGCAGTTATTAAGAATTACCTATGTAACAACTACTAGGTTACCCTATCCCCATAACATGGGGCATCGAGAGAGTAGGATGTGAGGTAAGGTACGAGTTACTATGTTGAGTTGAAGTAGAGAGAAAGCGAAGGCATGCGTAGTGATGCATTGCGGTTAGGGTTTATAACTGGAGTAGGGTGGTTGACTTTGAGGAGTACAGAAGTCTACCCAATTTTGTGATGACGCCGCGAACAGTTTGCTAGGGCCTTTTATACTTCCAACCTCTCATATACCCAGAAAGAATTTCTTAATAATGGGCCTAAATTTAAAACATAAGTTTCCAAATGCGAGATTGGAAAGCTAAATGACATCATTTGATAGATGCTGATTCATAGTAACGAGAATGACTTGATGAAGGTGGGTTTCTTGACAGAAAGGAGTTGGAGTAGGCGTATGATGAAAATTTCTTGCCGTCAGTCTAATTTTGTGAGGCAACGTTGCTGTAGTCGATTCCATGTGACTCTTTCACCTTCGGAAAATGTCAGTGTCACGTTCCCCAGTGCTCAGTGCTTTGACACAATACAGCAACTGACTTTTCCCCTACCCCAAGATCCCTCATTTATTCGTGTCAGATCTCAGTTTAGGGCCACGGGTGAAGATGGCTACAAATCCCAGTACGTTCTACATATGTGGCAATGGAAGGGAGGAACTTTATCGGGGACCTCTTCGATCTACTGCGTGGAGATTCTCTTCACCTCCAGATTCTGATAGAAACGAGGTTTTGCATCTCCTGGGCGAACTTCCCATGACCTAAACCTTTTACGTGGGCCTTTTATATCCGCTCTCTGAACATTTTTTATTATGGATTTTACTGCCGTGAAACAAGTTAGGCTATGAAATAAACAAGTAAACAATCAACCAAAATATCCTAACACAGCGTTATATGTCTATTTTGGAGTACCCGATTTGAAAAGCTGCATTGCATTGAAATCGTCCGGCAAGATTTTTCATCAATGGAACCATCATTCTGGGAGACCGGTCAATTCGTTCTTCTTGTTCTTTCTCTCCGTAGCGTTAAAACCGCAGGGTCCGCTGTTCTTGTCAGCCCTCTCCATTTTATTGTATCTACGGCATCTTTTGCTGTCACCTTCGCTTCGACGAGTTCCTTCTTGATCACGTCCCGCCATCTCTTCTTTAGGGCTCCAGTCGCTTACCTTGAGCCTCGACCTCCATTGCTTCCCCTTTCGGATGGCTCTGCGCTACTCTTAGTACGTGCCCGAACCATCGCAGGCGCTGCTCTCTCATCTTCAGTTGAACTGGGGCTGTTTGCAAAGCCGTCCTGACGTCTTCATTTCTGACCTGATCCAGCCGCGTCCAGCCCAGGCCCATCTGTCCATTCTCATTTCAGCGGAGTGGAGCTGTCCTTCATGGGCTTTACTCACGGGCCA
The DNA here is from genome assembly GCA_000469685.2 of Haemonchus contortus. NCBI lineage: Eukaryota > Metazoa > Nematoda > Chromadorea > Rhabditida > Trichostrongylidae > Haemonchus > Haemonchus contortus. Next base: position 3,369,102 of record LS997567.1, on the reverse strand, counting down.
ACATTCGCTGCCGTAGAGCATCGTAAGCCTTACCACTGTCCGATACACCTCTCCTTTGAGGTTCATGGAGAACTAACGGTCGCAGAGGATACCGGTGGACTCCCTCCACTTCATCCATGCCGCATTTTTTTGGGATGTTACGGCCTGGTCCACGCTACCATCAGCGGCTAGATCACTCCCCAGGTAGCGGAAGTCCTAGATCTTTTCGATGGGGACCGGTCAATTCAATATTCATTCTTAACGAAAGTATCACCTAATCTCCGCAACTGCAACTGGAAACTTGGTTTTCTACCGTGTGGCCGTTGTTGAAGGGCTTTTCATATTTTGAATTATGCGCCTTACATATTTTTCCTTTTTTCAATAGATCATAATTTATAAAACCATGTGGCAGGACGTATAATTGAAACTGCTCAGTAATTTCTTATGCAAGGTAGTGAAGTTAAGTGAAGTATGTTGTGAAACAAATTAGTAAGGGGAGGTCTTCATTTGAATGAACCACAATAATACAGTAACATCTTTATCGAAAATTCCCAATACTAGCTTTCATTAGGCCTACTATGCAGCGAAGAAGGTTCCATTCATCCTATTCCGTGAAACTTCGCGTAGAGCTCTACAGCCGTTCTTCTGAAGCCAATCTTGGCGTTGTAATCATCGATACGACTTTGGAAAAGGTTGTTCCTCTCTGAAGAGCCTTCCCAGGTGCATATCAGACGCTTCGAGCTCTTCTTCGTCCTAGCTCGATGTTGGTGCGTAAACAACGAAGATTGTCAGAGCTGGGGTTGAACCACATCCTCTTAATGGGACCGTTCGACTCGGGTTGTGAAGCTAGGGCGTACTAGCGAGGACACCTACACCGCCGACACATGTGCTGTCGCATGTTTCAAGGAACAATTCTTCTTCAGTCTTGAAGAAGTCGGACAGCGGTCAATGCCTTCTTGTCTCGGCCAGTCCGATGACGTCTTACTGATCTTCGTGACTTGCATCATCAGATTTCCGATACATCGTTCCGATGCGAGCGTTCTTCCGTTGAACAGTTCAACAACATGTGCAGTTGGTCACCTCGGTCCTTCTCCTCTTAGGCAGCCTGGTGTGGCCCTAAGGTTTTAGCAGCGTTTTCCCGGCGGTCATATTCAACTCTGTCGTATTGGACGTTCCTTCAGGTTGAAAGGAATCAGGTCCATTCGCATGACTGCTTTTGGCATATAGCTTTCTTGGAGCACCCCAGAAATTCGACTTCCAGTCAGAATTTTAGTAATGTCTAATAGCTCCCAAGGATCGACAACAATGGGTCCCCCCATAATATTTGTTGATATTCACGTCGAAATTTTTTTTCATCCAATATAAAGGTAGACGCGCTCAATACCACAAGTTACAGTAGAGGATTTAGTTTCAGGTTTGGGTTCAAAAACATTTTTTTCAGTTCGGGATTCAAGAATTTCAATTCGCGACAGAGGCTTTATCATCAATGAGCTTTCTCTCTACATTGATTTGCTGCTACAAGAACAAGATTTAGAAGTCCACTTTATTATCATTGTGTATCGTTGATGATGAATCAAATTCGCCGTCAGTCGTCGAAACCGATTATTTTGCAAATTTCATCGTAGGCGGTGCCCTTCTGAAAAACCATGCTTGAGTTTGACTCATTCAGTAGTCATCTTATTATTATTAAGTACTCTATGTAGTTGACAAAATGTAACATCATTAAAGTGCCCACCGCTATTTCTCTCTGTATCCTCGACATATTCGAGCAGACGGGTTTCATAAATCCAGGAGCAAAGAAGGAACATACTACCTGAAAAACCATTTTGTCCATCGAGAAAATCATATCCGCCCGAGGTTTCACACGACAAATCACTGGGCAGTGGCAAATTTTCTCTTCCCTTGAATGCTGTATTTCTAAAATGCAATATTTTGTGAGTTTTTCAAGTGTAGCATCTAATCTGTCCCTCAACAATACCTACGATGGTGAGCTCTCAAGAAGTGGGCACCCCATGCATTTAGTGAGATACTGAACTAGTGTTCTACAAATGGACCAGATAAGGTGTTAAAGGGGCCGGAAGATTGTGACAGCCGTATGCTCCGCCTGATGGCGGACGAGTTTTGACGGCGTTTTAGAGGCATCACCACTCACTAATGATTTGAATTTCAACAAATATACCAAATATCTTGGCTTGTTTCTTGTTCTCGATTTTCCCTGTGAAGAAATTATCTATCAAATTTCGATCAGCCTTGATAACAAAATTTCTGCTCTTCCAACTTTCAACTTCCTGCTACCAAAATCAGGGAAAGTTCGAATCTCCACTCAAACACGCCACACAGCATTAGGACGATTTTTCCCGGTGAGAGGAGCTTATCGCCTCCTACATAGTTTTATTACCTTATACACTCCTTTATTGCCTCATACTTTTTTATGTGTAAGGCAAACATAGATGAATGATTGTCTTAACATCGTCTTTGATGGCGTACGTCTATCGCTCACAATGCACCATATCAGGGTGAGCCATGTACAAACCTAGGCTCCCAGATCGGTCAGTTGCGTGTGTACCTCGCTAACCTGGATTGACCAGCCACCAATAAAAGTTCACAGCCAAATTTGATAGCAAATGCTAGCACCCTCGTAATCTATTTGATCTAGGTATTTCTAATTCAACTGTGAAGTGTAAAATTTACCCCAGGCGCGTAAGCTGCTTTTTTTATCAGCTTGACGCACAGCGTACTCGCAGATGAGTACGAGAAGAGGGCACAGATGAGTAGGATCGAAAGCAGGAAAGTAGATCTCATCCTGTGGAAGTTTCTGAAAATAAGCCATTTAGAGGTCTCTTGAGGAACGATGTCATTTGAACTTTTGAGGAAAAAAAGAGAACACATTCTTCGATTCATTGGTAGGGATTAGTGCATCAGTCGCAGTAGCACATTCAAAAAATACTGAAGAGTACATTTCTGTTCAAAAATCGCTTCAGAGGAAAGGCAGAGCTTTCATAAAAAAGAAAGTCCGACGCTCATCGGACGGGATAAGGGCGACGAATGACTACTATTAATTGTAGTGATTGGGACGGAAAAAATCGAAAGGCTTTCGAGCAGACTAAGCCGAATAGTAGAGACTTGTGGATTAAACTACTTTTTGTCTATTTCCTGGTCTGAATATACATCAAAATAAATTTAGGTAGAAAGTGGCCCGAGCGAAACCAATTACACCGGGATTTTGGTTGGGAGAGACGAAGGGGTTCTTGAAAGGAGACCGGAAAGTTTGCCATCATATCAGCGCACATGTGCGGTACGACAACCTACCTGTTCGGGTTCCTCTACAGTGACGGCTTGATAATTACATAGCTATACGAAATTCTCACGTGGATTGGAATTTTCGGGCAAACTATTCGGCCATACGGAATCGAATCCGTACTTGTGCTTCCCCGGAACCGTGCTTTTATTCCTTGCACTAGAGTTTCGCATCGCATACTGCGGCGAAATAACAACAGTTAACAAGAACTACCTATGTACCAACTACTAGATTACCCTATTCCCTACAAGATGGAGCATCGAGGGAGTAAGATGTAAGCTAAGGTACGAACTACTGTGTTGAGTCGATGTATTGGGTTGTAACATAAGTTCGTAGAGTTTTGTGTTAGGGTCATTTCACAACGATTCGCTTTGTTTTTTGGCGAAGTGTATATATTCATTCGAAAGAGCTCTTTCTCCTCTATAAAATAGTTTTATTCGTTTTTTGGATAGTTTAGTTGTACGTCTTTTTTCTGGCTCAGACTTGGAATGTCCAGGAGGAGGAAATCAGCATTTTCGACATCTGCTTTTCATCGAGGTCAATAAGCAGCCGAAGCCGCTCGGGACATATGCATTGTGTACGAGGAAGGTGTCCTAGGTGTGTCTCTGGGTGGCCCTAGGAGAGGCACCGAAGCCGAGAGTCAAGCAAGATCTTCACTCAAAATAGGTCATGATTTGCGTTTGGTGAGACTGGAAAGGAACGGTGCACTGGGAAATGCTCGAACGAAATGCTACTGTCAACAAGGAGGTCTACATTGCCCAGCTAAACCGTGTTAGTGTGGCTATTCGGCTGAAAAGACCCGATAGACAAGGTCAAGTCATCTTGCTCTACGACAACGCCAGGCGCCATAATGCCCAAGTCGTCAAAACAGCACTCCAAAAGCTTGAATGAAAGGTTCTTCAGCATCCACCGTACTCTCCGGGTCTTGCACCAACCGACTACCACCTTTCCGCTCTCTGTCATATCAAATGAGGAGTGTTACCTTCGATGGCGAAGAGGTTCTTGAAAACTGGCTCAACAACTTCTTCGACACCAGACCGTCCGATTTTTGGCGAAACGGCATCAACAAATTGGTCGAGAGATTGGAGGAGGTCGCAAACAGTAACAGGAAGATACATCATTGATTAATTTATTATTATAATTATTGTTTTTTGGTAAAATAAATCTGTGAAAAAACTCTACGAACTTATGTTACAACCCAATAGAAATAAGGTGAAGGCATAGTGGTGCATATGCGGTCAGGGTTCATTGATGGAATAGGGTGGTGAAGGGTAAACTTCGACGGGTGAAGAAGTGTGACGACACCTGGAACAGTTCGCTAGGGCCTTTTATACACGCTACCTCTCATATAACTGGAAAGAATTTCTTAATTTTGGACCTTAATTTTAAACATAAGTTTCCAAATGCGAGATTGAATAGCTAAATGACATCATTTTATAGGTGCTGATTCATAGTAATGGAGACTTGATGATGGTGGGTCTTTTGAGAGAAGGGTGTTGGAGTGAGCGTCTGATGAAGATGGTTGCAACGTTGCTGTGATTGATTCCATGTGACTATTACGCGTTTGGAAAATGTTAGGAAAACTTTCCTAGGGCCGTCGTTTCCCAACGCTTACTGCTCCGTTTGAAAGAATACAGTAATAGGCTTTTCCGTTCTTCGACATCTTACCTCCTGTCCTAGAATTGGCTCCTTCAGTCGTCACGAGAATTTAAGGTTTATTGACCCTCTTTCGCGAGATCCCACATTTAGTCGTGTCGGATCCCAGGTTAGGTCGTTAGCCATGGGTAAAGATCCCAGTACGTCATAAGCAACATCAAAAGGGGAGAACATTCTTTTTCTTCTTCTCCCTAGCGTTAATCCTGCACCTTGCAGGGTCAGCTGTTCTTGTCAACCGCCTTCATTTCATTCTATCTGCGGCATATTCTCCCGCTACGTTAGCTTCGGCGAGATCCTTCTTGATCACGTCCCGCCACATGTTCTTTGGGGCTCCTCGCGACCGCTTACCTCGAGCCTCGAACTCCACTACCTCCCTTATCGGTTGGCTCTGTGGTCTTCTTAAAACATGTCCGAACCATCGCAGGCGCTGCTCTCTCATCTTCAGTTGACCTACGGCTGTTTGCATAGCCGTTCTGACGACATCATTTCTGATCCGATCTAAATGCGTCCCGCCGCAGGCCCATCTGAGCATTCTCATTTCAGCGGAGTGGAGCTGTCTTCCATGTGTGTTACTTACGGACCAACACTCGCTGCCGTAGAGCATCGTGGGCTTTACCACTGTGCGATACAACTTTCCTTTGAGAGTCGTGAAGCACCGACGGTCGCAGAGGGTTCCAGTGGACTCCCTCAACTTCATCTATGCCGCGTTTATTCGGGACTTTACGGCGTAGTCCACTACTACAGCAGCTAGATCCCTCCCCAGATATCGGAAGTCTTGGACCTTTTCGATTGCTTCCCCATGACCGTCGACGATTGACTCTGTGCCCTCCTTGGAGCTGAGGAACTTGGTTTTCTTCACATTGAGCCAGAGTCCATTTTCCGCCAGTGCTTTCTGCCATTTCTGGTGCTTGTCCTGAAGTTCGTCCTCGCTCACCGTTTTCAGAGCGATTTGATCAGCGTAGAGGATGATCTTCAGTGGTTCATCCATGGGTTCTTCTGTGATGACGTCCATCATGAGCAGGAAGAGGAACGGGCTCAGAGCTGATCCCTGGTTTATCCCAACAATGACATCTATTGCTCCGGTTTGGCCGCGCGCACTGCGTATTGTTGTCGTGGAACCATGTCACTGACCAGAGAGATCACGTGTCTTGAAACGTTTCGTTTTCGGAGCGCTCTCCAGAAGACCTGTCGCGGGAGACGGTCGAACGCCCTCTCCATATCGAGGAAGGCTAGGTAGCTGGGTATGCGCCTTTCTCGACATTTCTCCATAACTTGCCCAGCTATAAAGATGGCTTTCAGGTTTAGAAGCCGAACTACTCCTATGCGATTAGGACCAATTCTCCCAATCTTAAGTCAACCAGCCGCTCGTACAGTTTCATCGTGTGAGCAGTCAACCTGATCCCCTGGTAGACGGAACGCCCCATCGCGTCCCCCTTCTGCTTGAATATGGTAACGATGGTACTGCTCTTCCAAGCATCTGGAACTTTTTCTTTGCTGGTCACACGGTTCAGAAACCGAGTGAGCCACTCTATCCCGTGGTCTCCGAGCGCTTTCCATGCCTCGATCCGAATCAGTTGCCTTCTCAACCTTCATCATTCCTATTGCTCTGCGCACTTCATCCTCTGTCCAGAGTTTGTTGGGGCCAGCCGTTGGCTCTTGTTAGGAGCTGTACTCCCGGCCAAAATCATCATTAAAGAGCCTGCCGAAGTATTCCTTCCACACACCTGCCCTTCTCGATCCGAACTTCTCTCCTTCTCAACTGTAAAATTTCTCATACTAGGCGTCCATTTCCGTATTCTTTGCCATCGCTACAGCAGCCTTGAAGAGCCTCTTGGAAGTTCTGTGGGCAGCCAGGTCCTTTGCGGCTCGTGTCCTTTGCAAGCGTTTGTAGGCCGATTTCTTCTGCCTCACAACTCGCTGGACTTTATCGTTCCAGAACCATGCTTCTTTGTCTCCTCGGAAGCCACCTCGAATTTCCCACTGCGTTTCCTTTGCACATCGTAGAATGATCTTTACAGCGTTGCTCCAGGTCTGCTGGATCGGCCCTTCGGGATCTGGAAGTCTAGCCTCCAGTGTCTTCTCCTCTTTAGAATATTTGAAGCTTCCACCACCGAATCATCCGTTCTGTTCTTGTTCTTGATATCTTAAGAAGATCTATGGTATGTCTGCTGGGAGAAGCCTGTGCTGTTGAGCCAGATTTTCTCCGCATTTCTACAAAATATCCGTCCCTGTACAGTTTGGCGTGTTTGACTAACATATTTCTCCTGCTTTTAATTGGTCACACTTAAATCGTCCGAGTGGCTTGACGTACATATATTTATAACTGCACAGTAATTTCCTCCACAAAAGAAGTGAAGTAAATTATGAACCAAATGAGTGTGGAAATGTCTTTATGTAGGTGAGCTACAGCAGTACAGCAATATCTTTAACAAGCTTCTCTGGGTATTACAGAATCAAAAGAATAAAATAATGGGCATCACAAATGCTAGCAACAATAACATTTTAAAAAAGTAGTGAATTTTGGTGCTGAAAGACAGTGGACAGATTGGGCGATATTACCGATCTCTTCAGAATTTCCCCTTTTCTACAGCAACACAGCCTCAATAGACTCCTAGTTTTTCAGTTCTCTTCTTCGCAACATTGATGTTGGTGCCTAAACAACGAAGATTGTTAGAGCTGGGGTTGAGCTACATCCTCTCAATCGCGAACATCCGATTCGGGTTATCAAGCTTTCTTACGAATCGATGCTCATGGCCAAGTGCGTGTTGATGAGAACACTTATGCGCCTCTGTAGTCGCAGGGTTCGGAATCTTCTCCCTGAAAACGGCGTCGCGCACGCCGCTCCGCCGCGTATCGCAGGATTGCAATGGAAGATTGGAGCGCGCAATTTGTGAGATAGTTAGTCCTTCAATTATTTACCGCATGCCGCAAGGGAGAATGCCGCAATCGGGGAGAAGATGCGTTACCTGTAGTCGCATTATCGAAGGAACGGTTCTTCTCCATTCATGAAAAAGTCGTGCAGCGGTCAATGCCTTCTCGTCTCGGTCACTCCAATAGCGTCGTTCTTACCCTTCCTGACTTGCATCATCAGATTTTCGATATATCGTTCCGATGCGAGCGTTCGTCTATTCAACGTATGTACAGATTATCATCTTGGTCTTTCTCCTCTTGTGCAGCGTGGTGTGGCCCTAAGATTTTAACAGCGTTTTTCCTAGCGGTCATATTCAACTCTGTCGTATTGGACGTTCCTTCAGGTTGAAAGAAAACAGGCCCATTCGCATGACTGCTTTTGGCATATAGCTTTCTTGGAGCACCCCAGAAATTCGACTTCCAGTCAGAATTGTACCAATGTCTCATAGCTTTGGAGGATCGACAACAATGGGTCCCATAATATTTGCTGATATTCATGTCGGAATTTTTTCTTCACCCAATATGGAGGCAGAGTCGAGGAAGCTTCCCCTACAGCTGATTATTGACCTCTATGGCCTAATACTATAAGGTAAAATGGAAGATTTGAGTTTAGGTTTAGGTTTTGAAAAAAATTCGTGAGTTTAAATTCGCGGCAGAGGCTCTACCATCAATGAGCTTTCTCTAAACATTCATTTGCTACACGAACAACATTTAGAGGTCCACTTTATTATGATTGTGTATCGTTGATGATGAATCGAAGACGCCTTCAGTCGTCAAAACCGATTATTTTGCAAATTTCATCGTAGGCGGTGCCCTTCTGAAAAACAATGCTGGAGTATGGCTCACTCAGTAATCATCTTATTATTATTAAGTTCCCTATGTAGTTGACAAAATGTAACATCATTGAAGTGCATACCGCTATTTCTTTCTGTATCCTCGACATATTCGAGCAGATGGGTTTCATAAATCCAGGTGCAAAGAAGGAACATACTACCTGAAAAACCATTTTGTCTATCGAAAAAATCATATCCGCCCGAGGTTTCACACGACAAATCACTGGGCAGTGGCAAATTTTCTCTTCCCTTGAATGCTGTATTTCTAAAATGCAATATTTTGTGAGTTTTTCAAGTGTAGCATCTAATCTGTCCCTCAACAATACCTACGATGGTGAGCTCTCAACAAGTGGGCACCCCATGCATTTACTGAGATGCTGAACTAGTGTTCTACAAATGGACCAGATAAGGTGTTATAGGGGCCGGAAGATTGTGACAGCCGTATGCTCCGCCTGATGGCGGACGAGTTTTGACGGCGTTGTAGGGGCTGCACCACTCACAACTCGTCTCAATTTCCGCAAATATACTAAGTACTTTGGCTTGTTTCTCGTTCTCGAATTTCTCGCTGTAGAAGTTATCTATCAAATTTCGATCAGTCTTGGTTACAAAAGTTTCTGCACTTCAGCAACTCAACTTTCTGCCACAAAAAAGAGGGAAATTTTTAATTTCCACTCAAACACGCCACACAGTATTAGGACTATTTTTCCCGGTGAGAGGAGCTTATCGCCTCCTACATAGTTTTATTACCTTATACACTCCTTTATTGCCTCATACTTTTTTATGAGTAAGGCAAACATTGATGACTGATTGTCTTAACATCGTCCTTGATGGCGTATGTCTATCGCTCACAATGCACCATATCAGGGTGAGCCATGTACAAACCTAGGCTCCCAGATTGGTCAGTTACGTGTGTACCTTACTGACCTGAGTTGACCAGTCACCAATAAAGTTTCACAGCCAAATTTGATAACAAATACTCGCACTCTCGTAACCCATTTGATCTAGGTATTTTTCATTCAACTGTAAAAAATCAAATCACCCCAGGCGCGTAAGCTGCTTTTTCTATCAGCTTGACGCACAGCGTACTTGCAGATGAGTACGAGAAGAGAGCACAGATGAGCAGAATCAAAAGCAGGAAAGTAGATCTCATCTTCTGGAAGCTTCTGAAAATGAGTCACTTAGGGGTCTATTGACGACGTCGTTCAAAAGTTCAAAAAAGAGGGGGAAACACAATGTTTAGGTTCCTTTTTGGAGATTACTGCAACTATTCCATTAGCACACTTAAAAAATACTGGAGAATACATTAATGTTTAAAAATCGCTGTAAAACAGGCGGAGCTTCCTTGGGAAAGAAAATCCGACGCTCACGGAACGGGATAAGGGTGAGTGAACAGTTTCTGTATTTTGTAGAGATTGAGGTGGGCAAAATGGGAAGTCTTCCAAGCAGATAGGCCGGATCAGAGAATCGTGGAGTTAATCACTTTTTGTCTATTCTCCAGTTTGAATACATCAAAATCAATTTAGGTAGAAGGTGGCACAAGCGAAACCAATTACACCGGGATTTTGGTTGGGAGAGACGAAGGGGTTCTTGAAAGGAGACCGGAAAGTCTGCGATCATATCAGCGCATTTGTGCGTTATGGCAACCTACCTGTTCGTGTTACTCTACAACGGCTGTTTGGTAATCAGCGATACGAAAGTCCCACATAGATTGGAAATCGTGGGCAAAACTTCAACCTCGGGTGGGACTCCAACCCGTCTTTGTGCTTCCCGGGACGTGCTTTTTATTTCTTGCCCTAGACTTTCAAATCGCATACTGCGGTGAAATAGCAACAGTCAACAGAACTACCTATGTAACAACTAGTGGGTTACCTTATTCCCATAATATGGGGCATTGGAGAGTAGGATGTGAAGTAAGGTACGAGTGACTATGTTGAGTTGGAGTAGAGATGATGTTAAGGCATACTAAGAGATGCATATGCGGTCAGACTTCATCCAGGAGTAGGATGGTAAAGGGTAAACTTCGAAAAGTCAAGATGACTACCAAATTTTGTGATGACACCAAGAACAATTCGCTAGGACCTTTTATACTTCCTACCTCTCATATATCTGGGGAGAATTTCTTAATAACGGGCCTAAAATTAAAACATAAGTTTCCAAATTGAAAGCTGCGAAGCTAGGTGACATCATCTGATGGATACTGATTCATAGCAACGAGGACCTAACGATATTAGATGTTTTGGGAGAATGATGTTAGTGGGCTGAAGATGTGAAGCAAGGTTGATGTAATTAATTCCATGTGACTATTCCGCATTTGGTAAATGTTAAGAAAATTTTCCAGACCGAGGCCCTCGTTTCCCAACGCTCAATGCTTCTTTTGAAACAATGCAGTAACAGGCTGTTCCGTTCTTCGCCATCTGACCTCTTGTCTTGGAAGGAGCTCCGTCAGTCGCACAGTGGATTCGAAAGTTTATCGACCCTTTTTCGCGAGGTCTCCAATTTGTTCGTGTCGGATTTCAGGTTAGGTCGTTGGCCATGGGTAAAGAACCCATTACGTCATATGCCACATTGAAAGAAAAATCTTCTTTCTATTCCTAGCGTTAATGCCGCGTCGTCGCAGGGTTCGCTGTTCTTGTCAGCCGTCTCCAATTCATTCTATCTGCGGCATCCTCTACCGTCACCTTAACTCTCTCAACTTTAGTTGAGCTGGGGCTGTTTGCTTGACAGTCCTGACGTCTTCTTCTCTGATCCGATCTAGCTGCGTCCCGCCGCAGGCCCATCTGGCCCATCATTTTAGCGGAATGGAGCTGTCTTTCAGGTGTGTCACTTACGAACCAACATTCGCTGCCGTGTAGCATCGTGAGCTTTACCACAGTGCGATACACCTTTCCTCTGAGAGTCGTGAAGCACCGACGGTCGCGGAGGGTACCGGTGGACTCCCTCCACTTCATCAATGCCGCGTTTATTCGGGATTCTACGGCCTGGTCCACTACTACAGCGATTAGATCCTCCCCAGGTATCGGAAGACTTGGACCTTTTCGTTCGCTTCCCCATGACCGTCGACGATTGACTCTGTGCCCTCCTTGGAGCTGAGGAACTTGGTTTTCTTCACATTGAGCCAGAGTCCATTTTCCGCCAGCGCTTTCTGCCATTTCTGGTGCTTGTCCTGAAGTTCGTCCTCGCTCACCGTTTTCAGAGCGATTTAATCAGCGTAGAGGATGATCTTCAGTGGTCCATTTATGAGTTATTCTGTGATCACGTCCACAGTGAGCAGGGAGAGGAACGGGCTCAGAGCTGATCCCTGGTGTACCCCAACCTTGACATCTACTGTTCCGGTTTGGCCGTGTGCCCTGCGTATTGTTGGCGTGGAAACATGTCACTGACCAGAGAGATCACGTGGAACGTGGAGCGTTTCTTTTTCGGAGCGCTCTCCAGAAGACCTGTCGCGGGAGACGGTCGAATGCCCTCTCCAAATCGAGGAAGGCTAAGTAGCAGGGTATACGCTCTTCTAGACATTTCTCCATAACTTGCCCAGCGATAAAGATCTCCATAACTTGCCCAGCGATAAAGATGGCATCCGTTGTTCCTTCCAGGTTCAGAAGCCAAACTACTCCTATGTGATTAGGACCAACTCTCTCAATTTTGAGTTAACCAGATCGTGTGAGCAGTCAACCTGATCCCCTGGTAGACGGAACGCCCCATCGCGTCCCCCATCTGCTTGAATATGGTAACGATGGTACAGCTCCTCCGAGCATCTGGAATTTCTCCTTCGCTGGTCACACGGTTTAGGAATCGAGTGAGGCACTCTATCCCGTGGTCACCGAGTGCCTTCCATGCCTCAATCGGTACTCCATCCGAACCAGTTGCCTTCTCAACTTCATCATTCCTATTGCTCTGCGCACTTCATCCTCTGTCCAGAGTTTGTTGGGGCCAGCCGTTGCGTCTTGTTAGGAGCTGTACTCACGGGCGAATTTATCATTGAAGAGCCTGCCGAAGTATTCCTTCCACACGTCTGACCTTCTCGAACCGAACTTCTCTCCTTCTCAACTGTCAAATTTCTCATACCAGGCGTCCATTTCCGTACTCTTTGCCATCGATACAGCAGCCTTGAAGAGCATCTTGGAAGTTTTGTAGGCAGCCAGGTCCTTTGCGGCTCGTGTCCTTTGCAAACGTTTGTAAGCCGATTTCTTCTGCCTCACAACTCGTTGGACTTCATCGTTCCAGAACCATGCTTCTTTGTCTCCTCGGAAGCCACCTCGAGTTTCCCACTGCGTTTCCTTTGCACATCGTAGAATGATCTTTATACATCCGTTCCTACGTCACTACTGTATAAATTGCTTTTCGACAACGGAGAAGAGCATTTCGGAGGTATTAAGGTTTATTGTCTCATAATATGCGGCTTAGGTATCATTAATAGATACATATCCATACAAATCAGCACTACAAAATTGTGCGAACGTTATACAACAATTGTGCTACGTCTCATCTTATGACGGAACTGCATGAATACGATATGTTCATCTTGTAGATTTCACTTTGAACAATGAATCTGAACATGTGTACAAAAAGAACAACTCGACAGGATTTTTCGTGAAAACTTATGAAGTTGCGATGATATGGCACTAGTTATTTGTGGAGATCCAGTTCAACAGTCGTAGTACGGATATACGCCTGAAATGATTTGTGGGACCTCCATCTTCCCATTTGCATTACCTGGGCACTGTCGAACCCCTGCTCTAATGCTGCGGAAGCTGCCCCTCCCCTAAAACTATGTGTAGTGTAATTCTTGTGTCCTATACCTGCAATAATAAACAATTGTTGTAATCTTTTGGAAATTGTAGATTGGGTGAGGGGCAGGGTTGTTGACTTTGATGGGAAAAGATGGGTGCTGTTAATTTTTGTGGCGTATTCTATTTGTTTTTGAATCACTGTATGTTCCTCTGAATCTCCTCTTATCTTGAACGAAACGGTGGTCCCCCTCCTTGCCTGGTCTGTCTTAGATTTTCGAATAAATACCGAATATGAATTACCGTCCATGGAGAGATCAACTACTCCGAGGTTTCTAGCCTCGCTAAGTCTCAGAAAACCACTGAAGAGCAGTATAGCCAGGGTCACCGTGGAAAAAGCTTTGGGATCTGAAGATAGTGCTCCTAAATGTACTAAACTATTAAAATCTGTCGTGTTGATTTTGGTCCGGTGGTGGACCGGTACCCTGCTCCTCACTGCACTTTCTAATAAAGACTTTTCTAATTCTTTATCCAAATCTTTCTGTTTGCCCAGGAAGAAACTTAAAGCTGTCTAGACCATCGGTAAGGAGCTGTGTTGTCCTTTTTCAATACAGTGAGCCAAGTATAGGTTCCTCGCCTTCGGAATGGGTATGTCCTTGACTCGTTACGCTCCCCACCATTGTACGAACTTCTTACAGTATTGTGAATATGCCTTGAACGTCGCATTAGATCGGTGATTGTTTAGCGGTGATCGCCTCTGCTAGGTGCGGAAGGTTGCACTGGATAGCAGTTTCACACAGTGTACCTGCTTCCTTCCAGAGTGGTCCTGAAAAAAGATTAGGGTCGGGTGGGTGAGGCTCAACTCGTTGAGATTAAAACCTGGACTGATGGCTCTCTCACGAGGACATCTTATATAGCGTTGTCCTCGTGACCTCGTAGTCATCGCCGCTACCTGAGGACATGACGGAATATCGTGGTCCTCAGGAGATATTGCATCGAGGCAATATTTGCGATGACGAAATGCCCTCCCTATATCGAAAAGCAGCACTTACAGCGTTGCTCCAGGTCTGCTGGATCGGCCCTTCGGGAGCTGGAAGTCTAGCCTCCAGTGTCTTCTCCTCTTTAGAATATTTGAAGCTTCCACCAGCGAATCCTCCGTCCTGCTCTTGTTCTCGATATCTTAAGAAGATCTATGGTATGTCTGCTAGGAGAGGTCTGTGCTGTGGAGCCATATTTTCTCCGCATGTCTACAAAATATCCGTACCTGTACAGTTTGGCGTGTTAGACTAACATATTTCTCCTGCTTTTAATTGGTCATACTTAAATCGTCCGAGCGGCTTGACGTATATTAGTAACTGCGCAGTAATTTCCTCCACAAAGAAGTGAAGTAAATTATGAACCGAATGAGTGTGGAAATGTTTTTATGTAAGTGAACTACAGCAGTACTGCAATACCTTTGACAAAGCTTCTCTGGTTATCACAGAAACAAAAGAGTAAAATAATGGGCATTACAAATGCTAACAACAATAATATTTTTTGAAAAAGTAGTGAATTTTGGTGCTGAAAGACAGTGGACAGATTGGGCGATATCACCGATCTCTTCAGAATTTCCCCTTTTCCACAGCAACACAGTCTCACTAGACTCCTAGTTTTTCAGTTCTCCTCTACGCAACATTGATGTTGGTGCCTAAACAACGAAGATTGTTAGAGCTGGTGTTGAGCTACATCCTCTCAATCGCGAGCATCCGATTCGGGTTATCAAGCTTTCTTACGAATCGATGCTCATGGCCAAGTGCGTGTTGATGAGAACTTCTATGCGCCTCTGTTGTCGCATTTTCCGAGGAACGGTTCTTCTCCATTCATGAAAAAGTCGTGCAGCGGACAATGCCTTCTCGTCTCGGTCAGTCCAACGAAGTCGCTCTTTTTCTTTCTGACTTGCATCATCAGATTTTCGATATATCGTTCCGATGCGAGCGTTCGTCCATTCAACGTATGTACAGATTACCATCTTGGCCCCTCTCCTCTTGTGCAGCCTGGTGTAGCTCTAAGGTTTTAGCAGCGTTTTCACGGCGGTCCTATTCAACTCTGTCGTATTGGACGTTCCTTCAGGTTGAAAGGAAACAGGCCCATTCGGATGACTGCTTTTAGCATATAGCGTTCTTGGAGCACCCCAGAAATTCGACTTCCAGTCAGAATTTTGCCAATGTCTAATAGCTTTGGAGGATCGACAACAATGGGTCCCATAATATTTGCTGATATTCACGTCGGAATTTTTTCTTCACTCAATATAAAAGTAGACTCGCGTAATTCCACAAGCTACAGTGGAGGATTTAGGTTCAAGATTGGGTTTAAAAACATTTTTTTTCAGTTTGGGATTTAAGAGTTTCAATTTGCGACAGAGGCTTTATCATCGATGAGCTTTATCTCTACATTGTTTTGCTACAGGAACAACACGTAGAAATCTACTTTATTATAAGAAATCTACTTTATTATGATTGTGTATCGTTGATGATGAATCAAATTCGCCGTCAGTCGTCAAAACCGATTATTTTGCAAATTTCATCGTAGGCGGTGCCCTTCTGCAAAACCAAGCCATTCAGTAGTAATCTTAATATTATTAGGTACTCTATGTAGTTGACAAAATGCAACATCATTGAAGTGCCCACCTCTATTTCCTTCTGAATCCTCGACATATTCGAGCAGATAGGTTTCATAAATCCAGGAGCAAAGAAGGAACATACTACCTGAAAAACCATTCTGACTATCGAAAGAATCATATCCGCCCTGACTTTGCCGCAGTAGATCACCAGGCAGTGGCGAATTTTCTCTTCACTAAATGCTGTATTTCTAAAATACAATATTTTGTGCATTTTTCAAGTGTAGTATCTAATCTGTCCCTGAACAATACTTACGATGGTGGGCTCTCAACAAGTGGGCACCCCATGCATTTAGTGAGATGCTGAACTTGTATTCTACAAATGGCATAGAGAGGCTGTTATAGGGGCCCAAAGATTGTATAGCCGTATGCCTCGCCGGATGGCGACGAGTTTTGAGTAGGGGCTGCACCACTCACAACTCGTCTCAATTTCCGCAAATATACTAAATACCTTGGCTTGTTTCTCGTTCTCGAATTTCCCGGTGTAGAGGTTATCTATCAAATTTCGATCAGTCTTGATTACAAAAGTTTCTGCACTTCAGAAACTCAACTTTCTGCCACAAAAATCAGGGAAATTTTGAATTTCTACTCAAACACGCCACACAGCATTAGGGCGATTGATCCAGTGGGAGGAGCTTCGCGTACAGTTTTATCGCATTATACTCTCCTTTATTGCCTCATACATCTTTATGAGTAAGGCGAACATAGATAAGTGATTGTCTTAACATCATTTTTGATAGCGTGTACCTATCGCTCACAATGAACCCCGTCAGGGTGAGCCACGTACAAACCTAGGTCCCCAAATTCGTCAGATGCTAGTGTACCTTACTGACCTAAGTTGACCAGTCTCCAATAAAGTTTCACAGCCAAATTTGATATCAAGTGCTCGCACCCTCGTAATCCATTTGATCTCGGTATTTCTAATTCAACTGTGAAGTGTAAAATTTACCCCAGGCGCGTAAGCTGCTTTTTCTATCAGCTTGACGCACAGCGTACTTGCAGTTGAGTACGAAAAGAGGGCAAAGATGAGCAGAACCGAGAGCAGGAAGGTGGACCTCATCTTGTGGAAATTTCTGAAATGAGTCACTTAGGGGTCTATTGACGACGTCTTTGAAAAGTTCAAAAAAGAGGGGGAAACACAATGTTTAAGTTCATTTTTGGAGATTAGTGCATCTATTCCATTAGCACACTTATAAAATACTGGAGAATACATTACTGTTTGAAAATCGCTGTAAAACAGGCGGAGCTTCCTTGGGAATGAAAATCCGACGCTCACGGAACGGGATAAGGGTGAGTGAACAGTTTCTGTATTTTGTAGAGATTGAGATGGGCAAAATGGGAAGTCTTCCAAGCAGATAGGCCGGATCAGAGAATCGTGGAGTTAATCACTTTTTGTCTATTCTCCAGTTTGAACACATCAAAATCAATTTAGGTAGAAGGTGGCACAAGCGAAACCGATTACACCGGGATTTTGGTTGGGAGAGACGAAGGGGTTCTTGAAAGGGGACCGGAAAGTCTGCGATCATATCAGTGCATTTGTGCGTTATGGCAACCTACCTGTTTCTGTTACTATACAACGGCTGCTTAGTAATCAGCGATACGAAAGTCCCACATAGATTGGAAATCGTGGGCAAAACTTCAACTTTGGGTGGGACTCCAACCCGTCTTTGTGCTTCCCGGGACGTGCTTTTTATTTCTTGCTCTAGACTATCGAATCGCATACTGCGGTGAAATAGCAACAGTCAACAGAACTACCTATGTAACAACTAGTGGGTTACCTTATTCCCATAACATGGGGCATCGAGAGAGTAGGGTGTGAGGTAAGGTACGAGTGACTATGTTGAGTCGAAGTAGAGATAATGTTAAGGCATACTTAGAGATGCAAATGCGGTCAGGGTTCATAAAGGAGTAAGATGGTGTAGGGTAAACTTCGAAAAGTCAAGATGACTACCAAATTTTGTGATGACACCAAGAATAATTCGCTAGGACCTTTTATACTTTCTACCTCTCATATATCTGGGAAGAATTTCTTAATAACGGGCCTAAAATTAAAACATAAATTTCCAAATTGAAACCTGCAAGGCTAGGTGACATCATCTGATGGATACTGATTCATAGTAAAGGGGGTGACTCAATGAAGAAGGGTTTCAGAGGAGGGGGTTGAAGCGGGTGTCTGATTAAAATATTTGCATTCAGTATGTTTTGTGAAGCAGCATTGCTGTGTTCAATTCCATGTGATTCTTCTGCCTTCGGAAAATGATAGAAAAAATGTCTCTCACTGCTCCTGCTTTTTTCCGCCTTCGCCATCTTGCCTCCTATCATGGGAGGTGGCCCCTTGTGGAAAAACAGTCGCCGATTCACAGGAGTCGTTCACTCACATGGAGAAAACACAATAATAGTTGATTAATTGAACCTCACTCTATGAGTGGGGCTTATATACTGCACATATTTATATTGATAGTAAATAAAAGAGCGACGAAAACACTCCCGCCCAGAAATAGACAAACGCCTCTTCTTCTTCTTTTTCTTCTTCTTGATCCTAATGCTGCGAGTTGATGCTCTTCTTCCAGACATTATATTCCCTAGTTTCCTGTTCATTAGGTAATGTCCACCAGGCAATGTCGAGGAACGGAAATCGGAGGGAAGCATCGAATGCCAAAGGTGGTACATTCCAGTAAGAGTTCCTGTGCATCTGCTTTTTTTGATACCGAGAAGCTGTGGCCAATCTCGTTTGGTAGAGGCTGGAGATTGTAGGGCAAGGGTAGGTTAAGGAAAGGTGGGGCTTGTACTTTCATAGGGAATAAGGAGTTGTACTGCTTTGTTGATACTGTCTGTGACTCCATATTTCCGAATGTGTAAAACTAATGTACTTCTCCTTAATTTGGCTTAGTTCCATCTTTTCAGCAACCTCAGTTGTAGTATATGAATGTGTTGAACCTCTGTATAGAACGACCACACTTTTTCGGGTGTGTGTACATTCGTGCAATTCGAGCCGCGCGCGCCAAAGTGTGCGGCGAAAGTCGTGGCGATTCGAATGACACTGATGCCTACTATTGGGGCGCAAACTTGAAATAGTATAGTAGAGTGGAGTCAGCTGATACTACTAATCTACTCTACTGGAAATTTGGGCCCCAATAATAGGCACCAAAGTCGTCAAAATCGATATGGATTTCGACGCGCGATTTGCCGCGCGCTGTCCAAATCGCACGAATGTACCGTCCCCCCACTTTTTCCTGTCTCGCTGTTCTCAACTGAATTGACTAGTAAGGCCTCCGTACACATTAGCAAGACTTCTTCTTTGTTATCACGCTGCTCGTTGTCCTCTGCTTCAACTGTTGTTGGGTTGGTTGCGGTGTAACAGAAACTACTTTTCAGCTTTGGTTCTCCCTCTTCATCGTTTCCACTTTTAGTATCTTTTGCTGTCACATCCTTCGAGAAATTCACCGTCATAATTGGGGAGCGAGCTTGTTCGGGTTTCCTACCGTCTGGAAATCGATTGCAGCTCATGTCTTCTGTTCCTCTCCCTTGATTGTTGGTTGGCTTTGAAAATGCTGAGCTGTTTCTGGTTAAGTTATTTGCACTTCTTTCTGATAAGGTTTTGTTTTGCAAAGATTCAGAATGATAACAAAGGAAGGGATGATGATTATAGTTATAGATGTTGCAGGGCGGTCGGTTCCACCACTTTGTTTTGTGATTCGGTTGAAGACATTTGAAACACGAGTCATTCCGTTCAGTGCGGTCTGGTCTTTCGTCTAGGGTGTTGAAAGCGCGACATTGGGATGCATTGTGATTAGTCCTGAAGCAGAAGGGGCAAGACGTTTGACGTACATTTATATTTTTCTCCTTTATCGGCCACCTGAGGTGGCACCACGCTGCGTTGTCATCAATAGGCCAGCGATCCTTCAGTAAAAGAGAACTGTTGCACTCCTATCGATGGTACATAAGTGAAGGCTGAATTATAGGAGTCCTGTTCTTGATCTTTACTGCTCCCTTTCACCAGTTTGGGCATTTAATTTGCCCTGCTCATCCTCTGAGATAAGCCATCAAGATCTTGCCAGGCAACGAAATGTTGAAAAGCCGAACAGAGGAGACGATTATCTGATCCCTTCCGATGCAGTTGAATCATTCGATCATCGAAGGTACGGATTGGCATTTTGGTCCTTAGCTTCTTTGGCAGACTAGTGTGGCCTTGTGATTATAGTCTTCTCTTTCCCAACGCTGCCCTATTGGGAACCTCTTCAGGTCCGAGGAAAGGAAGCCCTTTTATATTACTGTTCTTGACATATGGGCACCGACGAGTATGTACATAGATTGCCAGGATGTGGCTTGGGGGCTGGGTAGGCTCCGGGTGGCTAGCCAGGCTATCCTAGAGGGGTCATCGATCAAGGAGAGCAAGTTTTACTAATCAACGGGAGAGGTTTCAGTACATTTCCAGGTAGGGTAGAAACGAAAAACTACATAAATGAACTAGTTTTCATGGTTGGTTCAGTCCCTTCTGATTCGACCTCCATTCAGAAGTTTGCTAGTGTTTGATGGGAAAAAAGATCGATAACGATGGGTTCCATGATATTTTTGCTGATATTGATGACAAAGTTTTATTTTGCCTTTATTCAATATAAAGGTGGACTCGCATTTGAGTTGAAAACTTTGTCTACACATTATTACTGGCATTATGGCATAATACTACCGATCAAGTTGGAAAAGTTGATAGCCAGAAGTCATTGGTGGAGGTTCTACCTCCGATGAACTTTCCGGAAATATTTGTTTGCACCAGAGACAATATTGAGAAGTACACTTTATCCTTGTGGATATTGTGGATCACTAGTAATAAGACATATACGCCTTTAGTCGCGAAAACCAATTGCTTTGCAAATCTCTTTAAGGGGAGCGCCCTTCTGAAAAGCTTTTTTTTGAGATTTGACTCATTCAGTTGCCTTTTTATTACCAGTAAGTAGTCAACAGTACGGAAAACAAGATACAACATCATTGAAGTACCTACCGCTATTTTCTTTTGTATCCACGACCAATTCGAGCAAATGGGTTTCATGAAATCGGGGGCAAGGAAGGAGCACAACGCCTAAAAATAGCATGCTCTATATCAACAAAACCACATCCTCCTTAGGTTCCCACAGTATGTAGTTCCCACAGGAAACAGTAATTGGGGAATTTTCCCATTCCGTCGAGAGTCGACCTTTCAATAATTCGTGAATTCTTGGATGCTAAACTAATGTTCGGTCCTTTGATAGAAATTATGGAAACTGGGAACCTCCTGTAGCCTACCCCTTACTCATTTGAAGAGAGATCAATCAGTGATCAGTTGAACATTCAATTCATTCCCCATCCTAGCCTTTTACCCGAAATAATCCTGTCATTTTCCTCAGTGCTCCTCTTCTACTGAGGCCAGGTTCGGAATTTAAGCTCTCTTGACCAGAAAACGTTTCTAAGCACCATTACAGGCCCACAAAGTCGGCTATCCCTCCTTCTCTACGCTCTAGTGTTAGAGGCGATGAATCCCCCACCCCCCTCCTTTCAACCACATTTTATCCTCTCCTTTATTGCTTTGTATAGCTCTATGAAAAGGATAGCCTAGATGACTGACTGTTTTACTGTCATTTCCACGGCACATACCCGCCGCTTACAATTCGTCACTTTAAGGTGAGCCATGAACAAGCCAGGGCTTCCGTATTTGCAAGTCGGTTATGAGTGTAACTCACTCAAGTGGGTTGGCCAGCCTACGACCAAATTTCACGGAGAAACATTACTAATTCTCACATTCGTGATCCCTAATCGATGACCAATGCAAAATTTGGGGTTTTCTGATAGTACTAGAAAATGTAATGCTCACCCCAGATCCGTAAAGTACGTCCTTTATCAAACTTGCGCATTTCCTGTACGATTTTGCAAATGAATTTGAAAAGAGTGCACAGAACAGCAAAATGGCAAGCAGGGGAGTGGATCTCATTCCCTGAATTCCCGTAAATCTCAATTGCATTATAAGCACATTTGAAAAAGACTGAAGAACACATTTCTTATTGAAAATCAGTTGAGAAAAGGAGAAAGGCAAAACTTCTATAAGAAAGAAGAGCTGACGCCTACAGAACTGAATCAACCTGCATTCACCGTCACAATTCAAGACCCCCACCTCCTGCTCGTCCTCCTCCCAACTTTGACATGTCTCAGCATCACCGTGACCGCATTACCATTGAATTACGATTGGTTTGAATAGAAAACAGAAGGCTTCTGAGAAGTTTAGGCCAAAGAGTAGAGCAACCTAGAATAAACTACTTTTGTCAATCTTTCGAATATTTCAAAAGCAATTCGGATAGGAGTTGACCCGAACGAAGTCAGTTGTACATGGAATTTCACTTAAAATAGAAATGAAGGAGGTCCAAAAATTAGGCTGAAAAGCGGCGTATAAAATCTTCTGGTTCTAAATAACCCCGTCTGAGGGATGCGACTCCTCCATTCCACCTAGGCTTCAACTCGTACTGAGTGCGAATCTAGCCTATACAACGATTTCAAGTTGGTCATAATTCATTCATCCAAGTGGTGGACGTGCATCCGTAACAGCTCACTAATTTCTTATACAAGGTAGTAAAGTGAAGTAAAAAAAATAATGGAACAGTTAGTGATGGACGTCTTTATTCGAGGGAACCACAATGATACAGTAACATCTTTATTAAAAATTCCCTTAGTATAACTTAATCAAAAAAATTCAAAATAATGACCGTGATTCGTTACGTTCTGATCGTAGTCGAGCGATTTCGAGCAAACCGAGAAGTACGAGATCGCAAATGAAAAACTCCACCTGAATAAAATGTAAATTATTGATGTCAATTATCCCTTCCTCAAGCGGGCTGCTCACGACCCTGTTATCTTTCCCACTGTCTATAGAATCAGATCAATCTTATGCCGAGTTATTGCTCCGAAATAGTGAATTAGGCTCTCAAAAACGGACTGATTAGAGGGATATAAAATTGTGCGTTTCCTTTTCAGAACAGTGTGAAATGGTGTCGAAAATAGTGTTACCGCACGAGTTGTGGACTGAATTCCGGCACCCGCCGAGGGTTCCCTTCCGGCGCATTCGTTGCACTGGTACCAGTCTGGCAAGGGCGCGACAACACTATCGAATAGGTACGTACTGTATTGGCCGAATGCACTACCAATTACTTTTATACTTCGAGTAAAAGCCGATTGGTTTTAGTGTAGGCTGTGTAGATTATCGGCATCATATTTTTCATTCTCCTACTTCCTGAATGTTTTTTTAGTATTCTTGGAAAGAGATCATTTCTACGATCATTATGTGGATTTGTGCGAAGGTTTTGTAGTTATCGGCTTTCTAGTCTTTTTAAGTAGAACGACGGTATTAATAACTTCGGTCAAGCTCGATATAAGGAACTACTGCTTTTACCCAACAACAACGACATTTGTTTTACTCGAGTTATCGAATGACAAAAGCTCCTAGAAGCCAGAAATTGTTAAGGATGAAAATCCGTAAAGGCAGCAACAATAGCTTTGATTATTTTTACTAAGCAGCGTGGAAAGCTTCTATTCCATTCCATTCCGTGAGCTTGGTGTAGAGTTCTACAGCTGTTTTCTTGAAGGCAATCTTGTCGTTTAAATCACCGATGAGACTGTGAAAAAAGTGTGGTTCTCTCTGAAAAGCCTTTCCAAGTGCGTATCAGACGCTTCCAGCTTTCCTACTTTGAAGGTGGTGCCTAGGCGCCAGAGATTCTTAGGCTGGCTCGGGTTGAGCCACATCTTCTTGAGAACATTTTTTCAAAGAACAACGTTCCAAGGAACAGTTCTTCAGTTTTGAAAAGTCGTGCGGCGGTCAATAATGCCTTCTCGTCTCGTTCATTCCGATGGCCTCGTGCCTGATCTTTGTGGCTTGCATCGTCAGATTTTCGATACATGATTCCAATGCGAGCGTTCGTCCGTTGAACGTACAGATCGCCATCTTGATCTTTTCCTCTGAGGCAGCCTAGTAAAACCCTGAAATTTGGCAGCCCTTACGTGCGATTTCACCCAACGATGCCGAATTGAGGGATCCCACACGTTCAGGAAAATTAGGTCCATTCGTATCACTGTTTTGTTCACGGTTTTTTTCATATGGCATACCACAAGTAGTTTGGGGCTTCATGGGCAGCAGTAGCCCCATTTGGGGGCTGCACGGTCTCCAGGTAGCTTGCCAGGATATCTCAGGGTTGACAAGGTTCAAGGGCCAGTAAATTTCACTAAGCAAAGAGGAAGGTTCCTATGTTCATTCATGTAGGTTGTAAGCGTAAAAATATATAAATAGAATAGTTTTCCAAAGTTGATTTGGTTTTTTTTTGAAACACGCCAGGAGATTCGACTTCTCCCTAGAATTTTACCAGCGCTTGGTATTAAAGAACCGACAACGATGGGTTTCATGATATTCGCTGATATTGGTGAAGAAAGTTTTTCAGCTTGGTTTAATTCAAAGTTCGACTCGCATATCGGCTAAGAAACTTTTTCCACCATTGGTTATTGACCTGTACGGCATATTAGTACAGAATGAACTGGAAAATTTCAAAGCTTAAAGTGGCCGATAGAGGCTCACGTAAATTTGAAACAGAAACAATATTTACAAGTGAACTTTATTCGGATAAATCGCTAACAATGAATCAAATACGCAATCAAATACGCCGTTAGTCTAGAAACCCGATTTCTTCGCAAATTTCCTTGAGGGGAACGCCTCTCTGAATATACCCTACTAGGGTTGAACTCATTCAGCCGTCTTTTTTTTTACTATTAGGTTCTCTTTGGACTAAACGCAACACCATCGAAGAACCTACCGTTATTGACCTTCGTATCAGCGACCAACTCTTGCAGATGAGTTTCAAGGGAAAAGGAGCAAAAACGAAACACGCTACCTAAAGAAAACCGTTTTGCCTATAGACAAAATCATAGTTGTTCGTAACGACGTGACAAGTTTCTCCCTTTTTTTGGGGCTGTATTTCTGAAATGCAATACTTTGTGGATTCTTTCAGTTGGAGTACTGTTCTGTTCCCCAAACTTACCTTTGATGGTAGGCCTTCAACAACACGGTATCCCATACGTTCAATGAAATTCTGGGTTAGTGTTCCACAAGCGGCGTTGTTGGGCGTTATAAAGATTATAAGGAGTTGTACAGGCTGCATGGCGCGCCCAGTGGCGGACGAGTTTTACCATAGTAGGTTTCGAAACCAATACAAGGAAAACATACAAGCCTTGATCCATAGTGACAGGGAAGGCCTTATTTTCAAGAACGTAGATGGACGATTGTTTTGTACTTATTTTGATGGCATCTATTTATTGCTCACAAGGCGACACATCAGAGTAAGACATGAACAAGCCAGTACTTCGGAATTTGCTGGTCGGTTTTGAATGTACCTCACTCAACTGAATTGACGAGCCTATAACGAAATCTCGTGCCGAAAACTGCTCATACCCGTGTCCTTGTAACGTGTTCAACTACCGATAAGGATTTCGGGTGTTTTTAATTAAACCGTAAAGTTTTATGTTTACCTTAGGTGCGTAGAGAGCAGCTTTTATCGAAGTTGTGCATATCTCATACGTTTCTGGGAGCGAGTACGAAAAGAGTGCACAGAACAGCAGAATCGATAGCAAAGAAGCAAATCTCATGCCCTCAAGTTTTTTTTTGTAAATCAGCGTTTGGAGATTTTCTGAGAAATGTAATTTCTCCACTTGAGCTGTGCCTTAAAATTTATTAATTTATACTAATTCAGCCCACACATGTTTACCCCAGTCCTCCAATATGAGGCATCGGGGGGGGGGGGATAGAAAGTGAGCTAATGTTTGAGTTACTATTTTGAGTCAAAGTTAAAAGAAGTTCGTTGTGGTAAGTATGTGGTCAGGGCTCTTACTGGTGTAGGCTGAAACTTCGACGGTTGAACAATTCGACGAAAACTTGTAAAGAGAACGTGAAGAATACGTCAGAGTTCTAATAACGAGCGAATATTGAACCATAAGTTTCCAAATATATACCTGAAAAGTGGGATGACATCATTTGATGGGTGCTGATTTATAGATACGCGAATGACTCAATGAGGGTGGGTTGCTTGAGAGAAGGGGGTTGGAATGGGGGTTTGATGAAGAATGTTTGCCTCCGATCTAATTTTGTGAAGCAACATTGCTGTAATTACTTCCATGTGACTCTTCCGCGTTCGGAAAAATGTTAGGAAAACTTACCAGGCTAGAGCCGTCGTTTCCCAGTGCTCAGTGCTTCCTATGAAATTGAACAGTAATTGGCTTTTGCTGTCCGCCTCCGCCGTCTTACCTCCTGTCCTGGAACGGGGTCCGTTAGTCGCTCGAAAACTCTGAAGGATTATCGATCACATTCGCGAGATCCACACTTATTTTTGTCGGGTCCCAGATTAGGTCTTCGGCCATGGGTAAAAGATCCCAGTACTTCATATGCCGCAATAAAAGGGAAGAACTTTGTGATTATTATAGAATTACTAATTAGGGGACTGTCTCCATCCCCAACTTTTGATTAAAGCGAGATCCACTTCTGTCGGGCAAACCTCCCGTGACCTCAACCTTTTTTTCTTGGGCTTTTATATACGTTTCCTGAATAATTTTATGTCGGATTTCGGTACCGTCCGAGTTAGGCTGTGAAGAAAACGAGTAAACAATTAAACAAACTATTTGACACAGCGGTATACATGAATCTTGAAGTATCCGATTTGCAAAACTGTGTTGTCTGCAGTTATCGCAGCCACCCTGTCACATCGAAATCTTCCGGCAAGCCTTTTTTATCAATGGAACCATCATTCTGGGGGAATTATTAAATTAATTAATCATTATTAACAAATGTTTCACCTAATCTCCGCAACTGCAACAGGAAACTTGGCTTTACACTGTGTGTACGTTGTTGGACGGCTTTCCATATTTTGCATGTGAGCCTCACGTGTTTCTCCTGCATTGAATTGGTTGTAATTTAATCATCTTTGTTGTAGGACGTATATTTGTAACTGCCTATATAAGGTAGTAAAGTAATGTAAAGTAAATTATTGGACAAATTAGTTAAAGTATTTATTTACTTGAGTGAACCACAAATATACAGTAACATCTTTATCAAAAATTCCCTGAGTATCACAGAATCAAAAAAGTAAAATATTGTTCATCACAATTGTTAACAACAGTACTATCTTTAAAAAGTAGCTAATTTCGGTGCAGCGTCTTCTCCGGAGTTGTTCTCGTGCAATTCACGCATAAATTCAAGGCCACGATCGAGTTCTGCTATGAATAGTATGTCCAGATAGACGACGTACGCTGCCCAAACAATTGGTGGCAGAGCACATAGCAGAAAAATTGAAGCGACAAGGAGTACTGAAAAAGTAAATGAAATTTTCGATAAAAAACCGATTCACAATGCATGGGGGGGGGGCCATACTCTCCTCTTATTGGCTACCACGGAGACCCACCAATGAGAGATTGCCTAGCAAATACTATTCCTCTCAGATTCAAGACATGGAATAAACAATACCGATTTATTTGTCAACAAATTTGGATTTGGAAATTCAAACGAAGCACATCAAAAAACTTTTTCGAAATTAGTTTTGTATTGGTATAAAAAAGACAAAAGACCTACCAATATGTGATGAGACAGAATCAGACACATGAACGGTATATACCAGTGATTCGTTTCGTTCTGTTCGTAATAGAGCGATTGCGAGCAAACCAAGAAGGACGAGATCGTAAATAAAAAAGACCACCTGAATAAAATGTCGATTATTATTAACTGGGCTGTTTACGACCCTTCTTTACGACTCCGTCTACTGCAAGAACATGACTATGTACATTGTATCAAAAGTGGGCACATACTGTATTGGCCGAATTCACTACTAATTACTTCTACAATTTCGACTAAAGGCCGAGTTGATGGCGCATAAGTCGTAGTAATCACTGTTATTTTTTTGATCGCTGGTATACCAGCTGCTCCGTATTTTGGTGCCATGAAGGACGAAATTGAAGGAGGAGGACGTTGTTGTGAAATCACTAGCTCCTTCAGCCGACGACGTTCTTTTTTCCCTTGGAGCACTTCTTAACGCTGGCCTTTTTGGCCAAAAAAAAAGAACTTGAGCAGGGTGCCCTTCAACAGTGATCTACCTATCCACTGTGAGAAAAAGGCTTGATTCTTCACGTATTTACTTGAATTTCATTATTTTGTAAAAGAATTAGTGAAACTAATGGTGATGCCGTCGAGAAGTAAAATAGAGGATAAAGGATAAAGTTTTTGACGTAAATCAATCCCGTCTGACGGCTGAGCTCCGCACTCGACTTCCACTCAGAATAGTAGTGGCGTATTGAGTGCGTATGTGGCCTATACAATGACTTGCGGTGGCAAGCTGATGTACAAGTCAGTGCTTTTATCCTCCCAGAGAAGTCTGGTACCAATTCACCGACCTCGGAGGGATGGAAGGCTTGGTTGGCCTAGGCGGGCATCGATCCGGGATTCGAACCCCTGACCGTGCGTATGATATAGTGCGCCACTTGCCACTACACCATCTCCGCCCGAAAATGTTTTCAACAAATGCAGGACCCCTCTTAGGCACACTAGGACCAGACTGATATTAATAAAGAATTCTTCAGATCGGAGCTCTACTGATGAAGTTATTTCCTGTTAACCGCGATTTCGGAATTATCGACTGGAATCGACTACGAGCCGTAAGCAGGACGTCTAGTTCATGCCATCAGGAAAATGACGGCTTATCAGCCAAAAATCGTACAGAACTTTGTCTTTATATAAAAATATGCAGTTATTATGTAGAGTGTGTATTGTTAATTCTTCGTAAACAAATAGATTGTAAATAAGAAATTTTGTGGCAGTTGTTGAAGAAGATCTCTGTGTCTAAAGATAGTCACGAGTTGCAAGTAAATCAATAAGTTATATGACCTTTTCATTATGATCCTCACAGGAAACATATTTTTTTTGAAAACTCTGAGAAATTTCTGATTACTAGTTTAGTTCTTGTTTCATACCTGTAAAAAGACGAAAGGCACAAGACACAGTTTGCTTCCTCGGAATGCCCCGTAAACCGTCGTTATAGCTACCGAGCCTGAAATGAAATCCCTTTGAATCATGATGTTCTCTTTGAATTTTACTATGAAGTAACTTACCTAGTATAATTGTAGCAAACATGATTGCAGTTGCATTACCAAAATATATCATAAAAGTTAAAATCAATCCATAAAATGGGATGACGCCAATACTGATGATCTTCGTGAGGAACTGAAATTGCCATGATTTAAGGCGCTTGTTAAAACAACACAATGGTGAAAATTTTGATCTTTAATTGAAAGGGTCAATCAATCAATATTGGGCACAATTCTTAATTTTATTTATTTTTCCTCTGGCTTCAACCAAAAAACTTCTGGCGGATCGATTTCGGACGGACAACTTCATTATCCAACTATGAGATCGGTTTATTGAGGCAGGTAAAAAAGGTAAGACAAAAAAACTTGAACATTCTATTATTTTGCAACAAAGTAGTTGAAAAATGGTGCAAATTGAAACAAAAAAAAACGAAAATTGAAAAGAAACGCCAGGCGTTAATTATTTCCCTTTCGGAGTGCGCCACGCTTCAGCTCTCAAGTTTTTACGGTGTTTGAACCTAACAGTTGCTAAAATAATAAGTTTAAAGCTACTCTAATAAGTATCGAATCAGAGAATAACTTTTAGAACCAACAAATCACATCTAACAGTCGATAACCAGAAGGATTAGTCTATTGTTAAACAAGTAACGGATGGTTCAGATGAGCTTCACGGGATCTGTTCAATAGTCAGCCTAGAATTGCAGAAGCTGTTTTAAGTTAGTTATAAATTGTTTTTCCCATTACATTTCGAGAGAAAACGCCGTCCTGATCTACCACTCAACTTGACCTACCAATCAGATTGATTTCGGTATTGGCCACCCATTGAGCAACGCCCTATTCCAGAACCTTCCCTCGCTGTATTTAGTTGTGCTACTCCCTTTTCTTCTCTATTGACCTATTGTTCACCCTTGTTCTTCTGGATTCTCCTTTTTTCATATTCTTTCTCATCACTTTTGGGTCCTTCGGTTTCTGATTTAGTCAGTACTACTGTGTAGTTGTTGTAGTAGTAAGTTAACTAGGTGGTACCGTGGAGTATACTATACAATACAATTCAACGGCAGTGGTAGTCCAAGAGGTGCTAGAGTTTGATGATCCTTCTTCAGACCCCTTGAAAGCATTGTTACGAACTCGAATATATTTCGGTACCCATTGTCGATATTATATCATCAGCATCCATCGTTATCACTGACTATTATTTAA
This sequence comes from Haemonchus contortus, assembly GCA_000469685.2. Taxonomy (NCBI): domain Eukaryota; kingdom Metazoa; phylum Nematoda; class Chromadorea; order Rhabditida; family Trichostrongylidae; genus Haemonchus; species Haemonchus contortus. The sequence continues at coordinate 3,338,721 of LS997567.1, read as the reverse complement.
TATTATTATAGCGGTGTGCGTTGATGGAAACTAGACTTCAGCACCTCATCACCACAACG